>JAGFMF010012119.1:881731-942862 GCA_019455555.1 Galemys pyrenaicus
TTGGACCAGCTTGCATTCCCACCAGCAGTGTAAGAGAGTTCCTTTTTCTCCACATCCCCGCCAACATTTGTTGTTGCTACTTTTTTTGATAAGTGCCATGCTCACTGGTGTGAGGTGGTATCTCATAGTGGTTTTGATTTGCATTTCTCTGATGACAAGAGAAGTTGAGCATTTTTCATATGCCTGTTGGTTATTTGCATTTCCTCTTTGGAAATTGCCTTTTTAGCTCTTTTGCCCATTTTTTGACTGGATTGTTTACTTTGTTTTTGAGAAGCTATAACTTTCATACACTACTTCTAAAATGTAAAATGTGGCAGTCACATTGGAAAACCATTTTGTTGGATAAAAAATTATTAAACATACATCTGTTATGGCCCAAAAGTTCCACTCCTAAGAGATATGAAAGCATTTGTCCATGTAAAGATGCACAAGAATATTTAAAGAACCTGTAATTGTAATAGATTAAAAACTGGGAACAAGTCTATCAACTAATGAATGGTGTTTCACATTCACAAACACATTGGAATACCATTTAACTAAAAAAAGAACACACTGCTGGAGTAAGGGACAATATGGATTAATCTCAAGATAATCTTGAAAGAAACCATACCAAAACAGAGTACACACTGTGTGAATACATTTACATAAAATTCCAGAAATACAACCTAAAGTGACATAAAGCAGATCAGTGGTTGCCTCAGGATGGGAAAGATAGGGGAGGAGGATGCATTATAAAAGGGGAATGAAGAATCTTCTGGAAGTGATACAAATTCTCATTATCTTGATTGTGGGGATGGTTTTGTGAATGTATACCTACTTGAAAACTCATCAAAGTGTACTCATAAGATATGAGCCATTTAATCTATATTATAATTAAATAAAGCTCTTAAGTAAAGGTGAATTCCTGGGGAAAAAACAACCCATAGCCGACGGTTTGTGTATCCAGCATTAGAACATAGTCTTTACCTGAGGGACACATCAGGCCTCCCAATATTCCTGTCTTGGCCCTCATCAGTCCACCCTTGTGGTCTAGTAATCAGCATCCTTGTTCCATCTTCCCTCTATAATGGGACTACAATGTGAGCCCTTCCCAAATGCAGACTGTTAGCCCTTCACGGAGGGTTAACAGCAACAACATACTGAGGATTTACCCCATACCTTGCAATTGACCTATCTCACATTATTTAATGGATGCTGTGAGATAGGTGCTCTCAGGCTCATCTTGTAGCTCGGGGACCAAAGGCTTAGACAGGAGCCACGACTCACTCAGAATCACATAGGAACCAGCGGGGCTAGAATTTGAACTTATCACTGACTCTGGTTTTACAGCCTGGACGTTTAGCTCCTACACTGTTTTGCTTCCCTTATTGTAAGGGTTTTTTTAAATGTAGTTTCCCTCCTGCTATTTGAAAGCAGGGCATTCCTATAAAAATGCTAGGTGCATAAAACAAAGAGCCAACTATTAATTTGTATGGGAAAAATTTTGAACATTTTCAGACCGGTCCAAATAACCTACCAAACCATACCATGTAACTCATAAACCCTAGAACGACACCAACATAGAGTAAAAGCAAGACTGTCTGAAACTACCTGCCCCGCAGGACGCTGTCCTTGGGGAGCTCGCTAGGATCACACTCACGGATTAGGATGTAGTCTGCCTCTAGATCGGCTGCTGAAACAAACACTATTTTTGCTTTTTATCTTTTGTAGTATAGTGGAAATCCTCTTAAACTTCTTTCAGTTAGTGAAAACAGGCACTAATGTCGATTTTTCCTAAAAATAAAACAATGCAACTAGCACTTTGGAAGAGTGGAGGATACCTGTATCTCCGATGTGCAAGGGAACTTTACCCAACTTACCGAATTTTCCAACAGTGTGTATTGTTAAAATTCCTTCCCTTGTAGATGAGAAAACCAAGGCTTCAGGGAAGTGAAATAATGTGTTCAAATCACACCAGGAAAATATGGGGAGCTTCCTTGTTCACTCTGTAGCTGCTTCTCTCTGCCACTCCAAGGTAGGAAGGATTTCATCTTCTCATCTTTGGAACCACACTTACTCTTCTTGAGTCAACTTAGAGGTTCAGGCATTTTACAGTGTGCCTTTGGTGCAGTATCGGATGCCAGGAGCAACGGAACAGCCTAACCCATTCTATAATAGCATGTGTTACTTAAGTGGAAGTTTGGGGCACTTAGAAGCCGACATACTGCTTATTAGTATTGACTATCCAAAGAACCAAACACTTCAGACCTCCCATGACTCCGCATTAGATATCAGGGTCTGGGGAGTTTTCAAAGGCTAATTTATATTTTGTTTGTCATTGAGTGAAGATGTTTGGAAGTTCGATTTCATATAACAGTACAAACACCGAACTTGAGAACCAGAAGCCAGAAGAGAGCCCTCTCTGGGTTGACCAGGGAGATGTGATTCATCAAGTACACTCAGTTGCCGTGCTTGAAATTTGTTGCTTGTTGGCTGTAGAGTTGTTGTCAAAATAGAGTGTAAAGAAAGTAGGATATGCTTACACATTTAGGAAGTATTTCTGCTTTGCTCAGGTATGAGCATAAGAGTACAGGTCAGGGCCGGTGCCAACCTCTTTAAACCAAACTGCAATGACCATATCAGTTTTTACCAAAAGGAATGCAAGTGGTGGCACTTTACTAGAAGCTACTCATTTGAAATTCTTCAGCTTTGTGTCAAATGTCATACCTGGACACCATCCGTACTAGTGTGTGAGAGGTGGCTATTAATTTTTAAGGATTTTTGAAGCCATCACTAAAAATTAAATTATATAACCCTAAAGTTAAATGAATTACATTCAAAACACAGACAATAAATCCTCAAAACCATTTCATCACCTTTTACTGTCATCTCTGGTCTTGAGGTTATCTTGATCCATCGTGGCTGCGCACTTTCTCATGCTGTTCACATCTCCTCAGCTCCCCACCCACTGACGTCACAGTAGTCACTTGAAATCACCAAGGGGTTGAGGAACAAGAGGAATCGCTAAAGGGTCACAGGAGTTCTCTCTGAAGTCATAAAAATATTCTAAATGTGACTGTGATGATGGCGCTCATATCTGTGAATACACTAAAACCAGTTGAATTGTACATTTTAAGTAGGTGTACGGTGTGTGGATTATATCTCAATAAAGGGATGTAAAACTAAAGTGTTGTACACATGATGGTGCTCTAGTAAATATTTAATAGCTAACTCACAGAAAAAGTTCTGATTTTTAGTGCTTGGTGGTTTCCATGAGCATCTTCTCACATGCATATTGATATTTGTCTACCTTCCTGGGAGAGCAGTCTGTTCAGAGCCTTTTGTAGAATGCCTTGAAAATATCTCCAGTCCTCATAACAACCTTGCAAAGTATGTGTCATGATTCCCATCTTTCAGTGGAGGTAACCAAGACTCAGAAGACCCAACAACTTGCCTTTTGTACACAGCTAAAAACAGAGCTAGAGTTTGAATACGTCTGGCTTGAAAACTCTTGCCCCCTCCATTATACTGCATTAGTTCCAAGACCCTTTATCTGCCCACAGACATATAAGTGACCCCATGGCCGTGATCCTGGTGAAGTGCCTGGCCTGGGTTCGAGGGCTGGTTCTGTCTCTGCATTGCCATCCCCAGATCCTCATCGTTCCAAAGCGGAGTTTGTGATAGATGACCTCTGTGGTCATCTAACTCATTGGTCCATGGCAGTATTAACCCTTTCCTTTGGGGTGCGGTTGTCCCAAGGCTTAGCACAAAGGAGGCTTGATTTCTCTCTGTGTTATTTTGAGTATTTAATAGGATTCTTTTCCCCATTATGCATTATGTTGCACTTGCCTACACTGATGCTCACCTGCTACTTTTCTGCCCACTCACACAGCCTCTCAGCATCTTCCTGCAGTTTAATCTAAAGAGCTTAACATGTTACTACCCAGAAGGGCTGGGTGTTGCTTGGAAACCTGAAGTTTTTACTAGGCTGACTTCCACATAATTTTTGAGTGTGTCAAGTAAGATAGATCTCTCCATCAGTCTTTGCAGGAAGCAAAGTGAAGTGTCCTTACTTCTCTCCTCAGAGAAGTTCAGGTTTGTTCTTGTTTCCTGTCCTTGTGCCCACTGCATACCCAATATACAACCACACCCCCAACCCCACAGTGGTTTGGCACATTGTCCGAAACGTCTGTTCTAATGCTCTCTTTTTATCCATGCACACTTTTACTGCTTAACGTTTCTGATAGATTGGTCAGCCATGACTTCCTGTGTAAACCGTTGTGCAGCTGGCCACTGGGTTTCTCTTTTGTTCTAGAAGTATGTTTGCCATTCTGGACCCCAGGATCTCTTTAGGATTCTACTTTACAAAGGGATCTCATATTGGCAATGTGCCAACCTCTGCCTTGGCGGCCCCAGGGGGCTGCCCCTTCTGGCCTTGTTTCATGGGGACACTGCACCTGAGTCCTATTGAAGGCGACATCAGGATATCCATGTGCTTTGGACATCCGCGGTGTTTGCCACAATCTGTCTAGAGGGAGGTGAGGAATGGAGATCCCGGTGATACCCGATTTGGCATCTGTTTGGTCCCCCAAGCGCGGCTTTCTCACGACGGCCCGCTGTCCCCACGCTCTGTTGTCCCCACGGGCTGTCTTGCTGGCCTTCTTCCTAGACCGCACATCAAGAGGCTCTTGATTTTGACTTTCAGATACCTTGCCTGTTTCCCCTGCAGTTTCCTTGGTCTTCCTGATTTTCAGTTTGCCTCTGCTCTGCCACTTTAGGGGGAGCATCTTTGTTTTCCTTTGCTTAACCCCCTTTTCTTTGGAAAGAGGGTTTTTCCCCTCACACTGCTCATCTCTCTCCTCTACTTAGTTACTTAGTTACTCAAAGGTAGCTCTATTCTTTTATTTTTTTTTTAGAGAGTTCTTTCCAAGTTCCCGGCAGTTTGGATTCTTGGCACATATTGTGATGGATTTTCAATAACATCTTCTCTACATGATGTCGGCCTCTTGTGAGAGTTGACTTCTTTCACTCAGCCCAATCCTTTCCTAACCCATGCTCATATTTGGTCAGGGTCCCGTTGTTGAAATGAAGTGTGTGAGGGACTTCTTGGGCTTTCTTCCTCCTATGGGGATGCTGCCCTTGGTCTTCAGGGAGCAGCATTTTATGTTATTTTATTTTGTAAATTAGATTTATTTAATTATATTCGGCATCCTTTGTAGTCCCCAGGGAGTTCCCACCACCATTTCACCCATGCGCCATCACCTCAGTCCCTTGCGCAGGGAGCAGCATTTTAGAGGGTGTCCCTCACAATGACCTGATCAGTATCTACTACTAATGTTGGGGCCCACTCTTTTATAGAGGTCCAGGGTGCAGGACGAAGACCATTGAAACCAGTGGGTGCTGGGTGTCTATCTGTGGTGTTAGAGAATCTGGCTCCTAGCCAGGTTCACTCACAAACTCACTCTATGATAGTAGGTTGGCCGTGTCCCTCCCTGGACACACAGGAAGGTAAGAATGTGGCCTCAATTGGCCGTGTGTAGTTTGCATCTCCACCTTCGCCTACTGTCTGTGCGTAAAGAGTTAGACTCAGATTGCTCAGCTTTGGGAAGGGCTTTCGGATCCCTTCAAAAATACACTGGACTCAGGATTTAGATCTGGATTGGTGGCTGGGACTGGACTACTTGGTTCTAGAGAATAGGGTCCTAAAGTTCGAGTCCCAGTGCCACCAGGCCCAGTCACGCACTCTGGTTCTGTAGTGTCTTCTACTCTGGGGCGGAAAGCACAGCCCGCCGAGCTTAATGTTTCCTGAGAACAGCGATTCTTAAGTTTTTTTTCTTTTTTGGATCAGGGATCCCTTTGAGAAACAGATGGAAGCGGCATGTATGCGTGTGCACACACACGTCAGTTCAAACCCAATTGTTCGAGGTTCATGACCTATGAAGGCAACCCAGAGAGTCTGGAGTTTAGGGTTCCCCAATTAGGAACCCCTGTTCTAGAAGACGGCCCCTGCTCTGCACTGAACTCAGTGCCTTCCTTGCAACTTGGTTATGATCTGAACCCATGGCCTAGGGCAGTGTGGGTGATGCCACGACTTAATTGTGTTTGCAAGAAGCTACTCTTCTTGGACATACTTCTACAGCTGAGAAGACGTGCGAAGCCCTGCCGACAATAAAGAGGAGAGGGAATCAGAGCCGGTGGGCAGCAGCTTATGTCCAGGAACTTTCTCTGGTAGAGGGTTGCTGGTGGGTATGGCGTGTCTAGGATGCGCTTCTGTGGTTGGCAAACCGGAAACAGAATCCTTTGCTTTTTATTATACCAGCCTAAATCTATGACAGAACAGGCAAGTAAAGAACAAGGCAAAGGTTCAACTGAGGAGGAAGTATGTTCAGACACAAAGTATTGGTTTGAATGAAGGCGAAAGACTAATGTGTGAAGTAAAGAGACTTAGAAAGTCAGTGACCTAGAAAAGAAGGGAACCTAAGGAAAAGAAAATGGTAGTGGAGGGAGAATGTTCTCTTCTCACCCTCATGTCTTATGTTTTGATGGAGATGCCATGATCTCCCTTGGGAGAGCTTGTATCCGTGCATGCCGTGGAGCTGCGGGAAATATGAAGAGGATATTGGGATCCAGAGAGCAGGGGTCAGAGGAGCTGGGCCAAGGTCACTGTTAGGTTTCCTGGCTTGTGCAGAACCATCCTTGCTGAACCTAATGTTGGTCTACTTTCAAGCACACTCTCCTTTCTGCAAGCTGAGCTGGGTTATGTGCTGGCCGTACAAACCCACCATGGTGCACAGCTATGGAGACAACTGTCTAAGATATTGACTTGTGAAAGACCTTTGGCTAGACTGATACCATCAGGGAAACGATCTTTTGGAGCCAACAGACAGAGGAAAAAGCGGTCAGCCGATGGGGATGAATTTCATCAGCCTTGGGCATCTGCTGACATTGTGAATTTCCCTTGTCACCGATCCAGGCCAAGAACTGGCATAGCAGCTGGAGTGTAACCGTGTCAGGAGGAGAGGCCTACTTTTCCTGTGGTGTATTCAAGTGGGACAAGCCAATGGGCCTTGGAGGCTGAATAGCTTTCTTTGCTCAGAAGCAGCACTTCCCCTGCCGGAGGCAACATGCTGTTTCCATGGGTGGTTGTAGATGTACTCATGGGGTGATAGCTGGGGAAGTGTTTATAATCAACCACTTCAGAGGCAGTAGGGGTGAACTCGCTAATGAGCCACTCACCATCACTTCCTTGCCCGCCACAACAACACAGAGATAGCGCAGGTCACCCAGAAGGCTTTTTTCTTCTTTCTTAGATCTCTCTTATCATCCTTACGGGCTTGGAGAAAACTTCAAGAGTGAAGCTGCTAAGGAATGTGCTGAATCAGTGAACTCTAGTTGCCAGGAGTTCCTCGAGGCCCCTGTGTTGGCCTCACCCACAGTCAGGCCACCCCATTTCAGATTGGGGTTGTCCTACAACACCTGAAGTCCACATGAGGTCCATGGGACCTTTAGGAGAGTTTGACTTGTTCCTTAGCCTTTGCTGTCTGGTACCGAACTATGACATGGTCCATCACTTTTGTTCAATCTTGCTTCTCAGGCCACGCCCTGAGTCTCAGACTCAAATGCTGCAGCCACGTCCAGGAGCAGAAGTTCCAGAAGTGTGGCAGGTATGTTATATGCTGCGGGGCTAGCCGCGGGATGTGTGGGCACGCTGCGTCCACTGGGCTTGCTCACATCAGTACGTGTGAAGTTCTCTTTTTGGTGTAGGCTGTTTAGACCACAAATGGACACCTAGCCCAGGGGTGGCCACGGTCGAGGCTGGCACCAAGGACAGCCTCAGTGTCGAGCCAGGTCATGAAGACACTCCCTAAGGGGACTTGGACTTGAGAGGTGTGGTCAGTTGGCTGTGAGAGGCGCCTGAGCCAGAGGTGCGGACTTCAGGACAGTGTGACACCGGAGAGTAGCAGATGCCTAGCAACCCTTATTCCTGATAACTCTCAAACTCCTCCTCTCAGTTTTCAATTATTTTATCGTGAAAGTTCTCAAACGTATGCAAAATTCCAGACAATAACTTAATAAGCCCCCTGTACCCATCTCTCAGCTTAAGCAACTGTGGTCAATCTTGTCTCATTTAATTTCTACCCACCCCCTCCTTTCTTCCCCTGGACCACTAAAAGCAAAAATTGTTTTATTGAAGTATAATTCACATACATAAAATTTACCCATTTTAAGTAAAAAATGTGATGGCTTTCTGTAAATTTACAGTTATAGGAATATCACCACATCTAGTTTAGAACATCGTTATCACTCCAAAAAGATTCCTTGTATTCATCTTCCTTTACTCTTCCACCCTGAGTCTTCTGTGGCCACTAAGCTGCTTTCTTCCTATGTAGAATTGCCCTTTCTGGACACTTTATATCAAAAGAATCATAAAATATGCAGATTTTGTAGCTAGCTTCTTACACATAGCATGTTTTTGAAGTTTTTGAGTGGTATATATTTTAGTAGTTTGTACATTTTTAATTGCAGACTAGCATTCCATCTTACGGATGTACCATAGCTTGCTTATCCACTCACCAGTTGATGGATGGACCTTTGGCTGGTTTCCACTTTTTGGCTATTATGAAAAATGTTATGAAATATTCACTCCTAAAACATACTTTAGTAAGTATCTCTAACTTGAGCACAGGCGTCTTTAAAACAGACATCGATGCAATGCCATTGTCACATGTAAAATAATTATCCATAATTCTTCAAGATCATAAACTAGCCAATGAGAATTTCTTTTTAGGGTCTTTTTTACCCTGCACCTATCATGTTAGGCCCCCCAGCTCAGGGTCCTTTCCCGCTGGTTCTCAGCTAGTGTGCTTCCCCGGCTGGCACAGGCTGGCACTTCAGTGGAACCCAAGGACCTTTCTCCCTGGCTTCCTTTTTTCCAGATCATTTTCTTTTGTGCGCTTCAGGAGGCTACCTGGCCCTTAGAGCACTTGCTATGCTCAACACAACCATGAATTCTCTTGGCAAGAGTCTTGCCCTTCACTTATTTGTTTACAACAATGCCAGCTGCATGCTGGGTAACAGTGTACTCTTCTAGTGTCACCATGGTAACAGTCCTGGGGCATTCCCTTTTGAACTGCACCCATCCCCTTGACATCTCCAATATCACCTTTTTGTAGATTCACATGTACGTGGCCAGAAAAGCAAAAAGAAAACAAAAAAACCCTACTTCCTAAAAGGCCTGGACAACATATAACAGGCACCCTGCTCTTTGTTTTGGTCATTTTGGTGATACTGGAAGATGGTGCTCCCTAGCCAATGAGTATTAAGAAGTCCAATTATTTCTTCGATAGCATTTTTTTAGTTACTTTGTTAGAATCAGGATCTAAATAAAGTCTACACATTGCAATTGTTTGATAAGTATTTAAGCCTTTTTTGTAAACCTACAGGTCCCCCATATTCTCTTTCCCTCCAATTTATTTGTTGAAGAAATGTCATCACTTGTTCTATATCCCAGAGTCTGGATCTTGCAGATCGCATCCCATGATGTCTTTTAACATGTTCCTCTGTCCTTTGTATCTCCTGTAAATTAGCTGTTAGATTGATGCTTGATCAGATTCACTTAAGTCTTTTGCAAGACTGGATAGATGGTGCTGTGTGCTTCAGCCAGGAGATGCTGAGGATGCCTGGTCACCTCCCTCTGACGTCAGCAGCCACTGGGATCATTAACTAGGTTCTGTTATTCATGAGATAGATGGACCATTTTTTGAACGGGGCCTAAACGAGACTCCCTCTGTCCTTTGCCACTCAGAGTGACTAGGTAGCCTGAACACCTCATGTTCAGGTTGCAGCAGCAGTTCAGCATGGCAGGTGGACTGGAAATCCTGGTGCTTCTATGAGAGCATGCATTTTGGATGGAGTCTTTGGTTAGTATACATGGTTTAGCAAAGACCCCCAACTCTTTAGGCCTTCCTCTGTGTCTCAATCAGTTTGGGCTTCTATAACAAACAGAAATTAAACACCAGAAATTTACCCCTCAGTTTTGGAGCCTTAGAAGTTCAAGATCAAGGCACCAACAATCTCAATGTCTGGTGAGGACCCCCTTTCTTGTCCATGGACTACTGTCTTCTACTGTGTCCTCACATGATGGAAGGGATGAGAGAGCTGTTTCCTTTTAATAAGGGCACTAATGGGCCTCATGAGGGCATCACCCTCATGATCTAATCTCCCTAGGTTCGACCTTCTAATACCATCATGTTGGTGAGTAAGACTTCAACGTATGAACTTGGAGAAGGGCGCAAACATTCACTGCTCAACACTGTTTCTTCAGCTATTGAATTTTGTAATATCTACACTACTTAATCACTTACCCCTCTCCTCCCATTCTGCCTTTTTTCATCATGTTTCCTCATCAGTTCTTGCTTCCTCTCCCTCACTGCCCATCTTTCCATTTCTTACCCATAACAGTCAGTTTGGGTGCTGCATCATAGGGGACAGGGAGCCATAGCTAGTCCAACATATGTGATCACTATGGCACATTCTAGGTTCAGAACATTTGAGCAAATGACAAAGAAGAAAATTTGCCAGGTGGCAGTGTTCTTAGTAGTATTAATTTTTTTTAAATTTACACAATTTCTTAGAATTTCTATTTGGGTTTTTAAAAAGATTTATTTATTTATGCATACAAAACCTGGGATGCAGGCCAGAGATGTGGGGCAGTGAGAGGATCCACTAGAGACAGAGTAGAGAACAGAACAGGGAGATTGACTCAAATACACTGCTGAGGGGAGCAGCAGACAAGGCAGGAGAGGTCTGCTGTGCCATGTGGGTCCGCTCCCTGGCCAGCAGCAGGGATCTGACTCCTGCTGCAGTGGCTGCGGTCTGCTTCATAGTGTGTTGCTTAACCCATTGCGCCACCAGGGAGGCCCCTCTATTTGGATTTTTATAGCACAGATGAGTAGCTGTTATAAAAATACAAGTGCAAGAAAGAGAGAGATCCAAATGAAAAGAGAGGATGCAGTGAGCATTGCATTGTGCAAAGGAAATCCTTCCCATTTTCACAATTACTACTGTCTTTTTATAAACCATACCTGTCAGCAGACCTCACTGTTTCAAATAGACCAACCTAAAACCAGAAGAGAAACCACAGGGCCACCTTGTTTAATTGGTGGAAAGTGATAGATGTTGTAAGCAGAGACGCAGCCATAATTCAATTTCACAACTCCCTGAGAGCTGCTACGTGCCCAGTGCTGACATGGCCTCTGCTCCCCTGGCTCTTGCCAGCTTCCTGGGGAGGCACACATGTAGGAGAGAATAAGACAACGGGAGGTGGACACAAGCAAGTTGCTATAGGATGGCTGATGCATTAAGTGCTGGTGGGAAGGTCAGAGGCAGAAGAATATGTCTTGAAGGGGCTGGCACAGGCTTCCTGGAAGGAAGTAACAGCACGGCTCCAGCAGCTCACACCAGTGTGCTTGGTGCTGCCTCTGGCCCACCACCGCGTTTCAGCTGCTCTGTGAACAGAAAGCCTGTCTTGCAAATACTGGCAAGAACACACGCCTGAGAGTCTCAAAGGGAAAGATTCCAGGCATCCGGACCACTGTGGCTGCTGGTGGCACTTCCTCACTCAAGTGGGGAAGGTTTTTATTCTTAAAAAAAAATTATTTATTTATGCATACAAGAGCTAGGGTGCAGGCCAGAGGTGTGTGTGGGGGTGATTTGAGAGGATCCACCAGAGACAGAGCAGGGAGCAGAACAGACAGACTGACTGAAACACACTGCTGAGGGAGCAGCCGGCGAGGCAGGAGAGGTCTACTGCGCCCTGTGGGTCTGCTCCTGGCCGGGGATCCTGGCTGCTGATAGCTTCATAGTGCTAGGACTCAGCCCCTTCAGCCACCAGGAAGGCCCTGGGGAAGGCTTTCTTCAGCCATTCTGAGATACAGAATGCAAAGGAAGCAGGGTGTGTGTGGGGGGCTTATTTCCAAAGTGAAAAGACCTCAGAGTCGGAGTTGTTTTTATGAACTCATATGCATGCTTTTAGCTGGGTACTTCCTGCTGTAAGAAAGCCGCTTGGCCAGTTGCGCTCATCAGCGAGGCAGCTCGCACCAGTGAAAAGCACACGGTTTCTGTGTGAACTTGGGGAGGCTCTATCAACCCTTCCAAGCCTCAGTTTCCCGGTCTGGAAAGAGGGTTAAGACTGCCTGGTGGAGGATTAAATAAGATGACTGGAGTGAGTGTGCAGAGCAACAAGGCACTTAGTAGGTGCTTAGTGGAGGGGTTTACAGTGCAGCTCACACAGGAAGGCCCCCTTGGTGTGTTGGACCTTTGCATCTCTGGGGTGGGGTGTCTCTCCTGACATAGCAGCTTTGGGGGCTTACGAGGTGGCACAGCAGAGGGTCTGACGGCAATTGCTCATTCTCAGGAGTTTAAAAATGACATTTGGTTGAGCTGTAGGTGTTCAGGATTCTTCCCCCTCCTTCATTTGCGTTTTGCTGGGCTGTCTTCAGCAATGATCTGAGCGGATGTTCCTGAGAAGTGCAGTCCCTCCCCCTGCCCCCCAGGGGGCTGCAGGGGGCGGTCGGCGGACAGGCGAGGCGGGCTACCCGCGGCGGCGCGGGTGGGCGGGTTAGGTCTCGCGGCGGTCCCCACCTCCCGGAAGCCCCCCACTCGGCGCGCGTGCCGGGCGGGCAGCGAACGCAGGCTGTGCGCACGGCGCCCTCTGGTGCCCCGGAGCTGCTACTGCGTGGCCCCCGCCGCCCGGACCCCAAGGGTAATTGAAAGGCCCCTGCCCCCGCTGCGCCTTCACCTCCGGTCCCCGTGTCTCAGGGCCTCCTGGACCCGTAGGACGCGGACCCGGGCGCACTTCATGTCTTTTATTTCTTTAGCAAAACTGTGCCTAAACCGGGCGCTTTCTGGGCACTCAGTTTTGCCACGCCTGCCCACCGGGCGTAGGCTCCTTCTGCTCTCAGCCAGCGAGAGAATGCAGCGCAGCTTAGTCCAGCGCCCTCACGCCCCAGCGGAAAGGCGCGTGCGGGTCGCTTTTAGACCATGCCACTGCCGGCCCCCATCTGGCCTGGAGGCTGCCATCTGCTGCCCCCGCAAGCATTTTCATCTGGGGGAAGCACTCTAAGGGAGAAGGGGCTATCTCTTTGGCAACGTATTCATACCTAAGCGTCATCCTGCAGCCCCGGGCACAGCCCCATTCTCTCTCCAAAAGCCAGGAAGATGCCCACATGTTGGTCCAGCGTGGGTGCTGCGGTTCGGAAAACTCGATATTTGATCAGACATAGAAATTGATTTCCACCCCCGCACAGCTTCTGTCTATTGCTCGGCAAACTATTAAAGTAAACTAGATTTAACAAAGGGAAAATAAATTTGCCAGGGCCTGCTGTGCCGAAATATGGGTTGCTCTCAGCACTGGTGCTTAATGAGGACTGAATTATCACTAATACGTGGACGAAATTTATAGTGCATCATTAATACTTTCGAAAGACAACGTTCCAGGCACGGTCTACCTCCCCTTTCTGCAAATGTGGACGGGGTGCAAAATGTGTGTCTGCAGCGCCTGCGCACTGTGAACCGCAATCTAATTATCACTCATTTCTGCATTTGGCCATGGGGCTTGTAACACCGGCCTTCTTTCCCCCCTTGCTCGCTGTTCTTAATGCCACTGAGATTTCTGTCTGTTTCCTCGTAACGAGTGAGATTATTAAATAGTAGGCACTTCGAGGATATGTATTCATCGCTTCAAATGTTAAAATGTTTTTAAGGGCAAAAGTAAGAAGAAATATTGTCTCAAGTATGGTATAGTCTTCTCTTACATGCGTCTCCTCCCCACCCCCCTTCGGTCCTCTAGGTGGTATATCGCTACTGACACATCTGTGAAAGGTTGGGGAGAGAAAATGAGGGAAACACAATTGCAAGCAACAGTTGCATGTCACCTGTGAGAAAGCACCAATGCTTACAGAGGAGCTGCCTTCCAAGGTATTTGGAAATGGATGTTTTTCTTTTTTGTCTTTTTCCTTGTATTCCCTCTCTATTTAAAATTTTATTTTCACACGTGTGTGAAGTGCAGTGCTCAGACTTGACTTCCGCTGGTGTTTGATGCTGCTTCCCTACGCAGCTGTGCTGCTCCTTGCAAGGGCGATGAGTGGAGGGTGAGCCAGGGGAAACGTGGAAGAAAGTCCTCCCTGATTGGGGCTCAGCAGAGGCCCTTGTATCTGTGCCTGAAGAGGAAGTAGGAAGGGGCGCTGAGCGAGGAGGGTCAGAGACTCCAAGGGCGGTGATCAGCTATCTTAGTCTGCTCTGCGTGCTTGGTCTTCTTGGAAGATGGTTCGGTTGGGGGTCTCATGTTGGACTCACAAGAAACGCCACGGGTGTTACCAGCACTTTCCAGGGTGGGCGGGCTGAAGGGCACCCGGCCCTGGATCCCCAGGCCGGGTGGTGAGGAGTTGGGTGAGCTACTGCGGTGCTTTTAGCATCTAGGCATGAAAGCTTAGCGTCTCAGGGCTTCCGGTGCTGGTCCTGCCCGCGCTCCCCGACGGAATCTGAGCCTCAGTTTCCTCACGTGGAAAAGGAGTGTGACAACCCGTAGGGCCAGTGGGATCGGGGAGGTTCCTGGAGTGGGCAGCGCATAGGAAGGGTTCAGTTACTCTTCTTTCTGCTTTGTTGGCATTGTGGAGCCTGCAAAGCCGTGTGTGTGTGTGTGTGTGTGTGTACGTGGGGTGGAGGAAGAGAGAAGCCTACCATTAGAATCCCTTCCACACAGGTGCCTAGCAAGGAGGGTAGCACCCTCATGCTTAAGGGGGACTCATGCCAGGGGTGAGTGCTGTGAGTGGACGGGGTGTCGGGGGCAGTTCTGAGTTCGTAGAACTGGACCACGCCAGGCTGGAGTTGGGGCCTTGGCCACAAACTGACAGGATCCTGAACCATCACCGAGTCTATGAACATAGCATTAGGCAGGCAGGTTACCTCCAAGGCAGTGAGCAACACAGAAATGGGGTGAGGAGAACGGAAGCTGGACCCAGAAAGCCCGCGTGAGGGAGGGATGTGCTCGCTGTTCCACAGAGGGAGGAGCTGCAGGCTGGTCCTGCAGAAACCCAGCATTTCTGGAGTCCCACCTGGAGCGCAGCCTGGGGTGGGCAGGCGGGCAGTGGAGGCGCCTGGGGCAGCTCTCTGCTTCCTGGTCTCAGGAAAGACACACATTCTGCTCTGTTTTCCTTGGAAGTTGAAATTGACATCTTTGGGTAGGAGCAGACTGAGAAACGCACGCATGTCCAGAATCAAAGTTCCCCTGTTTCTGAATGGTGTGAGCAGCTCTGGAATGGATTTGATTCCCAGGAAAGTTTTTCATTCATATGCTCATTTGCAGACACACCAAATGCGTGACCTCTGGGAAGATTTTAATTTTCACAAGCGACAAGCAGTTTGGGTTGCTATGGCATTTTCCAATATCATCATAGCTATGCAACCTCTTGTAGACCCTTCCTTTTTATAAAACCTTCTCAGAACTTCAATCCTGCTGCTGCTACTTTTTTGGTTGGTCAAATGTGTAATGGTTCTAGTATTAACAAAGCTTCCTTGGGCAACATCGACTCTTCTTTTCAAGGATTAACAATGCCGGTGCAATGTGACATTGCACTTCTTTCAGACGCTTTATCAGGAGTTTTGTACAGATGACAAATTTGAGTGTTGCATTCTTTTCTGCCTGGCTAGAAAAGTACGCTTTTGCAAATATGTTTCAGGGGAAATTAATCTGCAGCTAAGTGGGAGTGGGGAGCGTGATGTGTTATGTAAGCTTTTGAAATGTCTTTTTCCTTCATGGATACAATTGAGAAAATCCCCTTTTGTGACTAAAAGTCAGTTTCTTCTGGGAGTGGGGTCGGCTTTCCTTAGAAATGTAATGGTGCCCTTCGTACTAGTTCTTAATTGATACAAGCTTCTTCCTGGTTGCCCTGAGCAAGGTGGGATCAACTCTTTGGCCCATATTGGCTCATCAAATCGAGGTTGTCAAGCTGTACAATGCATTGTGTGGTATGAACAAGCTGTTCCCTCCATCCTGAGGATTTCTGGGGAATACAGGCAGGGCCCCAAGCACGTCCACTCCGCCAAAATGCAGGAAGGGGCCAGTGGCATTGGTTTCCCTTGTGGTTAGGGTGTGGGGTAGGGTGTTAGGTACATGCACTGAGGTTTTGGTGATTTAAACTTCCCAGAGGCACCAAAGGAGAGAGCCCCTGGCTTTCCTGTGGAGCTGCTGACGCTCAGAGGAAAGGGCTGGGCAGGCAGGACTTGAAAGCTGTCAGCCGTCAAACAAAGATGGAGTCAGAGTCTTTATATAACTCACCTCTGGGGTTTCACTCATGACTAAATTGTGCCATGTTTCGTTTAACTGAATTAGAACTTTTAACATAAACTGTTGTGGTGCTCCTGGAGGTCTGCTGCCTGAGGCCGGGAGGGAAGTGGATTTCCATCTAACGCCTTGTTTGGGAGCCCCAGTGTCGTGTATTCTGAGATGTGAAATGCACGCCTTGGTCTCTGTCGATGATGGCTGGAACATGAAGACGGCGAGGAGTGCCTCACTGAGACCTTGTATTGCGGTGTTAAATGTGTGCAGCGACATGTGTGACATTGATTTGTATTTTGGCCATCTGTGAGGCAATCAATTCCCAGAGTTCTTGATCCCAAAGGGACAATCTTGGATAAGGCCTGTTGCTGCTGTTGGTGAAACCAGACCTTTGGCAATGGCCCGAGGGCCTGTGCACTTGTGTCTATGGGACTGGCTGTTGGCCAGTCTGCAAGTGTGAAAATGATGGCCTGAAGTTAGCCAGTTTTGTTGACACTTGGGTGTCCTGTCCTTGACTAAGGGCATACAGACCAGTGGCCAGGCACCAGCCACCGTCAGCAGCTCTGCTGCCTGTGAAGTGCACACGCTCCTTTCCGGCCCCTCCATTGGTTCCAAGGGCGCTCTCCAGTTCCACTGAGTCTAGGAGAGGAGCAGTTCTCTCTCCTGCCACTGGTTCTGTCAAGAGACTGAGGACTCGAGAGGCGCCCCTGTCCTGGAGGCGAGACATGCAGCAGGGGGTAGGTTTGGCTCCATCATGTAAGTATCATTTTCATTTCAATAAGGAGAGGTGCTGCCTCCACCTTCAGAAACATTCTTGCAACAGCAAAGAGTCACCTGTGAGAGCCTCTATCTTCGAAAAGAGCCATTATGTAGCCAGCGGTTGTCACGTCCACAGTGTGGCACGGGGCTGAGAGGAGAGATTATTTTTGTACCAGCAGTTCATAGACAATTTATGGCCATCACAGATGACCCAGAGACTCCGGGAGGGATGTGAGGAGGTGGCTAAAGCCTTCTCAGTAAAGGAGTGAGTCTCTGGAGGGCATTAATGGGGTGCCTGTTGTCTTGCAACCTGGACAGACTCTAGAACCTTTTGTTGGAGGGAACCCTGCTCAGGATGGGCTGATTTGCAAGTCATAATACAAGCAGGACTAAGTCAACTCTGTGAACAAGGAATATATTGCCTCTGCAACCCAAGTGTCTAGAAGACGTCAGGCTTGCTGTAGTGAAAGGGTCAATAGCTTTTCTTGACAGGATCAGGGCAAAAGGATCCTTGATTGACCAAATGACTCCCAGGAATTTATTTCTTTATTTTAATTTCAATGATGTCTTTTATCAAACACAACATACACAGAGTATTATTATTCCAACACATAATCAATATGAAATATTATCTTTTAACACTGTTATTTTCTATTTACAACATAAGTTTGAGGCGTGGAAAATCTGAGTAGCATGCTTTTATCTTTCTGTTTCAAATCTGGATATACAACTGTGTCAAATTATAGGCTTCTGTTTCCATATCTTTTTCCTCAGCCCATATCAAATTTTTTCGCTTGTTGTTACTTTTTGTTTGTTTTGTTTTGGTGGTTGCTGGGTATACTTTATATCACAGGGGGATTCTCTCTCCCCTGGTCATGTTTATAAGTTTCTTCTTGAGGAAAGTATTTTCAAGGTCAATGATATTTCTTTTGGTACTAACTGTTTTGTTGTGTTTAGAGGATCTGGGCTTAAATTGAGCTGGAATGAACCTCTTGTCCTGTTGACCAGCTATGGTGCTCAACGGAGTCCAGAGTTGTCATTGTTCCATTTTACAATTAGTCAGTAGGGAGCTGAGGCCCTCTGGCTCCTTAAGAAGGGCAGGGCTAAAGCATACAGGGTGCTCTTTATAAGGGTCTATGCCATGGAGGTGCTGTGGGTGTTTTCCGTGACTTTATCATCTGAAGATCAGGATCTTTGTTGTACTAGAGGCATTTAGGTACCAATAAGCCGTGTGCTTGTAGTCGTGTGCTTGCACATGGTGTTAGTCTTTTTCCTAAATGCTCTAAGTACTCCGTGGAATAGGATGGGTGCCTAGTTGACTATATAACCAACAGTCGCAGGTAAGACACATTCCCCTGAGGCTAGCATAGTCATAGCTTGTGCAGTTGAAACAGACGAGTCAATCTCACACACAGAGGTCTGGGTTGAGATACCCAAGCAGGACCCTATCAGAATGGGCCCAATCTCATACTCATCCCTAAATGCAAACCTTAGATCAGTTAAATCTGCAACGGGGGCCTGCTAGGACTTAGAAAATGCAGCAACCACACTAGTGAAAGCTCCCTCCGCCCCCCCCCCCCGGGAGGAGGTAGCACTCTAAGAACATAGTAAGCAGCAACTGAAAGTGAATATTTGCAGGAAGGCCAGAGAGTCAGTGAGTAAGCCGAAAACACTAGAAGAGAGACCTTCAGGAGCTGGTGGCCATCTCTTAGACCATTCTGCTCTTACCACCAACTGTCTTGAGGTTTCCCTGAAAAGGGCAGAATGAAGCTCTTTTACTTTTCCCCACCCAACATTGGTCCATGTATCACAAGGGTATGAACATTTTTATTCATACCATGAGGCTTTCTGGGAGACCCTGCAGGCATTTAGTTCCATCCATTTGCTTGAGTGGAGGAGTGAGTGGCTCTGATTTTTATTGTGGGCAAGAGCTGTGGCTCAGTTGAAGATCCCCATATGTGGGTTGGGCTGTTCTTGGTTTGAACTTCCTCACCAGCACCAAAGGAACGAGTGCACAGGCTTTGCTCTTGACTTTCTGGGGCTGGGGAAAAGGGGGAAAGGGGAAGGGAGACTGAAAGCTGTCAGTCAAATAACAAAAATGGGCTTGACTTTTTTGTTACAATTACTTCAGATGCTATATTGCATGTTCATATACAGTTAATGGAGAATGTAAGATCAATAAAATGATTAAACTGCCAAACTACTTCAAGGGAAAATATCACATATTGAGTTCAGAGGAAATCAATTGGGAGACAAAAGTGATCACACACCATAGAAGCAAAAATCAAGCTCTGGAATGAAATAAATTTGCCCAGAGCTAAGGAAAATGGAATATTCCTTAGCTATTCCATGGCCATTTCCTGAGAGTCCCCCAAATTGTTGAGAGAAAGTAAACACCTACTACCATCTCATTTAATTCATTTTCAAAGAAGGTCAAGGTTTTTTTTTTGGGGGGGGGACCAGCAAATTCTTTGCTTACAATTAACCCTCAAGCTCCCTGGCTCCTTTCCCACCCTAAATGAAGCAAGGCCTTTTGGGGTAGCCGAATGGCTTTCTCTCCAACTGTACATTCCAGTATGGTTGCCACTAGCCACAGATGTCTATTAAGCACTTGGAATGTGGTTTGTATGAATTGAGTTGTGCTGAAAATGTAAAATACAAATCATTTAGATTTTATACTATTTTCCTAGGATTGCTATAAAAAGTGCCACAAACTAGTGGCTTAAACAACAAATATGTATTATTTGTCCCTGAGTTAAATAACAAACATGTATTATTTGTCCCCGAGTTCTGGAAGCCAGAATATTAAGAGGTATTCTTTGGAATTCCTTTATTCCTGCTGTGAGCTCAATCTCTGCCTTCATCTTTACATGACCTTTTCACTTTGTGTCTGTCTTTGTCCAAATTTCCCCTGTTTATAAGGATAATAGCCACGTTTGTTTAGAGACCACCCGAAATGAACTCATCCTAATGTGATCATCCACAAAGACCCTATTTCCAAATAAGATCATGCTCACAAGTACTGGTTGCTAGAAGTTCAACACTTTTTTTGGGGGGTGGGGGCTGGAGCTGGGGAGACATATTCTACTCATAACAGATTTCAGAGACTTGATATGAAAAGTAGAATAAAAATATCTCATTAATGATTATATTGTTCACATATTGAAATGCCCATATTGGGCAGACTGAGTTAAATAGAAATATACTATTAAATGAGTCATGCTTCTTTCTTTTGGCTTTTAAAAATCTGGCTACTAGGACATTTAAAAATTACCTATGTAGCTTTTATTTGTGGCATCAATTCTGTTAAATAGGTCTTCTGTAGAGCAGAGATTGGCAAACCATGACCTAAACACCCAATCTTGCTCTCTTCCTCTTTTGTAAATAAGGTTTTATTGCAACACAGCCATTTTCATTCTTTTATGTATTATCATACTTACTGGAAGGTTTGAGCAGTTGTAACAGATTGTGTGGTCTGAAAACTTACTATCTGGGGGCCTCCCTGGTGGCACAGGGGTTAGTCTCAGTGCTGTCAAGCTGTCACCAACCACTGCAGCATGAGTTCGATCCTTGGCCAGGGAGGTGACCCACATGGCGCAGCAGACCTCTCCTGCCTCACCCAGTGCTCCTCTCAGCAGTGTACTTCAGTGGATCTACCTGTTCTGCTCCCCACTCTGTCTGTGGTCAATCTGCTCACCCCCCACACCTCTGGCCTACACCCCAGTTCCTGTATGCATAAATAAATAAAAATACATCTTTTTTTCTTTATTTATATATATTTGACGTCAATTCTGGTCCCCATGGACTTCCCACCACCATTTCACCCATGCACCATCACCTCAGTCCCTTGTGCTCTTTCTGTCCTCAACCCATTCAATAAAAATAAATCATTTTTAAAAACCTTACTATCTGGTTTTTCTAGAAAAAGATTGCTATCACCTGCTTTTAACCCTGGCTCTGATCCTGCCATTGCCTCGACCCTGAAGCAACAGCATTTCCCCCACTGCTTACTGAGACTGTCCACTCAGCCCACCCCATCCTCTCTGTGCCTCACCACTCTCGCTGATCACTGGTGAACCAGTTCCTTTAGGCCAGGGCTGCTCCCTGGCTCTCTTGCAGATCCTGCACCCCTGAGCCACTGCCTGCCTCTCTAGGACTGAGAGAGGTGTGCACAGAATGAACTGCAAGTGTCACCGCCAGTTATCCAGCAGAGTGTGGGGCTCTGTGATTGCACAGAGCTGAGCTCAACTGGGTTCCACCTTCCCCTCATCAAGGCAGCTCCGGCTTCCATCTGCAGGCCCTGCTGGGGCCCCTAGGTTTGAGCGACTACTGTTGCCTCGGATAATTGCAGCCATCATTTATTGGGAGCTTACCTTGTGCCGGGCCTTTTGCTAAAGGCATTATTTCATGTAATCTTCCCAAGCCAAGGAGGTCGGCACAGCCAGTTCTTCCTTAACTTTTGTTTTGAAAAATGTGAATTTGTTCTAATGTGATTAATATATGAAGGAACAATTTGAGCATAACATGAACTTTGTGTTTGCTTGTGTGTCGTTACTTCCATCAAGAACATAGGGAGCTCACCCAGTTCAGCTGAGTCACTGAGTGGACCTATGACATGGACAAGCATGTGTGTACCCAGATACACACACCAGAGCTCCCAGTACACTACATGCGACATGAGCCACAGCTGTCCAGATGTGCTGTGACAACTTCCGGTCTAGTTTCCCATCCTCCTCCCTCCATCACTTCAGCAGAACTCACAAGCTGCAACTGTTCCAACAGCACTTCTGTAAGCTAACTGCTGTTCTTTTTTCAGAGTGCCACATTTATTCTCCATTTAACTGTTAACCACCCAACAAGTGTAAAATGGTGATAGGGTTTTTATTAGGTTCCTATTGTTTTAAGTATGTAGCTGATGAGGATTTTGTGTTGTGTCTTTAAATTCATTTCCCCACAAGCCCCGTGGACTTTAATGCACCATTTTGCACAGCACAATGATTTTTAGGGACATCTATATCACATTATAGCAGAACTGATGATACTACAATTTCTCCCATTTTGCAGGTGATAAAATTAAGTTCTTCAGTGAACAAATTACTTGTTCAAGACCACACACAGCTAGGAAGTTCTGGAGTTGGTTTTTGAATCTGGAGCTCTGTGACTCCATAGCTAAGTTCTTAACTATCCAACTGTATTGATTTATAGCCCATGAATTAAACTGCCCTTTTGGCTCTCCAAGTCTTTTTTTTTAAATAGAGAGGTTCTGGTGCAAAGTAGGCAAAAGCCTTTAGTTTTGTGATGTTTTGTTTTGTTTTGTTGTTGTTCAGGGGTTTTGCAAATAGACCTCAGGGCTTTGTTGCTTTCCACAATTCTCCAATTCTGGTTCTGGGGTGGGGGGTGGAGTGCGGGTGGAGATTGGGAGCAGGAGTGAACAGGAACCTCTTATGGAGGGCTGGAGAGGAAATCAATTCTCTCCTTGCCTGGAGATGCAAACATAATGGAAAGATCTGGGCGTCATAGGAGACCATAGAGTGAGTCAGCAAATCAATGCTGGTTTGTTTTTTGAAAGCTAATGTGATGCTGTGATGTGTAATAATAACAGGAATGCAACCTGCAGGAATCATAAAATAACTCCTTAGCATCGATCAGGGCCTTATTAGAGTGGCATGATCAGCTTGGGGACTGTAATTGAAGAGGGAAGTGAAGAAGTCACAGAGGAGAGAGGGCTGTCGTGGCTTGTCCCTGAATCCTGCGGGCTGCCGGGGCTCTCACACTGACCCCCAGCGGGGCGTCGGTTGCAGTGGCGTTGCGGTGATGTCACACGGAGCCTATAGGCTCTGAGAGTAAGCCTGGGGCGCTCATGGGGATCTGGCTCGCCAGGAGGCAGAGGCTAGGTAGCCAAGGCAGAACAAGGGGTCAGACCAAGGTAAGCCAGAAAGCCCGAGACCGGGCGGGGCAGCTCCAAAGCGCGCAGAGGTAACTGCAGTCTCAGCCAGGAAGCGCTGCTGGCACTGTCAGGGTGGAGCCAGGTGGGTTCAGCAAGAGTAGCAGAAGCCTGTTGCAGGGTTAGGACAAGGGGGACGTACCCTAAGCGGTGAATGTAGGGTCAAGACCAAGGATTGTACCTAATTGACAAGAACCCTGAAGTTCCTTATTGGTTAAAAACTGAATTATTGATTTAAAGCAAATCTGAACACAAAAGCAGTACAGGTTTACCGTAGGGAACTGGGAAAATCATGAAAAGCAAAAAAAGAAGAAAACACCAAAGCCCTCGTCCTACCCCAGAGCAATAAGGTGCGTTAACATATTGGTGCTTTTCGCCCAGTCTTTTCCGGGCATGCACGCAAGCATTCAGGAAGTGTCACCAGGTTGGCAAGAGGCAGAGGTTCCCGAACCAGACTGCTTGGGTTTAAATCCTGACTGCCACTTAGTAACTATGTGTCACTCAACAAAATTGCTTATCCTCTCAGAGTTTCAGCATACTCGTCTGTAAAAATTACTGGAAAATGCCAGTAATTGTCTCCCAAGGATTGTGGTCAAGATTAAATCAGGTACATTACATTGCCATATAAAATTTTAGCCCACGATTTGACACATCGTGAGCACGCAATTACTCCAGCCACTCAGTGGCTGCATTAAGTCTATGCTACATTATGGGTTGTATATGCTATATCTTCCTTCAGTGGTTATTATCGAGCTGCTCATTATTATATGCCAGGCACTGTCCCAGGCACCGCGTGCACAGCAATAAGCAACAGTAAAGATATGTGCATCCTCCATGTATAATTTTGTGTTGTGCTTCATCCATTTAAATTATCAGTACATCCTGATAATTTCTCCCTGTCATTAAATATTCCTTGAAAGCACCACTTTCGATGACCACATAGCATTCCCTCATATTAGTTGCCCATATACTTGTACTGTTAAAAGGTTGTCCATTCTGTTGACCGTTATAAATAGGTTGTTCATAAATATTGTTCACTGTTCTTTTTCTGCATTTTACCGCCCTCCCCCTGACCTGATACACTGGGTCAAAGGCTTATGACACAGAAAGCCAAATTACTTTACAAAAGGTTTCTACCAGTTCCCATCATCTTGGTTAGCTAGTTCCCTCCTCCTATTGTTTAACTTTTGTAAAGAGATTCTTCTTTCCAGGTCTCCCTGAAGTTTATGTTATGTTCTCTGCTACGAGCAGCATCTGTGGAGAAAAGGAACAGTGTGTGACATTCTGATGATGAAACGTTTTCTAGAGTAGCCAGAGTCAAGGTCCGCTCCTTGACCGCGCTGGGCTGGTAATTAGGAGGCTCAGGCAAGGTGGACTGTCCTGCGGCCCTGGCGCCCATGGTGCCGCCCTCTCGGTGCTGTTCTCCTCCTCCATGGGCCCGTTGGTTCGCTTGACTGCAGCAGGTGCGCCGCACCAGCTACTGCCACTTTAGTGGGAAGGGACCGAACGTGCCAGAATGCTGGCACTGCAAACAGACGCAGGGATCCAGAGAAAGGGCTCTCTGTTGTTGTTGTCTGAGGCGTTTGGACACCACGATGGAAGAAAGACCACACATCACAGGCCGCGAGTAAGCAATTGCTTCTCTTTGCGTGAGTGTGGTGGGTTATGGTCTTCATCTCAAGGAGCCGGCTGCTGCCGCTTCTTTCCAACTTTCACACCCAGAAAGTCTCATTGTTTGGCCCCGAATGGTCCGGTCAGCATAAATACCATCAGCATCCAAACAACAATTCCTCTGGGTCCTTTGCCCCCTCAAGTGCAAAAAGCCTGACACTTATGAGAGTATTAAAGTGATGTGCTATTTGCATGAAGGTAGTTGGTCCATGAAACATATCTCTTACTTAGCGATGTGGTTTTATGCACCGAGCTCTCTGATAGGGGAGACTAAACTAGCAGGTAGACTGTGAGGCCTGTCTGAAGAGAAAGCTGGTATGATTTACTGGTGGACTGGACTTAGGCTGTGAGAGAAGAGAGGACTGAAGGGTACAGCAAGGGAGGGGAGAACCGCATAACGGGCGTGGGGAAGCTGTGTTTCCAGAGCTGTTATGTTTGCTGTTGCGACTTTTGTACACAAAGGCACCTGGTTTAGGGAGTAATGGAGGGAGGAGATGCAGCTGTGTCCATGCAGAAGGAGCAAGAAACATCTTTTTTCAGTTTGTTTTTTCAATTTTATATACATTTTACATCGTTCTTCAATTTTTATTATTTTTAAAATTTTATATATACCTCACATTATTCTTCCTTTTTGTGCAGTGCGTGCTTTCTCCTCTCAGGTGTAGTGCCCACAGAATTCCCGCCACCAGCTCACCCGCGCACCATCCCCACAGTCCCCTGTGCTCGTCCCACCCCTTTTGTTCCTTCTCCCTCCTCCTCCCCTGCCTAATATCTCTGGTTTATAGCTGCCTGTTCATTCTGGTTTTTTAATTTATTAATAATTATTTTTTCCTGATCCCTTATTTGATTCCCCTACATTCCTCCTATAAGTGAAACCATCTGATATTTTTCTTCTTACCTGCTTATTTTACTGAGCATAATCCCTTCCAGCTCCATCCACGTTGCTGCGAATGGCATGAATTTATCTTTTTTGATTGTTGAGTAATAATCCATTGTGTATATATACCGCATCGTCTTGATCCACTCATCTATTTTTGGGCACTTGGGTTGTTTCCATATCTTACGTATTGTCAATAGTGCTGCAGTAAACATACGGGGTGCAGGTATCCTTTTGAATTAATGTTTTTGTGTTCTTTAGGTAGATTCTCAGGAGTGGACTTGCTAAGTCATATGGAAACTCCATTTTAAGTAGTTTGAGAAACCTCCACACAGCTTTCCATAGTGGTTGGATCAGTTTGCATGTGTACAAAGGTGCCACATGAGCGGTTATTGGCTTGGTATACGCCTGTACGAGGCTGCTCATTGACAAGAGAAAACTGGATGCACTCATGACTTACTTACAGTAAACATAATGCTGGAAGGGCTGGATTGCCCCTCAGGCGATCTTGAGTGACCTTCCAGGGTGGGGAGTCCCCATTTGAGAGCCACTGCTAAGGCTAAGGGAAGGCTCTTGCAGACAATGCCAGGATCCATTTTGTTGTTCACAATGAGCACTGTGGTTGTTTGAGAATGTAACTGCAAATGCTTTGCTACAGCTGCCATTGAGCATGGGGGTCTATGCCCTCTGCTGCTGAATCTGGGTTACTGATGACTTCCCCGGTAACTTACAAAGGAAGTGATCGATGTGACTTCCAAGGCTTGGCATACAAGGCCTTTCAGCTTCCACTGAGTTCATGTGGACATTCATGCTTACAGACTGAACGGGCGTGTAAGAATCTGGCCTCCCTGGGACTGCCAACCAGAATGCCTGTGAGTGAGTTCTGCACATACCTTGGGCTTCCGCGTGTACAGGCATTCTGGTTGGCAGGCCCAGCTGAGCCCATCTTTTAAGTTGTCCCAGGTCAGGGGAGAGATCCAGGAGTGGAGAAGCCCCCAGACAGATCCAGCTTCTTTTTAGCTGAGACCTCAGACATCAGGAAGCAGAGAAGAGCTTCCTCTCAGTGCTTCACCCCAAATCCTGACCTGATGGTGCACTGGTGTTACAGTGCTGGGGAATACACAGGGATTAGAATTGATGTCAAATATATGTAAATTAAAAAATTTATATATATATTAAAAAAAAACTGCTGCTACAGTCAGGTTAGTCGAAGCTGAGCGTATCGGAGAGGAGATAGAGACAAAGCATAGCCACTTAAGAGGATTTAATGTTAAGAGGACTTAGACATTTATTGAATTCTTAGCACATAGAAAACAAAAATGATAAAAGAAAAAATAATAAACTAGACTTCATCAAAATTTGTCACTTCTTCACATGAAATAATACCATTTGGAAAATAGAAAAGTCACAGACTGGGAGAAAATATTTATAATATGAAGACAGGATTTATATGCAGAATACATTAAGAACTCTTGTAACTTAGTAATGAGAAGACAAATAATCCAATTAAAAATGGGCAAATGATTTAAATGGATACTTCCAAAAGGGAGATAATGCAAATAGCTGATATGCACACACAAAAAAGTTCAACATCTTTAGTCATTGGGGAAATGCAAATGAAAACCATGGGCTTCCATTGTACAGCAGGAGAATGGCTGATCTTTAAAAGATAGACTGTCACATGTGGGCAGAGATGCAGAGCAACTGGAAAAGTCATACATTCTTGTAGGAAATATAAAATGGTACAACCATTTTGGAAAAAATCTGGCAGTTTCATATTTAAACAACCACCTCTATTATGACCCAGTCATCCCACTTCTAGGCACTTTCCCAAGAGAAATGAAATGAAAGTGTATTTCCATAAAAACACTGGCAAAAGAATGATCATGTAAGTTTTATTCATAATTATCTTCTAATGGGAACACCCAAATGCCCATCAGCTGGTGAATGATAAACAAACTGGGATATACAGTCGTGGGTCACCTACTGTAGGAGATGTGTTCTGAGGAACTCATCATTAGGTGCTTTTGTTGTTGTGTGAACATCGTGGGATGTAATTGCAGAAACCTAGATGCAGAACCAACTTCACACCTAGGCTCTATGACATAGCCGATTGGGCCACCGTCATGTCTGTGGCCTGTCACTGACAAAACATTGTGAACTGACACGTGACTGCTGTCATGAATTGACTTCTCAGCAATGAAAAGGAATGAGCACCTGCATAGATGAATCTCTATGAAATGTTAGAAATAGGCAATGGTGAGAACAATGAGACTAATGGTTGCCTCTCAAGGGTGTGTGTGTGTGTCTACAAAGAGGCATGAGGAAACTTTCCGAGGAGATCGAAATATTTTATATCTTGATGGAAATGTGCATTATCTTGGTGTGTGCATTTGACAGAAATCATTAAATGTAACATCAGATTTGTGTTTCTCCCTGTATGAATTTTGTGTACAAAAAACCATAATCAAGAAAACAAGGGATGGAATGTAGGTGCAAAGGATGAGACCCACTAGGTGCAATTGCTATGAATTGGGTACTGTAGAGGCTGGTGAACCCTCTCTTCTAGCAGCAGCTTGGATTCTCTGATTGTCACTGACAACTCCTACGTCCTTTATTGGGAATTGCTACTGTAGCAAAGTGTCCTCTCTGGCACGAATATCACCTTCATCAACCTGACCAAAGAGCTACTTGCTCCAGTTTCAGGAGAGTCTAAGTTTCAACTGGGAGACACAAGAGCTATCGCTCTTGCTTTGTGCTTAAATTATGGGAAGTCACTAGGAAACTGACTTTATTTCTGAGGTGAGACATTTCCTGAGTGAGCCTAAATCACTCCAGTTCTCCTTGGCTCTGCTCTTCCGTTCTCCTCCTCCCAGTTTACTGTTCTCTCCCACTCTGAACAAAGCAGTTGTTAGACTTCTAATTTGCCTGAGGACTTTCTATTATGATCAGTCCAAACACAAGGAGGGAGAAAGCTCTTACTGTTGTGTAATTATTTTCAGTAATTAGTAGGGCTGGGGAGTATGAAATGACTTGCAATGTTTGTGGCTTAATAGCATGACTCTGCTTATTTGCAACTCCTCTCCAGAGCAAAAGTTCATAGTTCTGCAGTCTTACTCATTATGTAAGAAACAAAAATAGCTTTCTGAGAACTAGATGGGTTCATGAGAGATACAGCCAAGGGAAAACTGAGGAAAGTGCAACCTGTTTAAGGACAGTCCTGTTTAGCTTGAGTTTTCCCCCCATAACTGCTAATCAATCATCCAAGATCTTCTCTTTGTGGGGCAATATTTTCTCCTGCTTGTTTCTGGAGGGAGGCCAGGAGGCTGAGGAATTGGGAGAGTTCACGGTAGCATTCTAGAGGCCACACCTTGTGATTCTGGACGTCGGGGTGGTGGAATTCAGACTGGAGTCAACAGAAGCAGAGTTCTTGGGAAGAAGAAGTTGCTGGGTTGACCCCGGTATTTTTGGATGGATGCAAAGGAATGTGTCTGTTAACATGGAGTACTCTGCATGGTGGGACAGTCAGTATTTGCATTGAAAATATTTGAGAGCTTTTGTGGAAGGTGCTGCTCGTGGCTGGTCCGGTGAGGTGGCGGCCCCAATGGGGTTGTTCTTATAGCACCTCTGTCTCATCACCTACTCTGACTCCAGCGCCCTTTCTCATTTAGCCCTGTGGTGATAGATGTCTCTTCATCAGGGACTACAGAGGGCGTTGGCAGTCTGTAGTCTGAGTTCTAAACCTGGGCCTCTCCCTAACCCACTGTGTTACCCAAGACACTTACATCGATGTCTTAGCCTCACCATTTAGACACTGGTGAGGGTAGCACCTACTTTGCCTACTCCCTCTCAGGTTATTATGAGGTGAAATGCAGAATCACACGGGGTAGGAGGAGTATACGTCGCAAGAATGTAATGCAAATACAAGCTGGTATTGTCCCTGTGACATGCTTGCCTCATACAACGTGTATCTGAAGCACCAATGACAACGGGTTATTAGTTGGGTCTTATGCTGGGGTTAGGAGTAAATATTTTTGTGGAAAATAGCTGGCATGAAATTGTTTAGCCTTGGCTTAAACTAATTGCTGTCTAGAATACATCTGTGAGCCCCGGGAGGGGTGACTGCAATGCCGTTGCCAGATGGGCTCTAGGATTTGAATGGCCACCAGCCAAGTAACTGCCAGTTGGTTGTTCGCACGTAGAGAGGGAGTCACGCTCCATCCATATTCAACGTCATCTCTCTTGTGTGTGTTGGTAAAAAATGTGATTTCCTCTGGGGAAATCTGTCTGCATGTGAACTGGAGGTGTCTGATGCCTGGGGAAGAAAAGGCAGGCGCTGAGATGAGGGGGTATACCCACTCTGTGTCAAAAGAGTTGGTAAACTCTTCTCAGTCTGACTGGCAGGTGGGGTGCGGGTCCGTGAACTCCTTTGCTAAGTAGACACGCAGCACGCGCAGGCAAGGTGTGTGCTTGAGGACCGAGAAATGACAGGCGACACATGCGGGGACATCCTACTCTACACAATGAAGCGGAAGTCTCTTTGGTGGCCAGGAAGCTGTTCGGGACCGCCGGCTTCTCTTGGTGAGCGCGGGAACGAGGTGCACAACGAGCACGCCACGTGCACAACAGCAGCTGGTGTTCCCAGATGGCGAAGAGGCCATATGCGTGGCAGAGCCCTTGGTGATGCCCTGACTCTGCGTCTTGATGGTGGGGGTCACGACCTCTGAGCGCGTCGGCACATGATTTCTACCTTCTGCTGCTGGGAAGCAGTTCAGAGAGGTGAAGTGACTTGCCTCAGGGTCGCACTTCTAGAAAATGTGTGATGTGGCAGTGACAAGACTTCTGGGGACCGGTGTGCTGAACAAGCCAACTTCAGCTGAGTTTCAGGCTGTGGGGAGGTGTCGGCGCTCTAAAGAAGTGTTTTTCTAAAGAACAGGGCAAATGCTTGCTCTCACTTTTGACATTTGGCCAGTCTTAGGGATTAAATAAGCACCATGACATCAGCCCAAGGGATTTCGCTCAGCTCTCTACTCATTCCCTCGTTGCCTTCTCCCTGAAGGCTTCAGCCCCATCTTCTCTAACACAGAATATAGATGTCACTGGGGAAAAGCAGCCTACTGCTTCTGCTGCTCCATTGAGGCATTTGGGATGGCGCTGCCTTTGACCACTGAGTGTTCATTTCCAGTAAGGAGCTGAATGCCTTCTGTGCACAGGAACAGCAAAGCGCTTATGGGATACATTTCTCAATGAACAATGGAGAGAGATGGGCTGACTGAGGAATCTTTTAGCCGTGACCCAAAAAGCAGGACTGTATTCCGTTCACAGTGACCGAAGATGCACACACTCTTGCACGGTTCTAAATAAATTATGGGCTTAGGAATGGATTTCTAATGAATGTCTCACATTCATTAAACAACTAAATTAAATCAAAACATATATTTAGCAACTCTCTGAAGGTTGTGCCCATAGCTGTTAGGAAGTCTTTCATCGGTGTATACTTCAAACGGTCACCAACTGATATTTAGAAAATTTTTCCTCCCCCTTAGGACCAGCAAATGCAGAATTTACAGCTATATCCATGTAGGGCGCTGAATTTATGGAGCATTTGGTCTGAAGGGAGATTGTGTGTCTGCTGGACCACAAAGGAAATGAATTCTCTAACCAAGGCTGCAAGGCCTGCAGCCTCCCGCTGGGCATCCCGGCCCCTGACAGGCTAAGAGTGTCGTTAGAGGCTGCTTCACCACTTGGGCCCCTAACCTAATATGTGGTATTTTGAAGTGAGGTATGGAGGTGGGGAGGAACCTGGTCTCAGGTAGGACCAGACAAGTCTTTGTGAAATTACTTTTTGTCAAACCTGATGTTTCCACAAACTTCAGCACCAGCAAATGCAGTCTTGGAGAGGGATTGTGTTCCTGCTCTGTGATTCACTGCGGCAGGTAACGTGCCCGGCTGAAAAAGGTGGCATAATGGCAATGTTCTTTCGGGGCTGGCAGTGCTTGGAGAGCTGGGGAAAACACAGATATCTCATTATCAAGGTGCGTTTTCATGGGACCCCCCAAGATGCACATTTCCCAAGATTCAAGTCTCTCTGAGAGGAAACTAACAAGGCAGAGGGAAAATGATCTGCTTCCGCAGCCATTCAGCCTTCTAACCTAAGGTTTCCTGTTTCTATTTACAGGCAAAGAAAGCTGAATTCAGTTAGGACTATTACGCCACATTCATATCACTAAAACATTTCTTGATGCAGATGGATTCTGTGGTAGGCAAATGGGCACAAGCACAGGTACTATTTATGGACATTACGAACTTTCTAGCAGTGCTTATTACAACATTTTACTGGCTTATAAAATGATTTGGACATTGTCATGTGCTCAGGTTACTTGTGAAACCAATTTTTCTCCCTTGAGAAATATTAAAAGCCAGACTGAGGAAGAGAATAACTAAAGAGCTCTTAGAGGCTTGCAGACTCGCAGGCACAAATAAATAATATTTCCCTGTGCCTTAACTCTGATAAAGGCAGCCTAGCAAGAAGCAACACCCTGGGGAAGAAATTGAGCATTTCCAGTTTATTCAGAAATGTGAATTTTACTCGCTAATGAGAATGTTCTAGACACATTTTGTGAAGAATGCTTTTTTTCACAGCAGATCCTCAGTTGGGTATCTCAGTTGGATTTCTCTTGAATTTGTTACCTTATAAAATTAAACGTAGGTCTAAGACAGCCCCAGCGACACCATGTTCACCCAGAGCAGCATCTCGCGCCAGTATCCAGAGTCTCTAAGAGTGACTGCAGATGATTATCGGAGGATGGAGAGACATGTGGAGTCTGGGAATGAAAGGTGAAAAGAGAAATGTAGTGGAAACTTCAACAGCCTAAGAGCCTCCCATGAACTGGCCCTGAACAATTGCTCCCTGGTTTATTCAGAACAAGATTTCCAATGGCATTTCAGGGCAAATGTTAGACTTTACTAGTGCCTCTGATAAATGGCTTAATCCACTGTTTGCTTTACTTGAGAAATGTCATGAAAACTTTTTCTCCATTGCTTGTTAATTTCAGTGCTCTTAAATCATTTGAAAAGGCAATGCATAATCCAAAGGATGTAACGTGGCATTTAATTACAGTATCAGTCCTATTCCGAATAACTTTGGGTTTTCATTCCAACTTATTCAAGGGCTAGCCACAGGTTGACCAACCCTTGCTTATTTTGAACTACTGCTTCTCTGCAACTCACATCCAGAAAGTCTCATTGTTTGGCGCAGAGATGTCCGGTTGGTATAATACCTTCAGCATCATAACAACAATTCCTCTTTGTGTCCTTTGCATTCTCAAATGCAAAAAGCCTGACACTTCATGAGAGTATCAAGTTAAAGTGATGTGCTATTTGCATGAAGGCAATTGACCCATGAAACATATATCTTACTTAGCAATGTGGTTTGATACACCAAGCTTATGTTGAGATGATTACTTCCTGAGCAATAAATATGCTAGAATATTTTATCAGTAGAAACATGGGAATTAGCTTGAAATATATATTTAAAGTGGGGGCAAGGATGACCGACTGGCTGCTGGTTGGCCATTGGCCATTAATCTCCAAGTGACCAACTGGCAAAGGGACATTTTCTCTCCACTCATAGATATGCATCAGACAGAGTAAGAATAGTTTTATACCAGCAACTCATTGTTTACTGGAAGAAACAGTTCAAACCCAAGGAGAATTGCAGTAGAAACAGTTCCTTCCTGTTTCACTGTGAATAACCCCCAGGGAGCCAGGTGAATTCTGGCCACTCCAAATCAAAGTCCAACTAGCACTTCATTTCCACTGATATCCCTTCCAGGATCTGTGAAAGTCTGCTGGAGAATGCGAACTTTCTGGACATTACCATTATTACAGTTAGAGGGAAATGTTTGTTTTCTAATCTGGAAAAGAAAGTTTAATATCCAAAATATATAAACAACCAGTATAACCCAACAACAAAACCATGCAACCTGATTAAAAAATGGGCAGGGAATCAAAATAGGCATTTCACCAAGGAACACATACAGATGGCCAAACAAACACGTGAAAAGGTGCTCTACATTGCTTATCGTTAAGGAAATGCAAATCAAAATCACAATAAAATTTCACCTCAGACTGGTTAGAATGGCCATTACCGAAAAATAATCAGTGTTGGAGATGATGTGAAGGGGAAGGCATCCTTGTTCACCATTGGTGGGAATGTAAATTGGTGCAATGACTATGGCAAAGAGTATGGAGATTCCTCAAAAAATTAAAGCAGAACTACCACATGATGCAATAATCCCACTTCTAGGCATCTCTTCAAAGAATATGAAAACAGTCATTCACATAGCACTATTCACAATAGCCAAGTCACAGAAACAGCCCAAGTGTCTGCTGATGGATAAATGGATAAAGAAGATATATTATATATACACAATGGAGTACTACTCAGCCATAAACTCATGAAATCTTGCCACTTGCAACAACATAGATGGGTCTTGATAGGATGATGCTAAGTGAAATAAGTCAGAAAGAGAAGGGCAAATACTGGATGATTTTACTCATTTCTGGCATATAAAAGAAAAGCAAATGAACAAAGGAAAGTAAAACAAAATAAAAACCCCTTAGATTTTGACAACAGAATTGTGGTTAGCAGGGGAGAAGATGGGGCAGGGACTAGGGTGCTGGTAGAAAGAGTGGATAGCTGAGGGTGACACGCAGGCACTGAGTGGAGAAGCTGCAGGTGAAATCCACACAATGTTGTAAAATGATGCTACCTCAATAAAAAATTATATTATTGAAAGAATTTGTTTAGTCTTCTTTACTTGTGTATTATATCTCATGTTTACACATTATATGGAAAATATAAATAAAATAAGTTGGCTTAGGCTTTGGTTAAATTTTTGAATGTTCAGAATCTGACACTTCTGACCCATTTCTGACCCCAAATTGTCCATGATAGTGTTTTACCCACTTTATTTTTCAGTGCATCATCAAGAACCTTCACAATACTTTAAGCTCAATGAATTATAGTTATGATTATCATCATCATTACTATTAATATTATTGTGACTATTACATCATCATCCTCATTATTACCATTATTGCTATTGCTACAGTTAAGTCGATGCCAACCGTAGAGAAATGATCAGGAGACTGTTTTATAAGGACACACTGGTAGATGACATGGGCGGGGCCTGGCAGTGGACAGAGCGTGGAAGGAGAGGCAAGGTCATGGGCAGAAGATGAGTCCAGGGACATTGTAAGGACAAAATGAAGGGTGATTTGGGCTCACCCTTTTCCATCTGTTTCTGAGTTTTCCATTTTTAGCAGGATATGTTTGTTTTTCTGGGAAGTTGGTAATGAGAGATTTGTTTAGAGTTTATTATGCAAATGTTAGAGGTCAAAAAACCATACTGATGTTCTCCTCAATTAGGCTGGAAATATTTAAGACATTTACACAATTAACTGCCTTGTTTACATGAACACTATGATAAATTAAAACATCCCAGACTGGCCAGAAACCACCACACACACACACACACACACACACTCACACACACACCCCGGAACTGGTCCAGGTACTCTATGCTCATCAGCTTCATGCTGTTTGGTCACTTCGGCTTCGAGTTCATCTTTCTTGCTGATGAGTTTCAGGGTAATGAGGATATTTAAAGTTAAGCTCTGGGGTTTTAAATATGTATTAGGAACTCATTTCATATTCATCCAGTGACTCAGTTGATCCACATACTTAGTGAAACGCTCCCATGGAGTGACACTGAGAGAGCTCTTGGTAACGAGGGGATATGGTTGCAATGGGCAGCTGTGAACTCCTGTGTGCCGGTCCTCAGAGGCAGGCAGATATTTCTAAATATCAATTGGAAAGCAATTGGAGGGAAAATGCTTGTCTCATGCACTTCTGCTTCTTCAATCTTCTGCCTGGAAGTCAAGCTCCCTAGCGGGATCATAAATAAGAAGCTGTGGAAGTTACACTAGAGGAGTTGTGTTGATTGCTGAAATGAAAGGCTTTGGGGAGCAACCTAGGATTGCTGGATTCCCATCCCCTCACCAAGCCTCTCTAGTCACTGGGGAACCTGCATTCTCTAGTTTTTCCCTGTCAAAGTTTATTGATTTACCAGTTATTTATGTAGCTGTATAAATTCGTGAACACAACTTCACACCGCTATAGGTGCACATGCTTCACTCACCTTCCGTCAAAGCTCCAAAACCAATGCCCTATTTCCTTCCCTCCTTCTTTCCTCCACCCTCCCTCCCCCACTGCGGCCCTTCTGGTAATAACCATAGTTTTCAAAGGGTTTTGCCAGTTTTTTCTTTGGTTTTTATTGCATAAGTGAGGAAAAACCATGTGGTAACTGGCTTTCACTTTCTAACTTATTTCCCCTACTATCATCACCTCAAGGTACATCCATTTTTTCTGAAAAGGCATGATTTCATCTCTTTTTATAGTTGAGTAGTTCCATATGATCCAGCAATCCCACTCCTAGGAATATACCCAAAAGACACAAATACACTGATTCAAAAGAATACCTGCACCCCTGTGTTTATAGCAGACCTGGAAACAACCTAAATGCCCCCAAACAGATGAGTGGGTCAGGAAAATGTGGTACATAGACACGATGGAATACTATTCAGCAATCAAAAAAGATAAACTAGACTTATTCATAGGAACATGGATGGTGCTGAAAGGGATTATGGTCAGCGAAGTAAGTCAGAAGGCAAAAGAAAAATACCAGATGGTTCCTCCCCTAGGAGGAATATAAGGGAACCAAATAAGGATCAAGGAAAGGAATAATAATAGCAACAACAATAATAATAATAAAGAACAAAAACCAAAAATGAAAAGACAAGGACAAATTGGGGACCCTTGGTGGGGAGGGGGTAGGGAGAGGGTTGAAGGCAGATGGGAGCAAGGGGGACTGAGGTGATGGTGCACTGGTGATATGGTGATGGGGAATACATGGGGATTACAATGATGTCAAATATATATAAATTAAAGGGAAAAATAGAATAAAAAATAAATATAAAATTTTTTTAAAAAGAAAAATTAAAAAAATAGTTGAATAGTATTCCATTGAGTATATATTCAACAGTAGTTATTTATTATTTTATTGAGGTAACATTGGTTTACCACACTTCATAAGGTTTAGAGGTATGGAATCACCCCTTCAGGTGTATATTACCACACCACACCCACCACCAAGCACCTGTAGTCCTCCACCATTGTCCACTGTAACTCCCTCCCCACTTTACTCCCCTCTTTCTCCCTCCCCTCTGATGGCTTCAATTCTACAGTCAGATTTCTAGCTTTTGTTATTGGTTTGGTCTCATCTGACCCTTTGTTTCTCTGTACTCTACATATAAATGACACTATCCAGTATTTGCTTTCTCTTTCTGATTTATTTCAGAAGTATGTCAGAATTTCCCTCCTTCCAGTTCCATCCATGTTGTCACAAATGGCAAGATTTCATCTTTTCATAGCTGATTACTATTCCATTACTTACACATCTTCTTAATATGCTTATCTGTCTTTGGGCACTTAGGTTGTTTCCATAACTCAGCTATGTAAATAGTGCCGAAACAAACATAAGAGTGCAGACATATTTCCTCAAATTAGTGTTTTCCCATTGTTCAGGTCATGCTATGAATGGAATTGCTGGATCATATGGTAGGTCTATTTTCAATATTTTGAGAACTCTCCATATTTACTGTAGGGCCTGGACCAGTCTACATTCACATCCACACTGTATGAGGGTTTCTTTTCCTCCACTTCCTCACCAACATTTGTTGTTTCTGGTCTGTAAGCTATGGACTGTTCTAACAGGTGTGAGTGATGTCTCATTGTAGTTTTGATTTCCCTTCCCTGACAATAAGTGATGATGATTATTTTCTCCTGTGCCTGGAGGCCATCTGGATGTTTTCTGCGGGTTGGTGTCTATTTAGACCTTTTGCCATTTTTTGATTGGGTTTTTTTTCCATTGTTGAGTTCTATGGGTTCTTTATATATTTTGGAAATCCATGTGTTGTTGGCATGTGATGTGCAAATATGTTTTCGTAGTCTGTAGGTTGCCTTTTTGTGCCTGTTTCTTTCATAACACAAAAACTTTTTATTTTCATTTTTGCTTTTGGAGTTGCATTCCCAAATACATTTTTCTGCAATTGGTGTCCAGGAGTATATTACTGAATCTGCAACTTCTAGTACACATATTTTTGGTGGCAACAACTATCTAGCATAAAATATACCACCTTAATTGTAGTAAATTATATGCTTCAGTTGTGCTAAGTATATTTATATTGCTGTGCACTCAATCTCCAGACCTCTTCATCTTGCAAAACTCGAACTCTATGCCCATTAAACAACTCCCCATTTACCTTCCCTGCAACCCTGACAACTGTTTCTTCTTTCTGTTTCTATGACTTTGACTACTTTCAATACTTTACGTCAATGGAATCACACAGTACTTGTCTTCTTGTGACTGACTTGTTTCATTTGGTTTGTCTTGAAGGTTTATCTATATAGTAGTATGCCAGAATTTCCTTCCTTCTTAAGGCTGAATAATAGTCCATTGTATGGATAAACCACGTTTTGTTGATCCATTCTCTGTCAATGGATGTTTAGGTGCATCTTCTAATTTTAGGGGGAAATTTTCTCCATTGTCCCTAATTTACATTCCCTACCTTGCATTTACACTGTAAAGTGTCAAAAGAGAAGAAGATCCTGGAAGTAAATAGGGAAAGGATGTAAATAGGGGAGGATTGGAAAATGAGGGAGGAGACAGGAACATTGTTTATCTAATTCATCATGATTCCTGCACACTGAATGACGTATACCCATTAGTTGTACCATTTTGAAGTATAAGTTAAAAAAAACTATAAATCAAAAGTATCTTGAGCTCAGCTCTCCAAATTGCAATTTTCATTGACACCAGAGCCCCTCTTTCTTGTTATACAACTTCTAGAAAGATTTCAACCTCTAAGGTTTAGTTGAATCATCATGTGATCAAAACAGATAATGTGGGTGAAAACATCTAGCACAGGGGTCAGTGATATAAGAGACTCAGTGAATGTTGATTGAAGTGGTATTTAACATAGTACTGACAATTTCACAAACATGGACTCTATGCCTTCTATTGCATGTAAAAGAGTGGACAAGTGGACTAGGGTATTGAACTCTGAGTCGGCATCATTACCACTCCTTAACCACACCAAAGACAAACTTACTCTGAGATAAAACAAAAGATGTTTATGCATAAACTTATGGCAGTAACAGTCATTTCAGCAAGGGTACAAAAGTGTTAAAAAGAGTAAGTTTCTAGAGTGAGAAGGATGAAACACTGACAGCCTCTAATGGGCAAGCTCTTAGTGTGGGGATTTGGGAAGCAGGGAACTTTCTGAATGGTCTTCAGTTATATTTGGTAGTCCTTGACTGACTGCAAGGGGGTGAGCGAGCATTTCGGGGACTTTTCTAGAGGAAAGAATATTCAGTGCTAAGGTGGAATATGTTTGTGACTGGCCATTTGCTGGAACAAGTGGTCGCCGATGGGGGGCATTTTGTGCTCAAACTATCATGATGGTGCTGATGGTGGGTGGCTGCTAAGGCAGGTAGTTCCTTGTCATGCTCCTTGCCATGTTAAATCAATCTAGTCAGCACAATCAAGCTAGAAAAGAGAGACACTATTGTTATTCTCATTTCAAAATGAGAAACTGAACTATAGAGAGGTTAAAGAACTTACCTGAAGACACAGCTGGTAAGAAGCGGAGTCAGGACATGAGGGTTTTGTTCGGAACTGTTTTGCAGTATTCTCTAGAAAAGATGATCTATGGGGAGAGATGTGAAAGAAAGGGCACTGGTTCTATTACAAAAGAGAAGAAGGCTTATGTCATGCCTGTGGTGGGGAGATATTTATTTTTATTAAAATCATCCTCATCATCACCACATTAAACATTATTTATTAAGTGCCCTGATACCATATGCTGGGTGAGGCATTTGGGAGCTCAAGAGAGAAGTAATAGATTTGTTTTTCACAGTGAAGAGGACCATTTTGTGATTTTGTTTTTGATTTTGTCATGTGCTATCCCCCCTATTTTAAGATAATCCAACTTTATTTTTCTTCAATTGCTATTACTTCTAAAGCAGAAAATGAAAACAATTGCAGAACAAAGAACTTCTCAGCATGAATAATTTGCATTATCATTTCTCAGAATTCGCAACAAGATATTGGAGAGAAAATCTTGTTGGGCCAAAGACAAGAGAAATGTCAAAGTGTGACTTCAATAATCTTCATTTTGAATGTGATGGGTGAGAAGGCAAAACAGTACTTTGAAGTAATGCATTCTAAGTTCAAGTGCAGGAGGTCATTGCTGAGACAGTCTCCAAAGTCTCTGTCTTCTGTTTGCCTTGACTAAGTGTGGACTCTAACCTAACAGGCGCTGAAGAGGAAGGAAGCCAACTGTTCTCTGCTCCGCCTGGAAGGTACTGCTCACATGGTCTGTGGGAAAAGGGAAGGAAATTCCAACCTGGAAATAAGCACTGCCACCATCTCAATAATAACCTTAACACAAGGGGTTCAGAGTTGGGTCCTCTGAGATGGGCCTGAGCCTTCTTTCTTTCTCATTTTTCAATGCATGGGCCTGTCCCGTAGCCCTTCTCGCATTCTGTCCTGTCTGCAGCCTTTCTTGCATTCTGACTGAGGCCCTGTGGCAGCGCCATGACTGGACAAAAATTTCAGGTGGACAGGGAAATATCTGCTCTCTCGCTGAGGCACATGCTGTTGGACATGTGAAGCCTGTCAGCGCTAACCTTTATGGGGTGTTCACCAGGCCCTGGCAAGGGCACGTGTCTGGTCTCTTTTGAGTCTCAGAAGACTTAAGAAGGGTCAGTATTATTAGCACCTACATTTTACAGACAGGGAAGTGTGACTCTGAGAAGTTGTGGTAATTTGCTCAGTCATTCACGATGGGGTAGTAGTTTGGACTCAATCCCAGCAGGTCAGTCTGCTCTGTTGGACCTAATGCCCTGACTCAAATTCCTAGTCCTCCCACTCACTCCTAAAACCTGTTCATTGAAGACCCTTGAAAGCTTGGCCTGGTGTGCCTGTCTAGAGTGGGAATTTTGGAGACTGTAGGGAGTTGGCTTGAAAAGGTAGAAACAAATCCCTGGCCAATGACCAGCCTCCTTCCTCCAGTTTCAAAGCCTTGGCTCTTTGGTGGAAAGCAGGAGTCTGAGCCCGAACACTCCTCATTCAGTGCAGGCACTTCAGCGGTTGAGCAATGGCAGCAAAGAGGAAGAAAACAGGCTCTAGAGAAACCCTGACAGGAGGTAGGAGTCACCTTTGGATGGAACTCCTCACTCCCCTCATTTTACTGCTAGGGAAATTGAGCAGGGTTACCAGCTGACTGGCTGGCAGATCTTGGGCTTGACTTTGGGTGTCCCAGTGTAAACTGTCCATTTAAGCATGGTGCCTGACGTCACCGTGGATATTTCTTCTTTCCTGACAGACTTTGCTAGTGACAAGAACTGTTGTTAGAACCCGGGGGCTGGGCGGCGCTGCACTTGGCTCATGGAGGGCCAGCTGGAGGGTAAGCAGAAGCGAGGAGGCTGCTTGAACTCACTTTGAGAGACTGAGGCATCCAAAGCAGCTGTGCCAATTACCAGCATTTTGCTGTGCTGAGAGGTGTTACCTATTTGACTCAGTTGAAAATCTTGAGACATGTGAACTGTTGTTGTAACAAAGTGGCCATTGGATACAGCCTGATCATTCGATACAATCTACGGTACAGAGGGGTGTGTGTGGCACCCGGGTCAAATGGTGCTTGTCTCTGCCACAGAACCAGAGGCCATTCAGACACAATTATCAAGACTTTCCCTCTAATGAGTTTGATGAATCCATATTCAGCGTTGAGTGTGCCCCTTGTTAACAATCCCCATGGGAGCACTTCCACGGAGGCATTTTGATTCCGCCTGCCCAATGTCATATGGTGTCCAGAGGAAGTGCAATACAGATTTGCAAATAGAATCACAAAAGATCAGCAAATTAAGGTCTTTCCTGCCCATATTTGCTTTGGGTTGCACAGGCATTCCCCTCCCTGTTCTCACAGTATCGCACAAAAACCACCTTCACCTTGAAGAAATTTAAGAGTGGGTCTGGGGAGGTGGAGAAGCATTTTTTAGTTTACATTGAGGTAACGTTGATCTGTTTTGTTGTATTTGGAAGTACAGGATTCTCCCCACTCCTACCTCTGGTGCTGTTACCGTAGTGCGCTCATCACCGAGGCACCCTTAGCCCCCCACCATTGTCCACTGTGCTGCCTCATTTTGCAAGGGCATCTTGACCCTGACTCTTGCATTCCACCTGTAGCGGCATGAAGGGTGGCACAGGAGTGAGGTTTGGAACAGATGGGGGCAAAGGAAAGGAGGCTTGGAGCCCTCGGTGGCTTTCCATGCTTTTATTAGTAGAGGTGGCCAGGTACATGGCAGGCAGGGGTGCGGGGGGCCGGGAGGCTGGCAGGCCTCCCAGCCCCCGGCGCATCTCACCCTTTCGGCTGCGTTCTTCTCTCTGTCGCTGCTGCTGCTCGTTGGTACTGTCAGTCCTGTCGGTCCTGGCGTCCTCATGACACCGCCCATTTAAGCCCGTGTCAAACTCAGGTGCGCCCACTTGCGCATGCCCACCCTGGAATGCTCGCAGCACCGCAGGTGTCCATCATCACAGTGGTGCGAGGGTGGAAAGACCTGATTGTTCTCTGACCCTACACCACCCTCATTTCTTCTTGGGCTCTCGATGCTCAGACCAATGTTGATTGGTACAGCTGGGTTGGTATTTAAATGACTAGCAGGTGGAGCACCTGAGTGGGGACAAGACCTCTGGGAAAGCCAGGGATGTGGATGTTAGGGAAGGGGAAGAATTTTTGGAGCCTGCGTCTTCTTGAGACTAACAGGGAGCAGCAAAACTACCATCCCCCAGTCCTTGGGCTCACAAAGTCATCCAGTTGCTTCAGGAACCCGTACAAGTACTTGAGCCACCAAGGGGCCACCAAGTACTTTTAGCCCAGCCCATTTTAAATAACCTTGAGCTATGAAAGCCCACACAAGTTTTTGAAGATATATTTTTTCCATTCCAAAAGAGTATTCACTTAAAAGAAGAGTCAATGTGAAGAATCCTTTTAAAAACCAAGTTCCAAAAATGAGGAGACAAGGACCGACTGGGGACACCTGGTGGGGAGGGGCGGGGGAGGGTTGAGGGAAGATGGGAGCACGAGGGACTGAGGTGATGGTGCACTGGTGATATGGTGATGGGGAATACATGGGGATTACAATTAATGGCAAGTATATGTAAATTTTAAAATATTTTAAGAAAAAAAAAACCAAGTTCCACAAGGGACTGAGGTGATGGTGCACTGGTGAAATGGTGCTGGGAAACGGGACCACAATCGATGTCAAATGTATAGAAAAAAAGGAAAAAGAAACAAAAACCAAGTCCCTCTAAGGTGGTAGTTACCACTGTGGTTGCAGTGCTTGAGCTCGTAGGACTGCGGTAGCCCCTTTACTAAAACGGACCGGAGTTTCAGATGACTCCAAATGAAGTGCAAGCACAGTTAGAGCCCACCCTCTAATGGTGTTGCCCTCCTCCATTCACAGCTGGACACACTCCTCAAATGCAGCTGCAGGAGCTACACCTGTGCGACCCCAGGCTGCCTGTGTCCTTGTCGTGCTTTGGATGCCCATCCTTCACAGCCGTCGCTATTGAGAAACGGGTGGGGGCTGCGGCTCTTGGACTTCATCGCTGAATTTCGTGTTTGGTGGGAGGTGGAAGGGAACGTGGAGGTCAAACAATGGGGAGTAAGAAGAGGGAGAAGTCAGAGCCCTGAGTCAGCTCCGCTGCTGACAGACCCGTGAATGTGAGCAAGTTACTGACTTCAATTGGAAAGTGAAGGAACTGGAGTGCGACGCTTGCTAGTTAAAGTGTGGGCCCCAGGTGGGCAGAATTAGCGTCATCTCATTGTATGTTAAAAATGTAGCCCGTGCCCCTTGCCCGCCAAGTCAGCGTTCAGTCTAACCAAATCCGCCGTGAGTCGTAGGCACATTAAAGGGTGAGAAAATGTACCCCTGAAACACCGTGTTGGAAACTGACGTTACTCCAGATAAATAAATAAAAACTCGCTTTCTTGCACAGCTAACAGTCACATTGAAAAATTCGTTCAGCTGTTTGGTAACACCACGGGGGTTTCATCCCACAAGGGTCCCACAGCGCTTCAGTCTAGCCAGGCTCAGGTGAGCGCTGGGCCGCGTTCTGACGCTGAGTAGTTCTCAGTGACCGAGAGGGTCAGGCAGACACCCGTCTTCTCCTTCTCGACCCAGGAGAAGGAGACAGGAGCCAGACTCTAAAATCCCAAAGAAAGTTAAATATTTTGTCATTGAAGTCCTTATTTTAACTTTCTTTCGTTTTTCTGCATTACAATCACATATTTCAGGTCCTTAAACCCAGGATAGTTATTGCAGCCAATTACGACAGCAATTTTCCCCAAGATACTGACTTTGTTCTGCAAATGGCACACTCATAATTACATTATTTTTATGCATCACCATAAAATACCAAGAGTCATCTAATATATCACTGACAAGAGGTAAGTTCTAGAGAATTTAAAGTAAATTAGTGAAAAAGTTAGCTGACTTTTTATTATTATAATTATTATTCTTTTAGAACCGAAACACCTGTCACCTGTGATTGCAAATCAAATGTGATTGCTTGGTATCAGCATTAGGGCTTGAAGCAAGGCAATTGGAAAGTAGCCCCAACTCAGGTTTGGTTTTGTCATAAATTTTTTTCCAATTATTTTCTGCATTATCCTTTCATCAGGGAATATGACTGTGGTCTTCTATGTTTTGGTCTTCTGTTTTCCCCTCAGAGGCCTCTCTCTTCTGTTTCTGATTCATGTATTTAATAACATCCTCAGATATGATCTCTCAACATTCAACTAATGCCATCTGGGGACCTTGCTTAAAACCTAGACCTTTGCTGGAAGGGATGGAGGAATTTCCTATTAGTGTCCAGAAGCGAGAGTTTGCCTACAGTGTAGAAGGAATACTGCTGGGTCACGAGATTGACTTTGGCTGGTAGCCCTGGGAGATGGCGCTGGCTGCATCCTCAGCATCGTGTGTCCCAAAAGTGCTCCGAAGCTGGTTTCCTATGGGAGTTGCCTCAGAGTCAGTTTATGAGCCAAACAAGAAAGGTGGTGGCTGTTTAACCAACAGCATCACCTACATTTCCACGCCTGGCCCACACAATCCCTGCCCCCTCCCCACAAGGCCAAATAGAACTGATTCCAGATCACTTAAGACGGTTCACAAAAGCTTCAGGTCACTCTCAAAGAATGAAGATGCAGAGTGACCGAGGACACTGGAGCGCCAGAGGACACTGGAGCACCAGGCTGCGGGCCTCTCAGGCAGTTTTCCAGGAGGCAGTCACACACTTTATTTTGGGGGGTTAGGTGTGTTGTTGGTAATGGTATTGGCTTATTAATTCTTTATGACCAAGTTTTATTGATTTGCCAATCATTTGCATGACCGTAATTTGGGGAGTACAGCTTTATCCCCTCACGGTGCACGTGCTTCGCTCACCCTCCGCCAAAGCCCCAATGCCAAAGTCTTAACAGAATCCCTGTCCAGTCCCCTCCTCACCCACTTGGCTCTGGTAGCCGGTAAGTTTTTCACAGGCCAAGAGTTATTTTTGTTGTGTTTTGCCAGTTTGTTTTGTTGGGTGATTTATATTCTGCATAAGCGTATACCCATCCCGTGACTGTCTTTCACTTTCTGACTTACTGTACTTAGCATCATCCCCTCCAGCGCCATCTGTATTATCCCAAAAGGCACGATTTCATCTTTGTAAATAGCTGATAGTCACGAGATGCTCTGGAGAGCTCAGGGCCTCCTGAGGGGCTCGCATAGCAGAACGCACGCTCATGTCAATGGCTAAGGTCGGATGTCACCTGCTTTTACGATTTTAATAATGTGGGAACTGTATGGCTTTCCCCCATTACAAAAGTGGTCCACATTCACTGTGGACATAATCACAAAAAAGAAAGGACGCCTGTTAACAAACTCTCCCATCCAGAGTTAGTCCCTAGTTATTTTCCCAGACATTTTTCTAGACAAAATACATACACACAAATACCCATCGACTGTGAAGTCCTGTCAGTTTTACTTCTGAAATTTATCTTTATACCTTATGTCTACTCTCACTGTTACGACTATGGTCCGAACATCTCCTCTCTCTGGGACAATTCAGTAGATTCCCACTCCGCCCTTGCCCTTTTTCAAACTATTTTCCATCATTTGGACATTGCAGGTCTTTTGAAACAAAGGAAACCATTTCCCGCTCCTCTTTAAACCCCCCCCCCCCAATATTCCAGTTGTTAGGATAAAGGCAAACTTCAATGGACTGCTAGGACTTTGTCTCGAGACAGACCCCTTATCACTCCCACACCATACCCCTGGGGTCTTCTGTCACTTCCTCGCTTGGATGTTTCCTGGAATACTCTTTTATGGCACTTCCTCAGAGAGGCCTTTCTTGACTTCTTCTAAATTAGGCCCGCTGTGTTATTCTCATTCCCCCTGCAACCAAATCTGAGCAGTGTCTGCCCTGCCGGCCTTGGTGTGGCAGGAGGTGTTCACACTGAGAGCACCACTGGAACTGAGCAGCCACGAAGTTTGCCCTCAAGGTCCTGACTGTCCCTCACCTCTTCCACTTCCTCCCCCTGGGCCCACACTGGTCTTCCTGTGGAACCTAACTGGTCTCCAGGCCACTCCCGTTCACTTCCTGACACGACTGCAGCCTTATGTACGTCTTTTGCTTCTGATATTTAAATTCTGTTCTCTTTTTTGCCTGTTGGCATTTGGCTCTGCTTTCCTGAGAACTCACTGAAATTTGGGAAGGCAATGGGATTTCCAAAAGTCATGGAATGGAACTTGCCTACCCAGACAGAAACTGCTCCTTACTAAACATGAACGAAATGCAGACACACCCACTAGCAGGGAGAAAGCCCACAAATATGTTGAGTGACAGGAGAAAGGCACAAAAGGGAGCTTTTGGAAAGTGAGGCCCAACTGCAATGGACCTACCCATGAGGAAACAAGGCGTGAGCAGAGTCCTCATAGCAGCCACCATGTACTGGGGACACTGGGAGCCGTGGGTACTGTGCAAATAAGGAACAGAAACGAAGAAGCCTGTGTGCCCACAGAAGGGGCATTAGCAATTAATGGGGTTAATTTTCATAAGAATGTATTGCTTTTTAAATTTTTTTCTTTTATATTTAAATTTATTTAAATATATTTGACATCAATTGTAGTCCCCCAGGGGATGTAAAAGAACAAAAAAAGGGCTCAAGGAAAAGAACAATTACAATAAAAACAGACAAACAAAAAAACCACAACAAGAACAAAAGGACATGGTGCATTTGCCAAGGGCACTGGTCTCACGGTCTCAGCACGGGGTTGTGTCAGAAGCCAGCAGACCAGTCGCTTTGCACTTCAGAGTAAACTGCCTGCACTTCTTTAGTCAGAAAGATAGGAGGGAGCAGGAATGCTCAGCATCTCTGAAAAGTCTACTTGGTCTCCTACATCCTGAGTTTTCTGCTAGACTATAAGCTTCCTGAGGGCAGGACCTACTCTGTCTCATTCAACACAGTTTCCTGGGTATTCAACTCAGAGCCTGGTACCATAGCTGGTACTAAATATATGTGCGTTTGACTAAACAAATAAAATTTGTTAGTTCTTATGTAGCTGATTTCTAGTCACCTGTCAGGTCTCAGGTTCACTGCCACTTCCTCCAGGGGTCAGCCCCTGGGGGTGCCCCTTCCCATTGCAGACTAGGTGAAGGTCTTTTACATGCCTCTGTTGTGGCCCTTCTTACCTTCAGTGCACTATAAAATTATGCCTTTAATGTCCGTCTTCTCCACTTGCTTGTAAGTGCTATGCGGGCAGGGGTCGCACTTGCCTTGGCTACCACCGTACTCCTTGTGCCTGGTTTGGGTGACGCATCCATTCAAGTCATCTCTGACCTGAGACACCTATCGTATGTTTGCTCTGTGCTTTTCCCAGCAGGAACTTAAGATCCAGAAACGAATCTTAGCATGGCTTCTAACCCTCTGTCTTCCTTCCTTTGCTGGGCACAGAGTGAGCAGAAGTCAAGCACGGTTCATGGGGGCCAGCATCATCTTGCACAGTGAAGTTCCTTCTGACTGGGAACAGCTGACACTGGGGCTTTGCCCATAACACACGATGGCCAAGCAGCTTTAATAGTGACAAAGCCAGCAGACATAAATACCCGCGCCCAGTCTGACTGAGAGTGCTTTGTAGTGGACTGCCTCGAACTGTTGTCAAAGCAGCCTCGGTCTGTGGAAGAGGTTAAGTAGAGCTCATTAAGCTGGTCAACATGGTTCATGGCCCTTGCTTCTCACCTCAGGCTCTACAGACCCCCAGGTGTAGCTGGGGGTGCTTGAGACTTGTCTGAATGCTTCCCGATAGCTAGAGGCAGAGGCTGTAGAGGAGACTGAAAGCTGCAGGCCAGGAGAAGCTTGGGGGCTGGGGACCATCTGCATAGGTTATGCCTATGGGTATTGTCCTGTCCTGTGGCCAGTGGCCAAGGAGAGGACAGGTGGTGGAGCTCCAAAGTGCACGTCCTTTGGGTCCAGGAAGACGTGGTGCTTCCGCCAGTCCAGGAGCAGGTGCTGAGGCAGACTAGTTCCCAGTGTAAATGAAGCCCGGGCTTGTGAGCCGAGGCTGCTTGTGCCACTCTTAATTTCCCGATGGTCTGCTGCCATGTGCCATGTGCAATGGAGAAGGCAAAAAAAGATAGTTTGTGCCCAGGGGAAAAAAAGACATCACTGTTGAAGAGAGACTAAAAGGACTTTCACTTAGGATTTTTTTCTCCCCACTGAAAAGCGTCTTGGGTAATAAGTATATCATGGATTTGCTTGGCCATAATATAATGTGTTGTTCTGTCTGGAACCCTTTTGAAAGTGAAAGACGGCACAGTAATTATGCTCAGTCATGCACGTAACCTGGGACTATCACAAGCAATTCAGATGTGTATGCTCCCGGTAGCCTTGACCGTTATCTTGGATAAGTTTTAAAGTTCCTTTTTGAATCTTGGTATTCAGAAATCTGGAATGTTCTAGATGGTTGATAATTTGCACGTCTAAGAGAATGCAAGCAGCAATCCTACAGCCGTGGAAGCCACAGACAAAGAGCTGCTGCTCATGGACAGGGCTGAGTGGTCATCTCTCCACCACTCCTCACACCCACAGAGGCCCACGCACAAGCAGGGTGATGGCAGCAGTCTCATCTGTGAGGGTAACGGCAGGAGGGGGGCTTTTAAGTCCTATGTTCTTGCTCTAGGCTGGGCATTGTGCCAAGTGATGGCCCTGCCTTGGGTTATACTGCATGATTGTTGATGTTTACGCCTTATACACGGAATGCTATTGCATGTAGTGATTACTTACTACTTGCATTCTTATTTGATCTTCATGACAATCCAAGGTTGTAAACCTTGTTATTGCAATTACCAGATGAGAGACAAAGGGTGAGAGATAAAATACCTTGCAAATAACTGTTAGAACACAGACTTAAATCCAACTCTTTGCAACTCTGAATTCTGTATATGCCTTTTGCGATTCTATGCCTGATGAATGTATGAATCCAGTGGGTATTTGTAGATGGGTCCATGTGCCAGACACAACAGTAGGTGCCAGGACTACAAACGTGGGTAGTGGGCTCAAGTTGTGGAGTGCAGGATGGTGCCATTCACCATCAGGTCAACACACAGGAAGAAACCAGGGTGTCCGCCATGTGGAAAGAAAATGGCAGGTGGCAAAGGTTTTTAAGAAAGAACACTTTCTGGAACTTAACATGATTTTTCGTAATGCATAGAGATTTGGGTAAAATATGAGGACTGCAGTTCTCTGTGACTAGTTTAGAGTGTGTTGCTTGTTACTCTATTGTATCCAAGAATTAATGATCAATGCAAACAGGAGAGTGTAGCAATCATCTACGCCAAGTTCTTTGTTTTACTAACTCTCAAAGAGAAGACGTGATCTACACAGATTACACGACTGGTTAGTTGCAGGTCTGGGTCTTCAAGCTGCCTCTTTCTTCTTAGTTTCATATTGCTTCTGCTACAAAGATCCTTTCTCTTTCACCTGTAGACTCAGAATTGACTACGCGCACGACGCTCTTCTTCCTGTCTCCTTAGACCCACTTCCTCTGCCCAGGCATCTGTGTGTAAGGGAATGTGTATAAGGAATAGTCCATTGAATGTCTTTATGAACCAGAGGGAAATTTTGTTTGTAAGTAAACATTATTGAAACAAACGTTGTGGTCTCTTAAGTAACTTGGAAGGTATTATAAGACAGCATTCAGGCCAGCGATAATGAGTCCATGAAAGCAAAAGGCGGGGGGTTATAATCACCTATGCAGCAGATGCTTGCCAGCCGAGAGTCTGTTGCACCATCTTCCCTGCATTCTGAGATCCCTCAGTGCCCTCCTTTTCTTGACTTCTGAAGGCACAGTCAGGTCATGTCTGTCGGGAAGAGGAACTTGGTCAAGGTGCCATTGCAAAACCTGTTGTTCCTTGGGCCGTGGGCATGTCTTGGGTTCCCTTTAGCTCCTATCTTCTTGATGATGGTCAATAGGCCTCACGCTCTGGCCTTGTTATCTTGTTGTTCTGGGGGATGGTGGTTAGTTCAAGAGTAAAACAAATACTTACTTTTTCTAAAGTGAAGTTGTTTTCAAGGCCTCTCGCCCCCCTCCCAAGGCTGCTTGGGATTCCTGCGGACTCACCAACACATGAGTAACCCTGACCACTTCCACTGAACAGTCCTACTTTCATGGTATCACAGGGACCCAGTTTGCCCCCACCCCGATTTATCTGCAGTGGTTTAGCATCTCTCACCTTGACCATCTCTCCTTGTCGAGCAAAATGGACTCCAGGAGTAGTGTGCACAGACCTACTGATTTCATTCGGGCTAAAAATTAGTCAGCTCATAAAATCAGTGATAATGGACACGGCTAGTTCCTGATGTTACCTGCTTTTTATTGGGTGTTTATATGAGCCAGGCACTATGCTGAAGAGTTTACACATACTTTCTCATCACGTTCTCATAGGACACATCTGAGGGGTGTTATTGCCTAAACTTTCTCTCCTACTACCTCAGAATGTGGCCTTATTTGGTGATAGGTCTTTATAGAGGTAATCAGGTTAAGAGATGGGTGGGGTGGACCCTAAATCCAACATGACTAGTGTCCTTATAAAAAGAGGGAATTTGGAGACAGAAACACATATAAAGGGAAGATGATGTGAAGAGAAACAGGGAGAAGAGAGGCTCTACAAATCTAGGATAGAGGCAAGGAGCAGATCCTTCCCTCACAGGCCTCAGAAGGAACCAACCCTGCCCACACCTTGTTCTCAGGCTCTAGCTTCCAGAAAAGTGAGACAATGCATTTGCTCTCTAAGCCACTCAGTTTGTGGTACATTTTACTGTAACTCTAGCAAATGAGGACACAGGGGGTGTTATTATCCCCACTCTGAGATGAATGGAGCTGAGGTACAGAGTTGTAAGTGCATGTGCAAGGTCACAGGTAAGAGCAGAGCTGGGCTTTGAAGCCAGTCCAGTCTGACCTGAAAGTCTTCGCTTCCCTGCCCTGCTAACTACCCGCCTAGGTCTCTGGCCAGCCCACGAAGGCTGAGGAACCCAAAGACTTAAATTACCACCAAAATATACCCCTCAAATGTTAGGGCTAAAGAAAAATGCAAAAGTCATCTAATATTCTTTTGGCTTTTGCGAACTCTGGTTTTGGAAGGTAGGGGCAAGGGGCTGCTGGGAAATGGATGTACATATTGTTGAGAAATTGTTGCCAGGGCACCAAAGCGCATTTCTAAGCCTCAAGCTGCCAAGTCAGTCTGGCCCAGGGAACCAACGTTATGGGTCTTCAGTGTCCCTGTCCCAGGAAGTCCTAAGGACTCAGGTTAGTCATCTTCTCAGCTGTTTCCAGAGACTGGTTAGACAGAACAAATCTGACTTCTTTCCTTTTGTTCCTGTTGGAAAGTGATGGAAAGGCAGTGCAGGCACTAAATCACTTCCGTTTCACTTGCTTAAAGGAAGGCTTTAAGTTACTTTCTCTGCAACAGTTGAGCCTAAACTTACTAGATGTGGATACGAAAGTTTCTCTGTGGAAACATTTTGAGCTTATTAGACACTCTCACAGGATAGGACAACAGTTTGGATTATGTAGCAAAACATTTCAAACCGATACTATGTGCTAATGGTTTATATAAATGTGATGATTAGATAAAGGGGCTTTGGAGTTAGCTTGAAGACACTAATTAAATTCACATCAACAAGTCAACATATTGGTCTCATATGGATTGGAGCTCTTTGGAAATGTTTCTTTTGTTTCGGTCCCATTAATTAAATTCACACATTCTGCTGATATTGAACCACTACCTTAAAATACAGAAGCAAAAGTTGAAGCTTTGAACAGTACTTCTGAGTGCCTTTTCATAAAGCTGAGAAAATTAGAACAGTTTTTCCTTTCAAAGAGCTAATTACCTAGAATTTTCAAAATTTCATGGCAGATAGTGAACAGTTGATTCTTTCTCAACAAAATTCAATCCAAATGATGCATGCTTTTACTTAACCGCTACAGGCTTAACTGCAGTTTCAAATTATTCTCAATGCAGAGGCAATAAAGCATTTCAGTAAATATGTCTCAGAGGAGAAGTTAGGAGGGAAAAGCACAAGTATTCCCAGTAGCCACCGCTCAGGTCACTGTTTGAAACCACAAGGCACATGTCAAAGAATTATGACCTGCCATGGACAGTACTTTTCAGAGTTAGAAGTTTATAAATATCTGGAGGCTCTGAAAAAATGACTCCAAACAGAAAATGAGTAAACCCTAGGGGATACTTCATTTGGAAACTAAATATCTGCAGCCTTGTCTTGTCAACAAAATTGGATTTCTCTCTGTTATTATGTTGTTTCTGCTTATGACTGCTTTGGAACGGAAATCTAGGGAGAAAGGGCATGTGTGCGGAGGCTGCAAGATGGCGGTGCCTTAACAATAGAAGCTGCTTTTGCTTCCTGACAGTCCGTCTCCTTGCCCTGGGCTCCTGAAATCATGAGTTGCAAATGTTCATGCAGATTTGCTCATTTTGTTCAGCTTGAAAAAGTAATCCTAGTTTGTAATGCTAAGAGGAATGAAGCATTAAATTCACTTCAGTAGATATCGATCTAGCAAGGATGATATGCAAAGTCTTGCCCTTGGTGCCAGGGAGGTCGTGGGGGAAAAAGGCCAAGTGGTGGATGTGACAAGGATAAGGAAATGAGAGAGATGGTCTCTACCTTCTGGAACAATAACTAACATTTATTGAAAATGTCATATGCTCCTCGCACTGTTCTCAGCACATAAAAGCCAGTTACTTAATTCTGATTGATGGTAGGTACTATTTGTATCCCCATTATACAGATGAGGAAACCAAGGCTATTAGAAATGAAACAACAGTTGCTGTTTCCATTCTCCTCTGCTGGCTTCTCTTCTTGACCTCATAATTCTGGAATGCCCTCTGGGCTTAGCCTTTGCGCCTCTTCTTGGTCTAGACTCATCTAATTAATGGTTATCTCAGATTATTTCTGCAACAGAGTTCCTGCTCTTCCCCCCTCCTCTAAAAGTACTCCTTCATTTATCTTCCCAATTTAAGTTGATTCCATTCTTCCAGTTCTTAGGTCAAAAATATTTTTTTCTTACATCTTCAAAATATCTCTAAACCTGACTATTTCTTCCCATGTCCATGGCTACTATTTTGACCCGAGTCACTGTCTTCTTTTTCCTGAATTACTACCACATCTTAATTGGTCTTGCAGCTTTGTGCTGCTGTAATAAATTACCACGAACTTAGCATCTTAAAACAACACTCGTCTATTATGTCAGAGTTCTGTAAATCAGAACTTGGGAGGGCTTGGCTGAGTTCACTGCTTTAAGGTCTCACAAGGCCAAGGTCAAGGTGTCAGCCCTACTGTATTCTTGTCTGCAAGCTGTGGGGAACAATCCACTTTCAAGCTCATTCAGGTTGTCAGAATTCAAACACTTGTCGCTGTAGGTGCAAGGTCCCCATTCTCTCCTTGGCTGTAGTCTGGGAATCACCACTAAAGGGCAATCGTATTCCTTGTCATGTGATCCTTTCCATCTTGAAAGCCAGCAATGGCACACCAAATTTCCCTTGTGCTTCTAATCTCTCCGAATTCATCTTTTGTTACAAGCTAGAGAAAACCCCTATTGTGTATGAATGACTGCATGCATGTATGTCTTATTAATTTACATTGAAGTAATGTTGGTTTATAACATTGTGTTTCTGCTGTGCAATTCATATATCAACATCTATACTTGCTACATCGTGTTTGCCATCAAAGCCTCCTTTCCATCTAGCAATTGTCTCCCTTTATCCAATTACCCTCCACCCCTCCACTTGCCCCTTGTCTTCCTGAAGCCTCTTTTTTGTTCTTAGGGTCTAAGAGTGTGTATTTGTTTTATTCATTCATTTACTTTGTTTCTTTATCTTCCACATGAGTGAAATCACATGGCACTTGTCTTTTTTCCACCTGACTCATTTCACTAAGCGTAATTGACCCTCTCTAGGTCCATCCCTGTGGGTGCAGATGGCGGGGCTCCACCTTCTTTTTTATAGCCAGTAGTATTGTAGTGTGTGTGTAACCACATCTTTATCTACTTGCCTGTTGATTGGCACTTAGGTTGCTTCCAACTCTCGGTTACTGTGAATAATGTTGGGATGAACATGGGGGTGCATATATCTCTCTGAATAGTGATTTCATATTCCTCAGATAAATACCTGACTGTGGGATTCCTGTCTCATATGGTAGTTTATTCTTAATTTTTAAGAGAATTTCCATAGTGGTTGCACCAGCGTAGGGTAAATGCAAATTATCAGGTTTTTCACCCTCCCACCATTAGCATTAATGATAGACCCCCTTGGAGCCTACACTCATGCCTGATGGCGGGCACCTGGAGTTGGGTGTGGGCACGTGCAGGTGGGCAGACCTGCGCAAAGAGAATGGGCATATAAAGGCTGAGTCAAGGGGACACCAGCAGTGGTGGAAAGAGTGGCGGGAGCAGCAGAAGCAGCGGTGCAGCAGAAGCAGAGAAGCAGAGCCCAGAGAGCCCAGAGAGAATGAAGGTTAGCCAGGGGGCAAAAGTGCGCCAAATACCTTTCTAATCTAACCCTAGAGCTACACGTGCTAATTCTATACTTTTTTTTTAAGATTTATTTATTTATGCATACAAGCACTGGGGTACAGGCCAGAGGTGGGGGGGTGAGAGGATTCACCACAGAAAGTGGGGAGCAGAACAGGCAGATCAACGGAAGTACACTGCTGAGGGGAGCAGCGGGCACAGCAGGAGAGGTCTGCTGCACCATGTGGGNCCCCTCTCTGGCCGGCAGCAGGGATCGAACTCGTGCTGCAGTGGCTGCGGTTTGCTTCATAGTGCGTTGCTTAACCCACTGCGCCACCAGGGAGGCCCCTAATTCTATACTTTTTAAAATAAGTTCCTTAATAATTTTAAGAATATGTGCTTTAAAAAATGTCCTTACTTTTCTTTAGCAGACAGATAGTTCTGAATGACTTCATTGGCAATGACAAGAAACAAAACTGTGTCTTTTAAATTTGTTTCTCTAAAGCAAAAATCATAGAAGCCACCTGTGTAACTCCTTTCTATTCCAAGAAGAAACCATTATTATGAATTTGGATCATTCCACACATTTGACACATAGGTATATATCCTCAAAGTTCAGATGGATTTGTGTTTTTAAAAATTTTAAATATGGTATTATGCTATATGTGTTCTTTGGCATCTTGCTTTTCCTGTTCAACATGAAACATTTGAGATTTTATCCATTTTGCTACACTGGGTGCTAGTGCATTAACTTTAATTGCTGTATAGTATTCCATTAGATGATGGTACCACAATTTTCTCATTCATTCTCCTGTTGATGGGAATTGGGGTTATTTGCAAATGCGCGATCTGGTCTGAAAAGATTGATGCTAGTAATGGTTGCTTCTAGTTCTCTCCAGGCTGTTCACTTAACAAAAATATTTGTATCTGACTCAGCAAAGATGAGAAAGCAGTGCCTCTTAGGCATAAGAAAGTCTGAGATGAAAGTTTTAAACCCATAATATCCCAAGGGAAGTTTAAAATTCTCAGTTGACAAATGAAGACTAGAAGCTGATCTCTATAAAACTCTGAGTAAAAGTTTTATTAAGATTGATGGAGAAAGTGGGAGGCCCCATCTTTTATCTACCTGGGGGTGTGAGTTGTCCACTTTGCATGGTGCTGGGTTAAGACAGAGGAAAGAGCTGGCTATGCGGCTGTGGTGCTGGACCTCGGGAGGCTACGCATGCCTCAGTGTTGGTAGATGTGGGCTTCAGACCCTGCCCCATTTTCCGACTGGACCATGCTGTTTGTCTTTTGAACTTTGATTTTTATTTGCCTATATCAGCGTTTTGCAATCTTTTAAAAGATGTATTCCTTTCTGATAAATTCTAAAATCTTATGACTCCTTTCATAGTGCTTTCTCCTCCTTCGCTTTTCCTCCAACATTTTTTCCCTTTATTTTTATATAGTTGACATCAATTGTAATTCCCATGTATTCCCCATCACCAGTGCACCATCACCTCAGTCCCCCGTGCTCCCGTCTGCCCTCAACTTTCCCCCTCCCCCCTCCCCACCACGAGTCCCCAATTTGTCCTTGTCTTTTCATTTTTGGTTTTTGTTGTTTCTTTTTTGTTATTATTATTGTTGTTGTTCTTATTCCTTTCCTTGATCCTTTTTTTTTAAAAGATTTATTTATTTATGCATATAAGCACTGGGGTACAGGCCAGAGGTGGGGAGGTGAGAGGATTCACCACAGAGAGCGGGGAACAGAACAGGCAGATCAACAGAAGCACACTGCTGAGGGGAGCAATAGGCACAGCAGGAGAGGTCTGCTGCGCCATGTGGGTCCCCCCCCTGGCCGGCAGCAGGGATTGAACTTGTGCTGCGGTGGCTGCTGTTTGCTTCATAGTGCGTTGCTTAACCCACTGCGCCACCAGGGAGGCCCCCTTTCCTTGATCCTTATTTGGTTCCTTTATATTCCTCCTAAGGGAGGAACCATCTGGTATTTTTCTTTTGCCTTCCGACTTATTTCACTGAGCATAATCCCACCCTGAGTGTGCCCGATCTCGTCCAATATTTTCTTATGAAAAATCTCAAACATACAGAAAAGTTAAAAGAAAATTATAGAGGAGAACCACAACCACCATAGGAGTTAGTGAACATTTTGCTATTTTTGCTTTACTACTCTGTTGATCTATGTTTCTTTCCATCATCAATCCATTTTATGGTTTGTTTTTGTTGAATTGGGAGGTAAGTTGCAGACATCAGTATATTTCACCTCTAAACACTTTGGCATGATATTAAGTTCACTGTGTGTTTAATTGAAGTAACATGTTCAAACTGCAAAATGTAACAATCTTTTGGACCATTCTATCAAGTTTGATATAAGCACACACCATGCAACCCAAAGTCTAATCAAGATATAGGACATTACCAACATTCCAGAAATTCATTTTATGTTCTTTCCCACGTGACCTCTGCCTTTACTCTTTAGAGATAACCATTTTTCTACCATACAAGTTATCTTTTAAAATTTTTTTCAGAAATATTTTCAAACTTCCAGAAAAGTAGCAAGAAAAAGAACAACAGAAAGAATATTCATATACCCTTCACCCAGATTCACCTATCTTTAACATTTTACCTTGTTTGCTTGTTTATATGTATATATTTTCTCTGACGACACATTTGAGATTAAATGATATGCAAGATTAGTTTTGTTGTTTCTAGAACTTCATAGAAATAGAATCACAGATTGACTTTGCTTTTTAAATTTTTATGAAAGCAATATATACATAGTTTAAAAAATACGTAGTACTGAAGATTTTTCATGAAAAATAGCAGCCACTTCTTACTATTACCAACAATCAATCCCACACCTAAGAACCAATTCCTTTTTAACTCTTTAAACTCTTCCTTATAGTATTTAATTCCTTTTTCCTAGAATAGGCTTATAATGTTATCCTTGTTTTAGCAATTTTAGACATTAGCTAGTCATTTTCCTATAGTTTTAAGTTTTTTTATATATTCTAGAAATATGGCCTTTGTCAAACATGTAGTTGGCCAATATTTTTACCTAGTCTGTGATTTGTCTTTTTGTTCTCTTAACAGCATATTTTTCAGAGGAAAATTTAATAATTTTAACAAAATCCTATTTATCAATTTTTTTCTTATATGAATCATGCTTTTGGTATTGTGTTTAAAAATTAACTGCCAAACCCAAAGTTAAAAATAGTTCTCAAATATATATAAAGGAAAAAAAAAGAAAAAAATTTTAAAAATATTTCATTTCATTCCTTCTACATTTTTCTATAGTTTTATGTTTTGTATTTAGGCATATGATCTAGATTGAGTTCATTTTTATGGTATAAAGTTTAGGTCTAGACTAATGCTTTTTCAATATGGATGTCCATTTGTTGAGAAGATTATCCTTTCTCCCATTGAATTTTCTTTACCCAAAATCAATTGACCATATCTATTTCTAAACTCTGAATTCTGTTCTGTTGATATCTGTATATATGTGTGTGTAGGGTCAGAGAACTATCAAGTCTTTCCACCCTCCCACCACTGGTATAATGATGGACACCTGTGGTGCTGCACACATGCCTAGGTGGGCATGCGCAAGTGGGCACACCTGAGTTTGGACACGGGCTTATATGGGCAGCGTCATGAGGACGCCAGTATCAACCAGTAGCAGCAAGACCAACGAACAAGTGGTGAGAGCAGCAGGAGAACAGAAGAGCAGCAAAGCAGCCGAGAGGGTGAGATGGGCCAGAGGCTGGGAGGCCTACCAGCCTCCCGGCCCCCGGGCACCCATGCCTGCCATGTACCTGGCCACTTCTACTAATAAAAGCATAAAAAGCCACCAAGGGCCCCAAGACTCTTTCCTATACCCCCCATCTGCTAGAACTATCCAGAACCTGCCCTGTGCCACCTTCCTGCCACTACAATGTGTCTCTCTCCCTTTCTTTTGAGGTAGCTACAATTACTTTTGCTTCTAAACATTTTCTCTGTATATACAACTATACCTACATGTGTGTGTATATATTTCTCTTTTTGTATTTGCAAGTAGATACATAATTTGCACAGTCTGAACCTTGCTTTTTAGCATTTAACCTTATAAAGATGAGTCTATCAGTTCAGTCCAATTAGAACTACCTCATTAATTTTAATGACAGCATAATATCCCACTATATGGGTGTATCATAATTTCTTTAACCAGTTTCTTGTGCTGCATATGTAGGTTGTTTCCAAATGTTTACTATTACAGTTTCTCCATGCATAATTTTGCACATATTTGTCTCTTCCATATGACTAAACCTGGTGGGATTGTCCCTGGAGACTTGTTCTTCTGTCAACATTGTATTAGAGTGTCCATTTTGAATTAGGCATTTTGTGTTTTTTAATATGATTGATTGATAGGTAAAAAATGATACCTCATTATAGTTTAAAGGTGTATTTATCTTATGAGTGAGGTCGAGTATTTTTCTCAGATATTTGAGCCACTTTTCATATAGCTTCTCCATTTATAGGGCTATTATTGTTTATTTGATTTTACAGGCACACACACACACATATATATATTCCCTTGCCCATGACATGTTGCATCAGTTAGGAATAATTTTGGTGACAAATTGTAGAAAACCTAATTGTAGTGGCTATGTTAGCTTGATAGTCCTGCTGTAGTGAAATGCCACAGTCTGGATGGTTTAAACAACAGAAATTTGTTTTCTCATACTTCTGAAATCTGGAAGTTTCAAATCCATGTATTGATAGGGTTAGTTTCTTCTGTGGCCTCTTTATTTGCTTTCTATATAGCTCTCTTCTTTCTGTATCTTCCATGGCCTTTCCTCTGTGAGCGTTCATCCTGCTCTTTCTTTCGTTATGAGAACACCAATAATATTGGATACAGCCCTGTCCTTTCATGATGATTTAACTGTAATTACATCTTTAAAGTCTCTATTTCCCAAAACAGTAATAAATACAGGCAAATTCCACAAAATCTTAAGTCTTGAGATTAAAATTGTCTTCTAAATCACATAGGAGAAAAAACAATGATAAAACATTCAATTGCGTCATATTTTATACTTATCTATTTAATTCACTTTACTGGTGTTGTTTATTTCTTCATGTGGATTTGCACTAGTATCTTTTCATTTACTCTTCAGGGACTGCCTTTAGTATTTCTTATAGGGCATGTCTGCTGGGCATGAGCTCTCAGATTTTATGTATTCCCTTATACCCAAAGGATAGCTTTTGTAGGATATGGAATTTTTGTTTGAAAGTTCCTACCTGCTCCCCCCTCCCCCATTTAGCCATTTGAATACATCATAGCCCTGGACCTGGTCTCCAGACTTTCTCATGAGAAATCACCTGTTGCTGAGAATCCCTTGTGTCTCCTACCCTTTTCATGTTTCTCTTTTTATCATTGTCTTTCAAAAATTTGATTATGACGTGTCTAGATGTGACAGTGAGTTTTTTTTCCTACTTGGAATGTTGAACTTCTTGAATGTGTAGATTATTGCTTTTCATAAAGTTTGGAAAGTTTTCAAATAGTCTTTCTGCTTCTCTCTCCTCTCCCCTCCATGCTCTCCCCTCCCCTCTTCCCCCTCCCTTCTCGTTCCGGGCTCCCAGGTGTTGGATTGCTTGGTGATATCCCAAAGGTCTCTGGGGCCTCTTATTCTTTTTTCTTTCTATTCCTAAGACCAGGTAATCTTAATTGGCCTATCTTCAAGTTTGCAGAATCTTTCCTTTGCCTTCTCGAATGAGATGTTGAGCTTCTCTAGTGAATTTTTCACACTTGTTACTGTGCTTTTCAGCTCCAGAATATCTATTTGGTTTCTTTGTAAAATTCCTCTCTCTTTATTCTCTGTTTTGTGAGCCATTGTTCTCATTCTTTCTTTGGTCCTTTAGACATGGTTTCCTTTATCTCTCTGAACATGTAAAATAACTGAATTACAGCCGAGTGTTTGGAATTCCTGAAGTATAGCTTCTATTGATTACTATTTTCTTTGTGTATGGATCATGCTCCTTTGTGTGTCTCTGTTGAAAACTGGACATTCTATATAGTTTAATGCAGCAACCCTGGAAATGATATTCTTTCTGCTCAAGGTTTGTTTCTGCTTGCTATGGTGGTTATTGTAGTTTTATTGAATCATTTTTAACTAATCCCTTGAAGTTTGTATTCTTTGTCATGTGTTCCACTGAAGTTACTGCTTGGTTAGCTGAGGCTCATCTACTAATTGAACAGATATTTCCTTACATGTTTGACACCAGTAACTTTTTTAAAAAAAGATTTATTTATTTCCTGGGCCTCCCTGGTGGCGCAGTGGGTTAAG
>JAGFMF010012119.1:942912-954552 GCA_019455555.1 Galemys pyrenaicus
TCCCTGGTGGCGCAGTGGGTTAAGCAACGCACTATGAAGCAGACCACAGCCACTGCAGCACGAGTTCAATCCCTGCTGCCGGCCAGGGAGGGGACCCACTTGGTGAGGCAGACCTCTCCTGCTGTGCCCGCTGCTCCCCTCAACTTCCGTTGATCTGCCTGTTCTGCTCCCTGATCTGTCTGTGGTGAATCTTCTCACCCCCCACACCTCTGGCCTGTACCCTAGTGCTTGTATGCAGAAAGATTTATTTATTTCCTATTGCTGGGGTATAGGCCAGAGTCACGGGAGGTGAGAGCAGTCACCAGACAGAGTGGGGAGCAGAACAGGCATACTGACTGAAACACACTGCTGAGGGGAGCAGCGGGCAAGGCAGGAGAGGTCTGCAGCGCCATGTGGGTTCCCTCCCTGGCCAGCTGCAGGGATTGAACTCGTGCTGCAGTGACTGTGGTTTGCTTCATAGTGCGTTGCTTAACCCACTGCGTGAGACCAGTAACTTCTGTAACCTTTGCCTAGGGGGTTCTGTGTATGTTGGAGCATATCTTAAACACTCGGCTATACAGCTGATAATTGTACTTTAGCTTCCAATTCTTGCTTGTGTAGAACCTCAAGGTTATCCTTATGTGAGAGCTTAGTTTCTTCTCAACTCCTTGTTCAACCTGCTCACAGCCCTGGGTATGTACACAGCCCTACATATCCAAGTGGCCTTCTACATTCCTTGAAATATGTCAGAACTTCTCAAGGCCCCTGGAAATCTCAATTCTCAGATTTCCCTTTGAACATTGTTTGTTAGCCTACTGTTTGACCCGACTGTTAACCACTCATGAAGGCATCCTTAAAGTTAATCAATTGCCTCTAATAAATTTTTATGATTTCCATAGGGAAAAGGCTTAAGACATTTATTTGACAAGTTCCTACTAAGACAAATATTGTGAGTGGAGTATTCTTTGTAACTATCAGATAGGTCAACTATTGACAATTCTCTGAGAATGAGGCTTTGATGATATCCAACCCTATTCTTCCCAGCGATGCCTACCAGAATTCTAGTTTTCATTGTGATTCCAGAGTTCTTGGACTTCAAGGCTACTCTTGAGCTAGGGAACACAGGATGGAAATAGGGTGAGTTAAAATGCTTCAGATCTCACTCCTTCACAGAAAGGAATTTTTCTTAATTAACTGTTCCCCAGATTGCTGCAAACCCTTGGTTAATTTCCAGAGTTATTAGAATGTTGATTCAAATAATTTCAAATATTTTCATTGCTATCTATGAAGACTTTTTGGAGGCTCTTATCCCACCATTTCTACTAATATGCAGATTTTTAAAACACAGATTTTTTTCTGTTTTGTTCATTTTCTCTGTTATAAGTCAATTTCTGTTTTGCTTGTTTAAAGTATAGAGACCTTCCTGAAATTTATTCATGTATTAAACAAGTATTGAATACTTGAGGTGTGTCAGGCACTGTTGTAAGTAAGCAAAATGGAAGCGAAGACGCTGCTATCATGGAGTTTACATTCTAGTGGGATGGTGGTTATATGTCACATGGTGATTGATGAGATTTATAAAGAAAACTAAGATGAGCTGTGCAGGACAAGACACAAATATTGTTCACACTTTATAGAATAGGTACAAAGGTACTCATATGGGAAGCTTGTTGATATAACTGAGCATCCAAAAGGCCAATGTGGAGCAGTGTAGTGAGCAAAGGGAAGAGCAATAGGAAATGTGTCTGGAAAGCAGGGCTCTTCATGGGCTGGAGCCAGAGGATTTTCTAAAGAGAAGTGACATGATTTGGGTATTCCTTAAAAGTATCACACTTTCAACTCTGTTGAAAAGAGGCTATAATGGTGCAAGGGTGAAAATTGAGAAATAAAAGACGATGACCATAATCCAGATGAGAAATGAAGATGGCATGGGTGTGGATGGCAAATAGTAGGATCTAAATACACAACCCTTGGTGGTTTGTATATATTTAAGACTTACTGGAAATCTGGCGGGGGCAGGGGGAGGCATAAAAATTGTTGACTGCTCGTCCACAATGAAAGGGGCAAGGAGTCAGTCTTTTCCATTGGGATCTTCAAGTCTCAGATGTAAGTATATGGAGATCCTTTTTTGGGTACATTTCTAGATAAGACTGGCCACTTATTTATGGAACCCAGTGAGGGTGAACTTGGGCATGGTGGTGGGAGTATTCTCATAGTTTTAGGAGCAGACTCTCACAAACAGATCTCATTTTATCATTCACGCCTGCCTTCCAGCACAGCTGGCGGTTTTTTAGGTCTTGACCTACCTTTTAATGTTTCCAGAAATAAAATTTCTAGTTTCTTGCCCAACTGCTAGGGGTGAGTGCGGAAACCTTGGAGAGTATTCAGTCCATATGTATAGATACTCAGACAATCTCCTGTTTTCTCAACTCACCCATAATTTCATCCCTGCCTTACTGGTGCCTCTTAAGGGCTTCACAGAGTATATTAGCTGGCTTCTGTGCAGTGACCACCTGTATAGGATTTGAGTTGTAGACTTCGCCTCTCCGTCCTACTTCCAAGAGTCGTTGGAATCTCTAAGCCCCTGAATGACACCTCTTCTAATCTTTTTGGTCCTTAAAAGTTTAGGCTTTTCTTTCCCTTTGCTGTCATGTTGGGAGTTCTTAGAAGGGAAAGTAGATAAATATGTGCTCTGTACCCAGCATCTTCAAGCAGGTGAATATACATTTCTCACACTCTAAGTGAACCCTCTGCAGATTCTGATTTCCTTTCTTCACACTGAAGACCAATAGTCTGTTATACTGGGCATCTATCATGGGTTTTTAGGGTGCTACCTCAGAAACAGACAGACCTAAGGTCAATTTCCAGTTATATTATTTACTAGCTGTATGGCCACAGAAAAAGCAATTGTTTCTGGGCTCTCAATTTCTTCATTTAAAGTGAGGACGATCGTTACTGTACCATGTCATGTAGATGTTAGAAGCACTAAACAGCAGATCTATGTACACCTCTTAACACAGATTTTGGTCCATGCTAAATAAATGTTATATATTGTTGCGTCTCCTTGCAAGTCCTCTCTAAATTTCTACCAATGCTTCGCCTTCTGCTGGGAAGAATAATTTATTTATTTATTTTTAATTTTTTAAAAAAGATTTATTTATTTCTGCATACAAGAGCTGGGGTACAGGCCAGAGTCACGGGAGGTGAGAGGATTCACCAGACAGAGCGGGGAGCAGAACAGGCAGACTGACTGAAACACACTGCCAAGGGCAGCAGGGGGCGAGGCAGGAGAGGTCTGCTGTGCCTTGTGGGTCCCCTCCCTGGCCGGCGGCAGGGATCGAACTCATGCTGCAGTGGTTGTGGTTTGCTTCATAGTGCGTTGCTTAACCCACTCGCCACCAGGGACGCCCTGGGAAGAATAATTTATGGGAATGGTATATGATTAAATTCCTTAGCATATAGCCTCAACTAGGCCCTGACTCCTTAAATTGTAACTCTTGCTTGTAAATCCAAGAAGAGCTACTCAGTCGGTGGTAGGGAAACTGCCCAGTTCATTTGCCATACAATCCCATCCATCATCTTTATTCATTTTGTCATTTACTTTTTAATTTTTTAATTTTCTCTAAAATTGGTTGGGATCTTGCCATGTGTAAGACACTGACTGTGCTAAGTGCTGGGTGCACGTGAGAATGAATTTCAGCAAAACAGGTAGATGGTGTTCTTGTCTTTAAGTCAGAGCAGTGCCAAGGGGTAGGCAGACGAGGAAAGGCGTTGAGAAGCAGCATGTTCATGCTGTGATGAGACACATGCTGTTGTGGTTAAATAACCATTTGATGTTGCTCTTTCACTCTGAGTGTGGCGAACTCGTCTATTTTGTTTAGTACTGTTGCCCTGGTCGGTGCCTAGCATCATTTATGCCACATACGGCGTAGTCAATAAAAATTTTTGTTATTGAATGAATGATGTGCAATGAAAACCTTTCCTTAATAAGGTTACACAGGAAAGGTTGAATTGAATTTTTTCCTTTGTTCACAGAGGACAGCATTTTTCCAACAACTGTGAGAGAGTGAGTGTATGAATATTTGACAAGGAGTAGACCAAGGGTAAGAGGAAGTACATCCCAGATGGACAAGTATTTCCTGAGTGCCAACTACATGGTGCATGGAGTGGAGGGTACAGAGGACTTTGCTTCTGAGGATATCCAAGTCTGACCTGAGGACAGACAGGGGAACAATCAGTCATAGTGCAGCATGCTAAGGGCCATAAATAAACCTCAGCTCAGATATGAATCCTAAGGCTGAGGGCTTTGGGTGAGGCTAGATTCATTAAACATGATTCTGAAGACATGTTCTGCTTTCTGCAATAAGATTTAGTAGGGAAACAATTGCTTAAAGAATCTATTATTTTTTCAGAGAAAGTGTGGAAACCTCATTATTGTTAATGGCAATAGAATAGAGAAGAAAATGGAATGAAGAGTAATATGTAAATACACTATCATTATATAAAAATAGAGTCATTTACTGTTTAAGTGATGTTTGTTAGGAAATTCTTTTGGCAGTTGCTTTTTGAGAAAGATGATCAAAAGCACATCATGATTTCCAGTTAATGCCATCATTATTTACTTAGTATAAATTTACAATAACAGGCAAATATGTTCATGAAAATAAAATATCATCTAAAGAATGAAGAGCGATTTTCATCTTTATTGTTGTGCATCACGTTCCTTTAAAAAACAAATCTGTTTATCACTTTATCATAGGAAGCAGGGGCTGAGTTGGTTAAGAAGGTATACGGAGGTAAGAAAAATAAATGCCTGACTTAGAAGTTGCCACTCTATCCTAATAACAAGTTAAAAATCTGAACAAACTGAAAAATCAACAACTCTTCTTAGATCTGTTAGAAGAGTGAGTTCAGAGGGCAAACTGCTGCCTCCCCAATTGGGGAGACAGAGTCACAATTTAATGAAGCAGACACCCATCAGGAGAAATCTTCACAGGGAACCACTTCTGGGGCAGGAAAAGCTGAGCTTTAATTAATGAATTACAATTACAGTAAACGGCTAGAGGCTCAGTGCGGCCCACTTAAGAGTTACAAACTCCACGGGCAACCAGTCTGATAGGAGGGGGCGTCCCATGTTCCCCACATTCAGGCGCCTGACCAGGTTCTCACAGTGAATAGCAGAGGAAAGTCCTCCTATCTTTCCAGCAGGTGGAAGGCATTTTTTTAACATGCTGGATCTTTCTGTTATTAACAAGTGTTACTGCTACCTCACCTGACAGGATATTATTGGTGCCTGTCCTGCCTGGGAGAAAGGAAATACCCAACTCCAGTTGATGTCAGCTTTCCAAGTGGAGAAGGGAAATGTAGGCTCCAGTCCCCTTTAGCTATCCTGTCCCATCTAAGGGGGCAATGACTGAGAAGCACAAGAGATGGGACTGTGGCATGCTTCGGCTCTCCCCGCACCTTACTATGAAATTAGCAAAGGTCATATCATCAGTTCCTTTATGGTCTCGGCTCAGTCTGCTGTAACAAAATACCAGAGGTTTGGTAACTTAAGAAACAGACATTTATGCATCACAGTGTTATGGGGGCTGGGAAGTCAAAGTTTAAGATGCCAGTAGATTCATTTCCTGGTGAGGAACTGCACCCAGCTTGTATATACCCAACTTCCTGTTGGATCCTCATGAGGCAGAGAGCAAGTGAGCATGTTCTCGTATGTTCTCACAAGGAAGCTAACGTCATCTTGGGAATCCCACTTTCATAACCTCATTTAAGCCTAACTACCTTTCAAAGGCCCCACTGCCTTTGCAGATTAGGCCTTCAACATGAAATTTGGTGAGAACACAAATGCCAGTGTGTAACGCTTGTATGTTATGGCCACTTTTCAATGAAAGGTGACGAGGCATATATAAAACAACAACAAAAAAACAGTTTGAAGAGACTGTACAAGCATCAGAACCAGTCAGGAATGGAAGAATGGTTGGATGATGTAAGTGGAAGGGTGGAAATTCTGAGAAACTTAATGAAAACACATCTCTGAGTGGTGGTGAGGTAAAGGTCAACAATGGGAGATGCTTAGCACAGGGGCCGGCACAGGGTACATGTCAGACAAGCAGCCCTTATGCCCACTGTCATCATGGTGACTGTTCTCAAGATGCTTTGGGATACTTCGGGAAGATGCCCGCGGGCTTTTAGCTCTGCAGGTTACCTCGAGACTCTCAAAGGCAGAGTCCCCGTTCACTATGGCTTCATACTGCTTTTGCATAAACGTGTACTAAATGAATGTTAACATTTTTGCTGCCTAACTGACCTGATTCAACACTATTTATGATGGTGTTTTCTCAGGCATTTCATCCAATTGTTAGTTTTACTAGTGAGTGGGAATCTTTCATTTGAATCGAGAGCCAGTCGAGAACATCTATTACACGCCCCGTCATTGAGATGCCAATGGGGGAATGTGAATATGAATAATGACGACTCAGGGCAGCAGTTGTGACCTCCACTAAAAAATGAAGAAATTAAGGCTCAAAGAGGTAAACAATGTTGCCCGTGGTGTCATCTCCCATAGCTAATGGCAAATGGAAATAGGCCCAGAAGCCAGACTTTCTGTGGTTCTGTGCTCTTCCCACACACAATCTGGCCTTTCTAGAGCTTTTGTAACACTCTGAGGGTTTCCAGTCTTGGAGGAAATAAGACCCTAGCAGAGAAGAGTTGGAAAATAATAGGAGACACGCATGCCTACCCTTTCACATCAAATAAAGGTTGTCAAAGAACCTGTTATGCTCTGAGGGCTCACCTCAGAGCCTCTTTCTTGCCCACACGCCCTCCTTGGTGCTGTCCTCACACAAGGGGTGGTCTCCAAAGAGATAGGGCACACTCTGGCAACCAGCTCCTGGCATCTCCACCTTGGTACTTTTACAAAAATTGCAATGCTAGGTTCATTCCTTTGACTTCAAGGTGTTTTATACAAATCTGTTGCACCCTTTGATTTATTGGTGATTGAAATGAGGTTCCAGTTTCCCCAAACCATGATATTCCCTGTACCATGGAGGACTGAAAACAAAAGGAAGTATGAAGAAATAGACTTCTATTTCCCCACTGACAATTACTAATTCTGGGGTCACCTGCATCTAGGTATGGTCTCCCTCCATCTCTATTACTTCTTGTTAAAAACCAGTGGTAGGAGAGAGGGAGCAGGCCTGGGCTGAGGAGACTCTTGGAGGCACAGGAATTAAGAATGAGGCCCCGGTCTCAATGCCAGTCTTGCTTCCCCCTGACATTGTGAGTTTGAGCCGATACTCAGCCTTTCTGCTTATGCGTGTCCTTATGTGTAAAAACGCCAGTTCTTTTTACTTGGGGGTATTCGTAAGGGGTGGCCACAGAGTGAGACAGACTTAACTTAGGAGCCAGTGAAAGTGAAAATGAATGATGGAAAAGGAAAATGATGAGGAAGTGGTTGGTAATGAGAGGCAACTGGGTGGAGAGTTTGGACAGGCGAGTGACTCCTCTACAGTCAACAGAGGAAAATGCTGAAGAGTTATAGAGCTGTTTAGAGTCCCCTCCCCTCCAGCCACGAACAGCGGCATCTGGGTGCGAGCTGACTTCTTGGTGCTGTAATGGCCCCACACTGGGGAGGAAGACCGACTTCTTGCTTCCTTGACCTTGACCCTGCTCCACCACCATTTTGGGGAAAGAATCTCTGGATCCAGGAAGTGTAGTTGGGTGTACCAGCATCCATTTATCCATGGGTTATCCACTGTCACATCCATGGGTTTAGAAATTCCTTCATTGGCTGAAGCTATTAACTGGCTTTTAAGGAAGTATCCAGAGATAGTTCAATATGCTTAATTTTTAAATGAATAAATTCTAATATGAATGCTCTTAGCACGGTCTCTGAAACTTACAATGAGTAAAATCACTATAATAACAATATGGAGACTTTCATAGCAAATCATTAGAGAAATTCCATTTTCTGTCAGCAAACACAATTTAAGTACTTAACGGCTAAGCTTCTTAAGATTCATAGCTGACTAGGGAGCAATTAGGACTAGATTTTAATGAATACACATGAACTCAGGGTTTTTGCCAGGAAGAAAGGCTAAGTTAGTAGTGGAAATGGCTTTTGGATTTAATTCAGAATGTCGCTTAGACATTTTCTTGGAATAAAACACAATTAAACAAATCCTTAACTTACTAATTTACAACACACTGTATTCATCTCCTCATTCACAATCTTCTCCTTACTCAGTTTGGCGAGCAAAATGCATGGGGTGGGGTTGGGGACACTGCCGATGTTTAAATGACTATTCAACAGTTCAAGTGATCAGCTCCTCAAGGAAACAGTCCCTCCCCATGCTGCCAACTGGAGTGATTAATAAACCTGTATGTTCTGATGAGCTCTGGAGATTTGGAATTTAGCCCTTTTAGCCTCTGTATCTGACCACTTCTCAGAGTTAGAAGCCTCCCCCTTCCCAACTGCCTAGAACTTCTGTAACCCTTTGTTAGCTCTTAACCTCACTGGCTATTTTAGGATGACTGCAGTTCTCAAAGTTCCACACCTAATCACTTCTGGGCATCTCCAGAGATCCTCATGCTTAGAGACCCAGTTTAGGTTTATGTGTCAGTTGGATCCTTTGGGAAGCCAAGATGGAGTTTGAAGGGCAAGATATTTATTCAGAGTAATGCCCATTACAGATAAAGGAGAGAAGGGGCAGCATAAGAGCCTTGGGCCGCACCGCTGACTCTGCTCCAGAAGAGGAGGGGGCAGGGAGGACCGCTGAGGAGACAGACCAGGGCAGGGCAGTGGGTGAAGCGCCTCAGACAGCGGCGCAGCTGGGAGAAAGTGCCGGCCAGCCCAACGGTCACCTCAGGCACCAGGATGTCGCTGAGAGGAGGTCCACGTGGGGCAGAACGGGAGCCCCAACACCCCAGCCCTTGGCTGTGCTCAGTCACGCCCAGGGCGGGTCTCAGGCCTCGGTGTTCTCCGTGACACTTGAAAAACGATATTCCCGGGGGCTGAATGGTCGGGCCGGTATTAGAATTCAGGACAAAGCCAGAGAAGCAAATTTCCACTGGGAAAATCCTACGGTCCTTGGTTGTATCAAATACCGCTCTCTTCACTAGGATTTTGAGAGGGGGAAACGTGAATACAGAAATAAAACTTCAGGAGTAACAGAAATCATTTGTTTCATTTAAAGCAGAATTTCAATCCTCAGACACAGACATGCTTATGATATTCCACGGCGCGGTCTTTTACCACTTAAGTACAAGTGATGCAGCCTGCTAAAAACCAATAAGTTTGTAAATGACTTTTCCTTAATTATGAAAATGTCAAGGCTGATTTATATGAAGGGGCTTATTGCATGAGGAGGTTGTTTGTCATGCGCTGATGTTTACGATGCTTATATACCCTGAATCCCTCCGTGTAACCAGACCCAAGTTCACTTTTCCCAGGCTTAATGGGAAGTGAGCATTAATCCGCCGGTATTCCACACTTCCCGGGACTTGTCCGTGTGTGATCCTCGGAACAGCCCCAAGAGATAGACGCGGTTTTGATGCCCATTTAGTAGACATGGAAACAGCTTTTTCTCTGATGGAAAGTGGCATGATTGAGTGTGTCTCATTCTGGACACTGCCCAAACACGACCACACTGCCGACCACTGCACTTTCAATAGAGAATCCTTTATTTCCAGGAAAAATTATGAATCTGCCAATTGCCACAATAATTTGTGTCTTTTTCACCTGTCCCTTTCCTGTCTTCTTGCTGATTCTAAGTGGAATCATCTGTTCACTAAAAGGAGCACATTATAACCTGACTAACTGCCTTAAGTGATACACCAAGTTTGGTGTGTAAGGGGAATTTTCTGGGAGAGAGTCTAGGTTTCTAGACCCCATGGGTTATTCAGTTCTTCAGATTCCAACTGTTTGGAGATTTTGCTGTTATCATTCTGTTAGTGATTTCTACTTTGATTTCTTTCTGTTTCACTTCTCTTAAATTTGTTGATGTTTGTGTCATGGCCCAAGATATGATCTATCATGGTGCTTGGTCCACAGGCCTTGAAAACAATGTGTATTGTTTCTGGCTTTTTGACTAAGATGGTCTGTCAGTTCTGGAGGCTTGTTGAATTATCCAACTATAATTGTAGATTTGTCCATTTTTTCAGTTCTATTATTTTTGGCCTTTTGTATTTTGCAACTCTGGTTTTTTGTTTTTTGATTTTTTTTGTTTTTTTGCTATGTACACATGTGTGATTGCTACGTCCTCTGTGGGGCAATACTGTTTTCATTATATCATATCCTTTTTATCTCTGGCCATATTCTTCGCTCTCAAGTCTGCTTTATCTGATATTAATATAATCACTTCTGCATTCCTTTGTGTACTTTTTTATGCTTTCATTTACAACCTGTCTGTATCATTTTATTTGAGATGAGGCTTTTTTTTTTTGGTTAGTGTATAGTTCGGTCATACTTTTCAATACACTGTGACAATTTTGATTCACAATCTCTGTCTTTTAATTGGTGTATTTAGACCATTTCACATTTATGTAATATATGTTAGGGCTTAAGTCCCAAATTTTATTTTTGTTTTCTTTTGGTTCTCTTTGCTTTTCACCTTGGTTTTCTTTTTCTTATCTTCCTATTTGTAATTTGACCATTTTTTAGAATTCTATTTTGATTTATTATTACTGTTTTTGAATGTACCTCTTTGAGTGGCCTTTTAAGCTAAATTTTAAAGGTCTAATTGGATTTATTAAACAATTTATGAGTCAGGCAGAATCCCATCAAGCAAGTAAAAAGGCACTGCAAAATGTACCAACTGAAAGGTTTTTGTAGTCAGAAAAAGGGTGAGACAAGGTTATTAGAAAAGGAAAGAAGGATGATTTCAGGCAAAGTCACCTTCCCCTAAGGAGTCTTGTCACAAGACGACCTCGCCAGTGCTGGCCCGAAGAACACTCTAGATGTGACATGATCTGTGTGCACATAACACCATCTTTGCAGAGGCCGTTCCTCCCTTTAAGACCTCTTAGCCTCTCCTACTTAGAGTTATCTTAAAGGGTCCCTCTCTCTACACTTAGAAGCAGGCAGAGAGTGCTGTAATTTTTGCTTCAAGCATCGATGTGATTTAAAAAATCAAAAAGTGAACGAAAGGCTTTGTTTTTACTCATACTTTGGCTTCCTGTGTTTTCTCCCCTCCTGATAGTCCACAGATGATTATTTGTCATTTTATTTCTGTTTAGACAACTTTCTGTAGCTCTTCTATTAAAGTAAGTTGCTAGTGGAAAAATTTTCCTAGGTTTCCTTTATTTGAAAATGTCTTGATTTCTACTTTATCCCTGAAGAATGCCTTTGCCGGGAATAGGATGATGGCTTTTCAGTTCTTTCTGTACTTGAAAACTACTGTTCCACTTCTTTCTGACTCCCTGCTTTCCAATGAGAAATCTGCTGCCACTTGTGTTGCTTTTTCTCCATAGGTTAGGTGTCACTGTTCCCTGGCTGCTTTCAAGATGTTTGTCTTTAGTCTTCAGAAGCTTAATTACGATGTTTCTTGGCATGAATTCCTTTGTATTTTTTTTTAAAGATTTATTTATTTATGCATACAAGCACTGGGGTACAGGCCAGAGGTGTGGGGGGTGAGAGGATTCACCACAGAGAGCGGGGAG
>JAGFMF010012119.1:954802-987663 GCA_019455555.1 Galemys pyrenaicus
CCTCCCTGGCCGGCAGCAGGGATCGAACTCGTGCTGCAGTGGCTGCGGTTTGCTTCATAGGTTGTTGCTTAACCCACTGCGCCACCAGGGAGGCCCCGAATTCCTTTGTATTTGTCTGGAGTTTGCTCAGCTTCTTAATATAGGTTTTTTAAGAGATTTTATTTTACTTATTTTTGCATAGAAGAACTGGGATGTAGGTGAGAGGTGTTCTCACCAGAGACAGAGCAGGGAGCAGAGCAGACAGACTGACTGAAACACACTGCTGAGGGAAACAGCAGATGAGATCGGAGAGGTCTGCTGCACCTTGTGGGTCAGCTTCCCGGCAGGGGACAGAACTCAGGCCATCATGGTAAAAGCACTGAGAATTAGCCCTAGGTCACCAGGGAGGCCCCAGCTTCTTAATATAGGGTTATGTCTCTTCCAAATTTGCAGAGTTTTCAGTCATCATTTCCTTGAGTGCTTTCTCAGGCCTGCCTTCTTTCTCCTTTCTTTCTAGGACTCTAAAGCCATGAATGTTAGGTATCGCGTTATATTACCACAGGGCCCCAGGAACTTGGTTCCTTTTTCAATCTATTTTTTCAGTTGTTCATGTTGACAGTCAGACTGAAGGGCACCCTGAGACCACTCAAACCTGCATGCCCTGAAAGGGCCCTGTCATCCCCTGCGTAAAGTCAAAGCCTATACTTAGTGTGCAAAACTTCAGTCAAAAAGAAATTTAATGAGATAGTGTGCATAGAGAGAAGAGAAGGATCATAGTTTCCATTAAAACACCCAGTGCTGGGCCTCCCTGGTGGCGCAGTGGGTTAAGCAACGCACTATGAAACAAACTGCAGCCACTGCAGCATGAGTTCGATCCCTGCCGCTGGCCAGGGAGGGGGACCCGCATGGTGCAGCAGACCTCTCCTGCTGTGCCCACTGCTCCCCTCAGCAGTGTACTTCAGTCAGTCTGCCTGTTCTGCTCCCGGCTCTCTGTGATGAATCCTCTCACCTTCCCCACACCTCTGGTCTCTACCCCAGTGCTTGTATGTATAAATAAATAAGTCTTAAAAAAAAAACCACCCAGTGCCAGTGTTACCCATCCCTTGTGGGTAAGTGCCCAACCAGACAGGATTAGCCCAAGGCAGGGCCTCTGAAACGCAAAAGCCTGCCACAAGCCTGAGGTGCCTCCTAGTGGGGACCCACAGAAGAGGGGGTGGAAGGGGCCCAGCATGTCTGGGAAATCAAGATGAGATAAAAACTGCCCTTGTTAACCTCTCCATGGGTCTGTCACCCACGTCACTTGCAAGTGTCCCCCGTGCCCTTGGTACCAGTCCCAGGCTGAGAAACAAGCGTGACTCCTGCACATGTCTCTCTGCTCCATGTGCCTCCTCCAGGTCTTCTCTCCCAAGTCCTTCTTAGCTTCCCCTAGCCACTCAGCTCCCCCTTCCTTAGGTGTGGTAGGGAACATGGAGAGCCCCATTTTGAGATTACACTGTGACATTCAGATTAAGTAATTTCTGTTGTTCTATCTTCCAGCTTACTGAGTCATCCCACCATCACCTCCATTTTGCTACCAAGCCTTTGCGCTGAGGTTTTAATTTTGGTTCTTGTATTTTTTTCAGTTCTAAAATTTCCATTTAATTCTTACCGTTATTTCTTTGCTGACCCTTTCCATTTCTTTTCGAATGTTTTCTATTTTGCCGTTTGAAGCGTGTTTATGACTGTGTCTTGAAGCATTTTAGATGATGGTTGCATTAAAATCTTTGTCACATAATTCTGACATTGCTGTCATTTCGGTGTTAACAACTCTTGATTGTTTTTTATCATTCACGTTGAAATCTTCCCAATTCTTGGTATGACCAGTGATTTTTTTTTATTGAAACTAGTTCTGTATTATAAGACCCTGGATCTTATTTAAATCTTCTATTTGAGTTAATTTTTTCCAACTGCACCCAGGCTGCCTTGAAACTTGCCAGGCAGCTCCTTATTGCTATTTGGTGGAAGTGGGGTTCAGACGTTATGGGGGGGTCCTCGCTTATATCACAGTAGGTGTGGTCTTGTGACAGCTGGACAATGATGACCACCTTGACTCTCCTCAAGGGCTTCTCTGACACCAACCCAGCAGGGAAGGGGGGGCACTCATAACTTCCAACTGAAGGCAGATAAGCAGTCTCCTCCGACCTCCATGAAACTACTGGCTAGTAGATATGAAATTTCCACTGACTTCTTGACCTTTGACACCACCCGCAGGGAGCTGCACTGCCTTATCACAGCCTTCCAAGAATGTAAGCCCAGCTTCCCTATTTAGCCTTTGGAGCGTGGGTGGAGATGAGGCCACAGTTTTATCACTTACACTTATCTCAAATAGAGTGGTTATTTACTATAATTTTTGTTCCTTGTTAGGCTGCTGCTTTCCTGACCTTTTGGCTAGAGAGAGAAAGCTTATTTTGGGGCTTCTTTTCTGTGTACTTCTGTTGGTGTTTCTATGTTATCTGCTTCTTTTGCTCCATGTCTGGGATATATGAGGGGAAAGAAAGCCCAAAAAACTTATTACTGTATCATTCCTTGAATGTCAAGGTCCCTAACCAGTCTTCTTTCTTGTCTTCAGAGTCTTTCCATGGTAGGTTTATATATATAGCACACAGGTGTCCAGCCTTTTGGTTACATTTAGTGAGAAGAAGAGAGGCATCTACCGTATCAGCTGTGAATTAGAAGCCCAAGGTGGTACTTTTTAAAAATTCCTGAGGAGCAGATGTCCCAACTTCCCTGACATGGGGCTCTAAAAACACCACCTCTGGCACTGCCTAGAAGTTTCTGTTATGTCACCTGAAGTTTCACTAGTTGGCATAGCACTTAATTTAACTGGGTTCTTCTGAAAAATTAGATGTATTTCACATTAACAAGTCACTTATTTTTCAAACCACCTTGAATAGAAATTTTGATGGAAGAAAGGGCAGAGAAGAACTACATGTATTTGGGGGGGAGGCATGCAGCAATAATCAGGATGGTAGATGAGTGAAGTGTCCTAATGTGTAGTTTAGAGCAGAGATGAAAGGTATGGGTACTCAGCGAGCTAGTCCAATAGGAAGAACATGCTGGATGAAGGAAGGTAGATAATAAATACCACTGTTTTTTAAATTTTGGTTGAGCTCAGTTTTACCCCTAACAGTGTTCATTATCTCTAATTTTCTATCATTTTCCAAGAACTTTTAGTGTGCTCTTTTTATTTGAAGAAAGCATTTTTTCTTTGCATTTTTCTATTTTTTTTTTTAATCTCTAAGGACAACCCATACAAACAAATCCAAAAACAATAAATCCACTGTTTGGGGGATGTCGTTTCATCAAACTGCACGATGACTCTGTGACACAGGAATGATCGCCCTCACTTCACAAAAGAGCCGTGGGAGAGGAGCGTTTAGGCGACTTGCCCGAGATCTTACAGATGATGAATGGAAGGGTCAAATACCCATTCAGATCTGTATGGTTCTAAAACCCATTTCTTAACCATTGCACATCCACTCCTCCCCTTCTCCCTCCAAAAAAGCACGGACCATTCATTTCCTTGGCAGGCTTTGTGTTCATGGAGTTAACCCACTAATGCAGGACGGTGGACTTGCTGTGCCAGGTTAGGGGGGACCCCTCAACTGAACATTCTAGATCCAAATAACTGATTTATGAATGATGTTTGAAGCACAACCCATTTATAATATTGGAGCAGTTTATATTTTTCTATCACACACAAGGGCCTCTCTCTTTTTCCTTCTCTTAAGACTGCAATTTCATGTAACTTAAAGACACAATCAGGTTAGCGATCATTCTATCTCTTCCAGGTAATGACCCAGCATTTTCCTTCAGGCTCATCCAAGCTCTGAGGTCTATTGCCATCATTTGTAAGATATTTCCTTTGGCCAAGAAACATTTTTGTCTATATTGTGCCATGCGATCTAATAATGGGAGTAATTGATTCAATAATCACAATGGCAGGGACCTCAGGGGGTCATTTAAGTGCAGCCTGTGATGACGTGGCTGAGGCCTCAGTTGGAGTTAAGGCCATAAGAGATTGTGTTTCTCATTTTCAAGGACAAAAGTACATTGTGTCCCCCCTCCCCCCGTCTTTTATAAGGCTCTGAGCAGCTATACCTACCTGGGGGGTGGGAAGTCAGACAGTTGTAATGCAATTGGGCACAAGAACAAAAGCCTATCAAAATCTGGTGTAGTATTTTTGTTCCAGTTCTGAGAAAAAAATAAGATCAAAGCTGTATCAAGTGGGCTACATAAGTGCACATCCAAAGACTCTCCTTTTGTGAGCAAAGGTCACTCACTGGGGTGCAGCACAGACACAGGAGGTCACCATGTATAGGAGCACTTGGGGTTACCAGAGATGGGGTGCCAGGCCCCCCGGTTTTACTAGGCAGGAGGTTTCTTAGGGTCTTACGTGTCCTGAATACACTCGTGAAATTACTGTTGACAATTTTACATTATAGAAATGAACTACAATTATTACCTGCTTGTCTTTTAGAGAAAGTTGGAAGAAATCATGTACAATTTTTCAAAGAAATGTTGCCAGATGGGTGATAACCCGGGGAAGTTCGGGAAGTTCAAAGAGCAGTGAGTTGTCACAAGAGGATCTGGGTTAGATCCCAGCCCTGGTGTTTACTGGCTGAGAAACCTGGTTCAAGAAATGTAACTTCTCTGAACCCCAGTTTCTCTGTATGTCAGCTGGGATAACAATCCTCCATCAGAGTTCTTTCAAAGTTAAAATGAGACATTGTATGTAAAAGCCCGGTGTAATTTCTAAGTAACTATACCTGTAGGACTTAATTACTGTTGAACAAATGAAAGATAACATATTCTTTTAAAGCTTATTTACCAGATTTCATAGTCCCATCGCAAGCCATTGCTAGCTGCTTCATCTAGGTAACCTAACTTAACATGGTAGATCCTATACCTATTCCCATTTTCTACATGAGGAATCTCAAGTTTCAAGGGGCCAAGAACCAAGGTGACACAGTTGTGGGGAGCTAAGCTGAGATTGCAACCCAGGCCACCTCACCTAGCAGACTGGGAATGAGTTTTTATCTTTTTTTTTTTAGTAAGGCAATTTCAATTTCATGTTAGGGTTGTTCATCTAATTTTAAATTGCACTGGCAAAGGAAGGGTTTTAATTGAACATGTATAGTATTTCTTTTCTTATTTGATAATTGTTTTAGTTAGAGCCATGGGGAGAAATTAATGGCATACTCAAAGTGGATAAATTGAGAAGCCTTTAATAAAGAAGCTATTTACAAATGTGTAGGTAGGGCTTAGGGAAACCAAAAAGCAATGGTTGGGCACTTGGGGTTAGCAGAAATGGGCTATTACCCTTTTTTAGCTTGAAGGAGCAAAAGGAAGAGTTTCTGGAAGCTGGTGTGTAGAGAGGATTAGGTAGGTGGTGTGGTAGAGGAGCCAGCCCCAGTGACCGGGAAGGCAAATACACCAACCCCGCTGTCACATGCTCTGATTTCCTGCTGCTCTCCTTATTCCCCGCCACTGGCCCAAATTTAACCAAAAGGGCAAGGGAATCTGGGTGATATAATCCACATAAGTCAGTCTTCCTGGACACAGAGCAGCATGGACAACAGTGGAGAGTGAACAATGAAGGGGCAAAGAGAACATTTCTAGCATGTTATTACTTTTCTTGAATATTTTAACATACATGCTTATTGCAAAATGAAATTCAAATGCTATCTAGTGTCAAAAAAGAAGACGAAAGCAACATGCACAGTACCACCATGAATAGTTTTGTAATCATTCTTTTATGAATCTCTCTTTCCACATACATAAACATTCTACATATTCAGTTCATCCTTGAAAAAGATGGAGGTGGTGGGGTGGGAGGGTTAAGGTGGGGGAAGTTGGGGGGAGGTGGGGAAAGCTGGGGGGAGGTGGAGATCAATCCCACCCCCAGTCGAAAAGCCACATATAATTCATAGTCAGCTCTCCAGTATTGGTAGGGCATGATTGGTTGTGGTTGGTTGAATCCATGAAAGTGCAATGGAGATAGAAGATATCCTCAGGGGGAAGGCCCATGAAGTTCAAATCCATGTTCTTCAGGTCAGCTGTATATACATATATATATATTTATGTATATGTTATATCTACATGCTTATGTATTTATATATGCATACTATAGATCTTCATGTCCATGTAATTACATGCAAACACAGTGCACATGCACAGTGTTCTTGGTTATTATTTTTGAAAAATGAAGTCACAGACATATAGTTCTTTACCTTGCTACTCATAGCCCTGTGGAAACCATTCATGGTCCACTGACATAGCTCTTATCTTCTCTCGCGCTCTCTCGTGCTCTCTCGATTTGTCTCTCATGTGTACATGATATTTCATGGTGTAGTATACATGCACCTAAATTCTATCATTTCCATATTGATGGTTATCAATTTGTTTGATAATGACACTGAGTTTGAGAATGGCACTGCATGTTGATCGTTGTGTTCTGGAGCTTTATATCCACATGGTCCTTTTCTGACAAGTGGGACTGCTGAGGAGAAGGGCATGCATGTTTTAAATTTTATAGGTACTGCCAGATTTTTTAAAATCAAAGACCATGATGACTAACTAACACATGTAAGGGATAGATGTTTCCATCCTTAAGTTGTTATCAACCTGCTGAACATAATGTGCTATGTCAATGCTACAGAATTTTTTATTTCTCTGATTTTGAGTGAGCTTGAACATCTTTTGCATATGGTTGTTGCCCTTTGGACTTTGCTCTTCTCTAAATTGACTATTCACATATTTTTGCCCATGTTTTATGGAATTGTTTGTCTTGTTCCTTTCAGTTTTCAAGAGCTCCTGTAATGATGTCATGCGCTCATTTGTCATCCTTGCTGCAGATATTTTCCAAATCTGTGATTTGCCTGCAATTTGTGTACTTTGTTATTTGTTGTTTTAGCCTGTGTGTCTACACTCTTAATTAATTTGGTGTTTGTACTCTTTGATAGCTTGTTTGCAGGCTGTTTTTCTTTAAGGAGACAATCTGATTGATTTGCATGAGGAGCTTGTGATCCAGAGGAAGTTTTCTAATAAAGCATACATTTTGCATTAAGATTTGCAAATCTCTTTTCCTTTCTAATATCATTCACACCATTCATTGAGCATGACTTTGGCAAAATGTAAGAAGCCCAAAATAAAAGGGGCGTAAGCAGGAAAGTTTACTTCTCTGGTATATGAAGGTGTGTGCTGTCTTGGTGACTTTGCTCTGGTGGGTGTGCCCAGCTTCTGGCCCCTGACTTCTTGTTCCTTGGCTTTGCCAAAGAAGCCTTGAACATGCTCATGAACATGTTTCCATTCTGCCAACATGAAGGAGCAAAAGAAGGGAGAGATGTTCCTGGGAATTGTGAAAATCATTTCCGTTCACGTCCAATAGGGCAGAACCTTACCACGCGGCCTGACTTAGCTACAAGGTTGGCTGGGAAATGGAGTTTTTATGCTGCTTGGTTATGTTCTCTGGGAAAAATTAGAGATTCTATTACTAAAGAAGCACGGGAGAGTTCGCAGTCCCTGCATATTCACCAAGCTCTATGTTAGACGACATAAGCATCTGGGAACTTGAGAGAGAAACATTCTCGACAATGACTCTAATGCCTTCCTGCTCCCTCAGCTGTTTATAGGCCCTACCCTCTCATCTGCATAATTGATCACTGAAAATCTTAGGTAAATTATGGAAGAACTATAGTTATTTAAAAACCTTTGTAGGGCCTCCATGGTGGCGCAGTGGGTTAAGCAATGCACTATGAAGCAAACCACAGTCACTGCAGCACGAGTTCGATCCCTGCCACCAGCCAGGGAGGGGACCCACAGGGCGCAGCAGACCTCTCCTGCCTCGCCCCCTGCTCCCCTCAGCAGTGTGTTTCAGTCACTCTGCCTGTTCTGCTCCCCACTCTTATCTGATGAATCCTCTCACCTCCCATGACTCTGTACTCCAGTGACTCCCTGTACCCCAGCTCTTGTATGTATAAATAAATAAATCTTAAAAAATATTTAAAAATAAAACCTTTGTAATAGAAAATAGCTAAAGGATGCAGTATATTGAATGGTGAACCCCTTTGTTCCCATCATCCAATTTCAACAATTATCAACTCATGACCAAACTTGTTTCAACTCTTACTTTCTTTGAAACTATTTTCAAGCAAAGGTTGTATTTACATGAACTGATACATCATATCATTTACTTTAAATCTTGTTTTTTTCTGGGGCCTCCCTAGTGGTACAGGGGTTAAGTCTTAGCAATATAAAGCTATCAGTAGCACAAGTTCAATCCCTGGCCAAGGAGCTGACTCACACGGTACAGCAGACCTCTCCCCTCTCGTTGCTCCCCTTGGCAGTGTATTTCAGTTGATCTGCCTGTTCTGCTCCCCGCTCTGTCTCTGGTGAATCCTCACCTGCCGCACCTCTGGCCCTTACCTCAGCTCTTGTAGGCATAAATAAAAATAAGTCTTTAAAAAATAAAATAAATTCATTATTTAAAAAAATATATATGGGAAAAGACACCATTGGCAGAGGATAGAGAGCGAAGGCCAGGAAACTGGAAAGATTATGATGCTTAATCATTGATGCCAATTCGTGGGCAGGTATAGTGGGGGCTGCTGCGCTGAGATGACAACTTTTTTTTAAGTGAAGAATTCTGAAGTGAAAAAATGAACACCTTTTTTTTTATAGTGAGGTATTGTGGGTTCACAACACTGTATATAATCTAGGGGCACAGGTTTGCACCTCTTCTGACGTCTGTCACCACACCATATCCACCACCAAGGCACCCATAGCCCATTGGGATTATCCCCACTGTACTCTTCACCTCAACTTTCCCCCTATGGTAGCCTCAATTCTGTAGTCAGATTTCAAGGGCTTGTTTTGGATTGCTTTTGTCCATCCCTTTGTTTTTGCTTGGTTCTCTATATTTCACAAATGAGTGAAATGATCTTGTATTTGTCCTTCTCCTTCTGACTTATTTTCCTTAGCATTACCCTTCCTAGTTCCATCCATATGGCAAGACTTCATCTTTTTTTTTTTTTTAAGCTGGGGAGTATTTCATTGTGTTTATATCTAGACCACATCTTCTTCACTACTCACCTGTCCTTGGACACTTAGGTTGTCTCTATAACTTGACTATTGTAAATAATGCTGTAATGAACATAGGGGTGCAGATATCCCTTTGAATTAATGAAACAACTCTTACAATTTTTCACTAAATGGGATCTCATTTTTCAAGAATCTAAGAAGTCTCTTATACATAGATGCTTCTTTATTTCAACAATGGTTATATTGCTAATAGTATAATACTTCAGAAGAGAGTCATGGGAAATCAAACTGAGTTCTTCACTGAGATTTGGGTCCATGGTCAAGTGGAAGATCTACCCCTGTTCCATGTGTGGCAGATTAAAGGTGGCCAAAAATTCTCTGCTTTTTCTTATCAAAAGGAGAGATCTAATTCTCCTCCCCTTAAATTGTAGCTGACCTTAGTGCTTTGATCAACAAAAAAAATAATAATAATCAAAAAAATAATAAAACCTTTCTATTACAAAGGTTTTGATCCTCTTGATCAACAGAATGTGGTGGAACTAAAATTCTGGGATGTCTGAAGTTATGAAAAACTTCTCAGTTCTTCCCTGGGTTTTCTGGAACCGAGCTCTATACTGTGAAGAAGCCCAAAAAGACCTGTGAACGTGTCCATGCAGTAAAAACCAAGTTCCCCTGGTCAAAAGTCTCAGTTTTGGCCCCAGATGGCAGTTACCAACATTTTGCCAGTATCCTGCAAGTGTGTTACCTTAAGAGTGGATCTTCCTGCCCCAGTTGGGCTGCCTCAGCTAATCCCAACAGAGCAGTAACAATCATTCCCACTGACCTGCCCAAACCGCAGAATCATATGGGGAAAGAAATGATTGTGTTACTAAATCCCTAAGTTTCTGTGTAGGTTAGTTCTGTGTGCAAGTAATTCCACCCATGTCTGCTGCTGGGATATGATTTGGTTGTTGACCATATTGCTTCTACTGTGGCTCTTTTCTCATGTGAACTGTGGATCTCTGGGATTTTTAAAAATAAATTACAAAAGCAATGTAAGTTTCATGCAGCAAAATTAGGAATATAGATAGAAAAAAAGACTAAAATCACCCACGTGTCCAGATACACATCCAGATAACCAGTATTAATATTGTGGTATATAGCATTTTGGACATCTTCCTGTACATGTATACACACACGTGCAAATGGGAGTATAACATACCTGCTGCCTTGAAGCCTGATGTTTTTGTGACTACATATCCATGACATTTTCAACTACCAATAAATATAAATCTATAGCCTTGCTATTAATGATGATAATATCCCAACTCATGGAAATAAAGCACTTTAATTATGCTTATTGTTAGGCATAGGGTTCCTCTTAATCTTTCATACTTACAAATGATGCTTCAATGAATATCCATCTGTAGCTAAATCTTTGCACATGTTTGTTTTCTTTAAAACAATTTTTTCTTCTTTATTGAAAGAAGGTGGTCACCGAGTCAATGAACACACACGTTCTAAGGCTTTTGCTCCAGATTGCCAAATTGTACAGGTCCCTGCCTTATATAAAACGTACAGGCCTTCTGTTGGAATGTGCAGCCAAGTGAAGAAAAAGATTGAAACCAGGACCATTTTAAGACGTGTCAATAAGAAGTATGTGTTGGCATGAGTGGATGAAATTCTAATTGAATCTAAAGCTCCTGTATCAAATCAGAAGAGTCTATATTGCACCCCTCAGACTTAAAGCAGATGCATGACTGAGCACTTGAATGATGACCACATCTGGGTTGAAAGAGATTATATGCAGCAAGATCATGCTCTTTCAGTGGCCAAGGTGAGCATCAAATTGAAATCATGCTCAGACTGAAATCATGTGTGCCTCGTGAAAAGACTCTCAATGGAAACTGAGGCCAGTGCCCTCTGGGATTTAAGAGAAGAGGAATATGAGTACAGGGTACCTAAGCACCAAAATGAGGAGGAGGAGGCTGAGAAAGGAGTTTAAAGATTTCTCATTCCAGATACCCAGTATCCTGCCACCTTCAGTGGAGCCTGGCCCGTGGGTCGCTGCTGACCTGGACACAGATGGCCACGGTGAGCACTAACACGAGGCATCAGAGGATCATGCTTGTGCACATGGCTTTAATCTCTACTCACTTTGGAAATCGGTATTTGTTATTAGTGACTTGGTTAAAGCCATGAGAGAGAGTACATTGGCTTTGCCTTTTCAGTTTACAGTAGCATAAACTGCACAACCAGTTGCCAGACATGCAGGACTGATAGTCAGATCCTGTTATGGCGAGATTCAGTTCTAGCTGTAGTCTTCAATCCATTGCAAATCAGGAGAATCTAGCTTGGCAAGGGCACTGAGACCAGAGTGCCATTAAATCTCTTTCAGCCTCAAGGGTCTGTGAGTCTGTGGACGCGTCTGTTTATGACTGGATCATAAATGGAGAGCATATGGCGGGCCCAGGGCTTTTCCCCAGCACTGATGGAATTTATTGTGTGCATGTGGATGTCTGTCCATTGACCAAAGAGGAAAAGCTTCCCCTGGAGGTTGGAAATAACTACCTATCAAAAAGGCAAAAATGAGAAGTGAAGGAGTTAAAAGGAGAAAGAGTACTTGGGATTTGGGGGTTGGGGGTTCAATGGAGACAGAGCCTTTTTCTCCAGCAAGAGGAATTTAGTAATATGGGATTTGGGAGTTAGTGAGACCATCTTGCTCATAGTTGGAACAACAGATGACCTCTGTGTGGCCCCTAGATCCCACAAAAATGATCACACGAAGGGCTGGAGTGAGCCAGTCAGGAGGGTGTGTGGCAGCAGCAGTAAAGCCAGAGCGGAAACACTCTTGGCTTCTAAGAACAGGAGTCTGGCAGCGTGGGGGGAAGAGGGCGCTTGCCAACTTCACATACCAACTACCGAACAAATGTTGTTAAATACTGCTTGCTGTGAATCAAACTTCTCAATATAATTCTGTGCCAAGAATGTTCAACAAGACATGGCAAAGGATAGCATTTGATTTAGTATAATCAATATGCCAGGTGTAACATCCACTCAAGTAAAATATTCATAAAATCTTGTTCTGGGCATTTTGTGGCAGTTGAAGGCAGCCAAAGGGGAGGGAGGGTGTTGCTTCTCAAGAAGGTTGGAGGCATGGGCTTCCCTGGTAGCCTAGGGGTTAAGTCTCAGTGCCATCACTGCTAGGGCCTGAGTTCGATCCCCAGCCAAGAAGGGGACCCACATGGTGCGGCAGACCTCTCTTACCTCACCCACTGCTCCTCTCAGCAGTGTGTTTCAGTCAGTCTGCCTGTTCTGCTCCCCACTCTGTCTCTGGGGGATCCTCTCACCACCTGCACCCCTGGCCTACAGTCCAGTTCTACACACACACACAAAAAGAGGGTTGAAGGAGCCCATTAATCTGAAGCTGAAACAACAATTGAGAAAGTGAAGTCATCATTCTTGCCCAGTACCATTAATTCCACCAACACTTATTGTATATCTACCATGCAGCAAACACTATCTGGCACTGTGTACCCACACAGATAAAAAAAAAAGGCCTCATTTTTGCTCCTGTGAGACGCACAGTCAGTTGGTGAAACAATGACAGTGGAGTGTTAGAAATACTGACCGAGGTTAGGTCAGGTGCTGTGGACGGTCATTTCAACCTGGGGATGATGGTATAAGGGGAGAATTCTCTGGGATGGTGGGATGAATGAAAAGCTTTTAATTAAGAGGGGATATGACCCATTGAAGAGAACGGCTTAGGTTAACTGACCAGCCACTAGAGGGCGTGCCAGTCTGGTCCTGTAACAGAATAGTGGAAAACGGACCTAGTTGGCTGCTCTGGTAGCAGAGGGTAAGTAGTTCCCCTTACATAGCAAACCCCAGAGGCGAGGAATTTTTCTGTCTTCATCTCTCCACTAGAACTAATGTCCATTTTGCAGGCAAGTCGACAGGTACGTAATCGGTAACTGAGGGAGACGCTGAGGAAGCTAAGGGGGGAAAATCACAGCAGTGTGGGTCCCAGTGGCGTTAGGTCAGGGACACATTGTGAAGATGAGTGAGCTGGCACCATGACACTGGCAGGACACATGATGGGGGTCACAGGGAGCCCCGTGCGGGAACACTCTTGCCCCTCACCAGAGAACATGTCAGTGATCACAATGGTGAGGGGGGCAGCAGTTTCCATGTGTGACCTAATTCTTGTTGAAGTAGCCCCATTTTACCACTTGGTGTCACCTTAATTTCTCCAGGTCTCTCCAGGGTGCGGGTACTAATGGGATCTCATAAACAGAGATCATGTAAATGTCCTTGGCTGGTGCCCACCCCCAAAGGGTGGGGCACCTCAGGTCACTGATCCCATGAAGTTCACGCCCAGGGGTTCCCAAGCAGACTCTCTGTGCTCACCCACAGGCTTCCCATAATGTACCTCTTCAGACTTTAGAGTGGGCCTGCTGATGAACTCGTGCTAAGATGTCTTTCTTTGGAAAGAGGATATTTTCATTTAATTTTTTGTGTGCTAACGGTACTGTGACTTTGTTTAAAAATTCATCTGTGTCATGAGATATTTATGGATGATGTTATATTCTGTATAGAATTTACTTTGAAATAATATGGGAGACTGAGGTAGATATGGCATAGATGAAATAAGCTTGGCCAATTGATGGTTAAAGAGGATGATAGGTGCTTAGAGGTTCACTATACCATCCTGTGTAGTTATTACTGCTTGAAATCCTTTGACATAAAAAAGATAGAAGGAATGTCATTTGAGTATATCAGAATAATATATATTCCTAAATAACTTGATGGGAATCCAAGTGAATCAGGATTTTTGAATGCCTTTGGTGTAATTCTTATAATAAATAATTTCTGCAGAGTTGAGCTACTGTTGGGGAGAAAAATTGGTAGCTCCAGTTTTAGTAATTTGAGGAACCTCCACACAGCTTTCCATAGAGGTTGGACTAGTTTGCATTCCCACTAGCAGTGTAAGAGGTTTCTCCCCCTCCATATCTTGGCCAGCATTTGTTGTTGCCATTTTTTTGTTTTTAATGTGGCCCATTCTTACTGGTGTCAGGTGTTATCTCATTGTGGTTTTCATGTGCATTTCCCTGATTATAACTGAGGTTGAGTATTTTTTCTAGTGCCTGTTGGACATTTGCATTTCCTCTTTGGAGAAGCGTCTTTTTAGCTCTTCTGCCCATTTTTTGAGAGCTTGTTTGGAGGTTCTAGCAGGGAGCGCAGCTACTCTATACCCTCGACCGAAGACCAGTCCGTCTCTATTCGGGGAAGGCCGTCCTCTTCGACCGAGCGCGCAGCTTCGGGAGGGACGCACATGGAGCGGTGAGGGAGGAAGGGGACACCCGCCTAGCCAGCCAGATCAGCCGAATCAACCCTGGCGATCAATGGGGTGACAGATGTCGCAGCCAGATCGCCCTCACATCCATCTTCTGCCCATTTTTTGACTGGGTTGTTTACTTTGTTTTTGTTGAATTGCATGAATTCTCTGTAGATCTTTGATATCAGTACCTTCTCACTTGAAGGGAGTGTGAATATTTTCTCCCAATCTGTAGGGTCTTTCTTTGTTTTGCTTATTGTCTCTTTTGCTGTACAGAGATTTTTAGTTTGATGTAGCCCCAGCTGTTTATCTTTTCCTTCATTTTCTTTGCTTTTGGGGATGAGTCCTCAAAGATGTTTCTGAGATGGATGTCATGGAGTGTTTTGCCTATGTTTTCTTCTATATATTTCTTTTATATATTCTATGTTTTTATATATTTCGTCTATATATATTTTCATATATAGACGAAATATATATATCTTGCAGGTGTTACATTCAAGTCTTTTATCCATTTTGAGTTGTTTTTGTGTATGGTGTGAGGTAATAGTCATGATTGAGAGAGATTTTAAATTCTCAGGTGCAAGACCACTGTGATTACAGAATATAGCATAATGACTAATTGAAATTTTAAAAATATGTACTGGCAGGCTACCCAGAGTAAAACTGGGTATTCTTACATTTAGTTCTCACTACTAGAATGCTGATGATCAGGTGAAGTGTCTGATGTGGCCTCACTGGAATGGTGCACTTAGCTGTTCTACTTGGCGCCAGAGTTCCCCTCACCTGTTCCAGCACAGGTGATGGCACCTCTTGTAGAATCTTAGACAGAGTGGGAAAGTTCCAAACTCAGCACCAAGAGAGTCTCTGAAAGTGTTTCCATGTCCATTGAGAGTTAAGATTGCAGATGTTCTAATAATTAGTGTGATTTGGTTGTTCCATTGCCAAGAACAGCTCTGTGGGGGTATTGGCATGATGAGGGTGTGGCTGGATTCTGAAGCAACATCTGTGATGAGAAATACATTTCTAAAAGTGTCAAATGGTTAGAAACCCTCATTGTTTCTTTGAGCCTGTGATGAATGCTGCTTGGTTCCCTCCCTTGTCCCTCCATTGGTAACCTGTTTGCTTCCCCATGGTATTTGGAACCTCTGAAAGGTCCTTTCCTGCATGGTTCATGGTTGGTAAACAAAGTTTTAAAAATCCTATTATTTCATATTGAGATGACAATGTTGGCTTACAACACTGATTTAAGAGTAGCGATTCACTCATCTTCAGATGTACATTACCATGACACACCCACCACCAAAGCACCCATAATCCTCCACCATTGGACCCCCACCTCCCTTTGCTCCCTACCCCCTTTCTCCTCTATGTTAACCTCAATTCTGCACTCAGATTTCTAGGTTTAAAGAGGTTTCTAAGGTAAACTGAAATTTATAAAACTACAAGTTACAGGGCCCTCTCTGGTGGTGCAAGGGGTTAAGTTGCAGCACTATGAAGCTATCCGCAACAACTGCAGCATGAGTTCAATCCCCAGCCAGGGAGCTAACCCATACCACTGTGGCAGACCTCTCCTGTCTCGCCCGCTGCTTCCCTCAGCAGTGTAGATCTACCTGTTCTACAAGTCCTGCTCCCCACTCTGTCTCTGGTGAAACCTTTCACCCCCATACCTCTGGCCTGTACCCCAGTTCTTGTATGCATAAATAAATATATTTTTTTAAAGTACGAGTTACAGATCAGGACCATGGACAGAGAAGTGGCAAGCAAAGACCTGTTCCTCCGCACATTCTTCCCTGCTTAGGAAAAGACAATCTATTTAACAGTTCAGCCAAGTCACACCTACACATCAGAGTCCAGTTTTACCTTCTACAAAGTGATTTCACAGAGGAAATATTCCAGGTCTCAATATGTTATTCAAAACAATAGATCCGAATATTTAAAACAAGCTCACAAGAAAATGATTTGACAGAAGACCCTTGTTTCCTGATTTCTGGGATGTTCTGCCCCACAAAATAGGGTTGTTCAAGGAGAAACAGTATTTTTCTTCTTTCCTGAGATTGCTCAGGGGCAGTAGACTCAGAAGGGGGTGCTAGGATGGACCCATAAGGACCTGACAAGATGGAAGTCAGGACACTAAACCCCATCCCTGAGTAAAGGATTTTGAAAAGAAAAAAACTGTTTCTCTTGGTTTCTTTCGCCAATTTTGGAATCTCATAAGCGTGTAAGGAAACTGTCAAGGATGAGTGATCTTGTGTAGGCTGCGATCAATTGGAAATGAAGTTGATTCCTAGGAGTTCTGATAGCAACCCCAGAGGCCAAAGTGTAATCACCTCCTTCGGGCCCCTTCAGCGCTCTGTACTCTCTTTCCACACTCATTATCTGGTGTGGTGATGATTTATTTGTCTCCATGCCTGTTTCCAGCTAGACTGAGCCCTGCAGCACAGATACCTTGTCTAATTAATCTCTGTGTTCTCAGCACTTAACACAGTAACTGAAATGGAGTAATAGTAATAATTCATTATATGTTTTTCAATGGATGGATGGATGGAATGAAATAAAATAAAATACCATTCTCCCCACTCAGTGGCTACAGCAAGGAGAGAGCAGATTATTTGTGTTCTGAATCTCAGCTTCTCTATCATGGAAATCTAATATTTTCCACTAGAACTCAGGAAGTATGAGAGTATATGCTATGCATTATAACAGTTCTAGGAACAGTGGGAGCACTCCAAAGAAATACATGGTGTGTCTCCATCCCCCAAACCACTTACAATGCCCTTGGCATACAAAGTAATAAGCCTGTAGCATAGTTCAGTAACAAAAGGAGACAGTAGTTATAATGAAGGATCAGGTGGTTGATATTAACAAATTCCGTAGGAGTTTAGAGAAATGAGAGGATATGAACCAAAGTAGAACAACCACAACAAGCAGGGATGAGGATGCAAACAAAGTAGTGTGTCTGTATAATAACCTTCCCTTCCCTGGGAATTTACCTTTCTCTTCCCTTCCACATAATTCTAGCAAGTCTCTTACTGTAGCTTAGCAAGGCAGATTGGATTCTTCCCTAAGATATTTTAAAGTAGACTCAGTAGAGTCAGTATCATCCACTGGTTGGTTTTAGAAACAAGCAAACTCAGGAGGTGTTATTGGTCATGGTTTTCATGAATATAAAAAATATATAGCCTAGCACCTTTTATATGCAGTGAAAGAGAATGAAACTTAAGTAAAGGCAGAAATTGGAGTGAGAGACAGGACAGCAGTGGAGGTGGAAGAGAGATGGTGTTTCTGAGATACAGCTGCATCCCTACCTTCCCTCAGCTTTACTGTAATATCCTTTCAGTGATTTCCTGTTTTCGCTAAGCTGGTCCAAGTCGGGTTTCCGTTATGAGCAAACCCAACAAGTACAGATTTCATCAACTCGTTGTTAACCATGTACTTCCAGAATGGCTTATAATTTAGTATGGCTAAAGGGTAGGGCATGTGGGAGTTAGTGGTGAAGCCATTAGAGCATTTAAGCAGATAAATACTGAGGTCAGATTTGTTCTTGTGAAAATTGGTGGTGGGAGTGTGCAAGTCTTGATGGGTGAAAAGACTGTAAGTATGGAGAGGACCCTGCACTTAAACTTCTAGTCTTTGTTCCACCTAGTAGTAATCAAATTTCAGATGATATAAACAGGTTATTTTAAAAATTCAAGAAATAATCTAAGCAAAATGTAATTGATTACCATGACTGTATGCATGTCACACACACACATTCACACACACAGAGCAATGTCACATCAAACATTTATATGAACACCCTCAAAACTACTCTGCAGCTTGTCTTTGGTCATTTTTAAATGTTTTGGAAACTGAATTGTGACTCCTCTCTGTCACTCCCCTCTTCTGCCACACATCCCTTCTTTCTTCATTCCCTGGCTGATCCTACATTAGAGTTACTAATTCAGGGTAAAAGAGACTGTAGTCTTAAGAGGGAGTACTCCCCTCTCAATAATCAGAATTTGTATGGAAATTTCATTGTGGATTGTAATGGCACAAAGCCCAGATCACCTACTATCCACCATCTAGAGTTGAATCACAAATATAGAGAGAGATCCAAGGTTACTAATGAGCTGCCTGAGTCTGCCAAGAAGCTAACTTGAGATCAGAAAAAAGATTCTATTGCACAGCATCTGTCTGTAATGCTAGCCAAAGAGTTGTATAATGGGCAGTCCCAATTGAAAATGACCTTCATTATGCTGAATTCATTTCTCTAATGTGTCCATTTTTCCTCATCTTACATCCCGACAGTAATAATAGACATGGAAATAAAACCAAATTGTGATTCAAATTTCAGAATGTGGGATTCACAGGTGTGGTGGCTTTTCTCAGCTGAATGTCGGGGATAGATGAGTAAGAAATCTAAGAGGATTTAAGAAAGTGAGGCGTATTGTCCAGAAAATCAGACATGGGCACAGCATGGGCAAGACTGTCTGTCTTACTCAAACAAGAATCGTTACACAATGCACCAAGAATTTAAGCAAGTGATCTGCCTTCTCTTCAGTGAAAGAAAGTTAACGCTAATGAAGAGAAAGCCCGGTTCTATAGACGTGCACCCAAATATGTTTGAGCCCCTGTTTCTAGCTTCTCAGTGTTTACCTGTGGTGCCACCAGGGCCACAGAACCCTCTGGCTGCTGTTAGCTGAGATGTGCTGTGTAGTCAGCTGAGTGAGTGTTGGCCTCGGAGTCAGGAGACCCGGAGTGGGTCCCCAGCTCTACTAATTGCACTGGGTGCAGAAGTCGCTTGGCCCCTGACTTTATTTCCTGCAACTGCAGCAGAGAACTGTCATCACTGTATAACCTACCTTGCAGGGTTGTTAGGATCAAATCACGGGATGGATGAGGAGGGGCTTCGTCAATTGTAAAAGACATTGTTGTATCATTGAGTGATTCATCTCCTTCATCTCAGAGAACACTGAGAGCAAAAAACCAGTGTCAGAATTTCCACTCTATTAAGATTCCTACTTGCCCATAGCTTGATATTTTTATGCATAAGTCAGTATGTCTGTCCATCTATCCATTTATCCATCTCTAATCTATCATCATCTATTATGTATCATCTATCTACCATGTATCTGCATGTATCTGATATATGATCAAAAGTAGATAGAAGAGTTATTCTCTTCTATAGGTAGGATGAGTTATATAGAAGAGTTATAACTCTTCTATCTACTCTTGATCATATATCAGTTATGTATCATCTCCATCAGTCATCTATCTATCCTCTATTGCTCTATCAGAAGACCCTTGAACAATGTTGGGCCCATTCCCAGTGCATAGAAAAAATATCCACATATAAGTGGACCCATGCACTTCACAATTGTGTGTTCAGTGTATACTCTTAGGAACCTTGGTGAAAAGACAGAGCAAGGTGGTAGTTGTAAGAATAAATTGAGTTCGAGTGAGATACTCTGTGTAGCTATGTAATCTACATATTACATGCAACACCCTGATGCCCTCTACTACTGTAGGTATCAAAGGAATATGCAAAATCACCTTGAGGGTGTAATTTCTTAATGAGGTTCCTGAAAACATAGAAATGGACAGTGCTACATTTCCATGAGAACAGGAATTATTACAGGAGCGTGGTTCCTTTTACCTGGTGAATCATTCCCTTGCTAGTGGGAGTACTTTTCTTCTTTTTTATAGAATAACTCTTTCTTCAGAGAATAATAACTGGCCTGTGCATTTTTTAACAGAGCTTTCACATACACTATCTCACTTGAACTCGCTTTATTCTTACAACTACCCCCTCGCTTGGTGCATTCACCAAGTTCCCTAAGATATTTTGTCATTGTTACATTTTCATAATTGCCTTCCAGTCCTTTTCAGCTCTCTTCCTACTCACTGAAATTGTCTTAGACCTGACCACGTCCAAATACTATTTAATTGTTAACTCAATGGTCTTTACTCTCACCCTGCCTAGACTTTTGGGAGTATTTGGTTATTTTGAATTTTCCCCTGCTTCTTTAAACTCATCTCCTTAACATTCTTCCTCATCATTCTGTGCCAATTTTCTTTATACATTCTTCTTTCTCTGCCCTTTGGAAATGCTTCTTCCTCAGGGCTTATTCCTGACACCTTTTTTTTATTGCACATTCTCTTTCTAAACTAACCCATCCACAAATATGGCTTCAGTTATCATTTCTAGGTACTTGCAATTAAATTCAGTTCAGATCTCTTGCCCCCTCTCTCCAACCTGTAAGTCCTGACTTCTTAAAGACATTCTAGGCTCTTCTAGATGAATGGGCTGTGTGCACTTCAAGCTCAATAGGTCTGAAACAAAATCACATTGTCTCAAACCTCTTGTCTTCCCTCTCTTACTAAAGAACACATAATTCACCCAGTTGTCCAAATTAGAATGTTACTCTCCCCCTCCATTTTCCCCACGTTGAAGCAAACATCAAGTTCTCTCCATTCCTCTTAAATATTGTCAAAATGTATCTTCTCTTACAACAACTACCCCTTCTGTTTGTGTGAGACCAACAAATAGCCACCCACCTGTTCCTAAGGGTTCTGTCTCTCTCCTCCAGCTCATCCTCTCACTGCTGTGAGGGTGAACCTTCCAGGTCCACAGACTGGAGCTCAATACTCTTTTGCTAAAAACTCTTCAATGGTTTCTCACTTTTGACAAGATAATACCTCAGCCCCCTCATGTAGCCCTCCAAGCTTATCATTTGGCTCTGATTGGAGTCAGTTTTCCATCATTTCCACTTGTGCTGTTCACCCTTTCCAATTTTACTATAGTAGACAGTTGACTTTTTCATAAACACAATATGCTCTATTGTTAGGTTTCACAGTTTGTAAACTACAGAGTTAAAACCATGGGGAAAATAGGTCAGGGGAAGAAAGAGAGAGTGAGTGAATTCCCATGCATTTTGTAATAGATACAGAGAGCTTATCCCACTGTGTAAATAAATTGTCTATTTCCTCCACTATGTACTTTGATGCAAGTATACTCATCGTCCTCATTTTTTTCAATTTTTAGAATATCATAATAGAAAGAGGGCATATAGGTTTATTTACTACTAGTGTTAGGTAATCAAAGCTAAATGAAAAAAAAAAAGACTTTTTAAAAAAATGTCCTTCCCCCAATATAGGATTTCTCCCCTCAGGTGTGGTCACCACCATTTCCCCAATCACCAAAGCGCCAACAGCCCTCCACCACACTCCACCACACTCTCCTCCCCCTGCTCTCTACTCACTCCTCCTCCCCTGTCTTCTCTCAAGGGTCAGTCTCAGTTTGTCTTAGTCTGATCCTTTGTCTGGTCTCTCCATATTCCAAATACAAGTGAAACCACTTTGCTTAGAATAACCCCTTCCTATTCCATCCATATTGCTGCAAGTGGCTGTGATCATTATTCCCATTTTAAAGACATGAATATCGAGGCACAGTGATTTGCCTGTAATAACACAGAGCTGAGCTAACACTGACCCGAGCCTAGAACCTAGTTTTTTTATTTTTGTTTTATTGAGGTAACAGTTTACAACGTCTTATACTTTCCAAGATTTTATTTTTTCACCACACCCATCCCCAAGTGTCCAGTCACCATCCATGATCAAACAATTGGCCTTTTTTCCTAATCCTTCTCTCCTGTTTCTGCTCTGATAACTACCATCCTGTTGTCAGGTTCCAAGGGGTTGTTTGGGTTTTAGTTTTCTTTGTAATGCATAAATACACGCAATCATATGGCATTTTCCTTCTTCTGACTTATTTCACTTAGCATGATCACATCAAGGCCCACCCACGTTATCACAGATGGCAAGATTTCATCTCTTTTATGACTGAGTAGTATTCCAGTGTGTGTGTGTGAGGGGGGCTACTTCTTTATCTATCCCTCCATTGTTGGGCACCTGGGTTGTTTCCATATCTGGGGTATTATGAATAGTGCTGCAGTGATATAGAAATGCTTATATCTTTTCAAATTAATGTTTTCATTTCTTTAGGTAAATACCTAAATACTGGACCACATGGTAGTTCTATTTTTAATTTTTTAAGGAGTCTCCATACTGTTTTCTATGATGCACCAATTTATATTCCCACCAACAGTGTATGAGGGGTCCTTTTTCTCCACATCCTCACCAACACTAATTATTTCTTGACTTTGTGATAATAGCCATCATAACCAATGTGAGGGGAAATCTTGTGGTTTTGATTAAACTGCAGAGGTAAAACCATGGGGAAAATAGGTCAGGGGAAGAAGGAGAGAGTGAGTGAATCCCATGCATTTTGTAATAGATACAAAATAGATATGTTGTAATGATAAGCAACATAGGGCATCTTCTCATGTATCTGTTATCCATCAGTATGTCTTCTGTGGTGAAATGTTTATTTAGATCCTCTGCTCATTTTTAATCAGTTTGCGTATTTTGTTTTTGCCCCTCAGTTGTACAAGTTGTTCATGTGTTTTGAATAATAGCCCCTTATCTGATGTACGTTTATAAATGTCTTCTCCCACCCCAAGGGTTACCTTTTCACTGTCACAATGATTTCTTTCACTGTGTAGAAGCTTTTTAGTTTGTTGTCACCCCATTTGTTTATATTCTTTTTTTGTTTTTCTTGCTGCTGAAGACAAATCCTCAAAGATATCACTAAGATGGAAGTCAAATAGCTTTTTACCTGTGCCTTTTTCTTTTATATATTTTATGATTTGAAGTCTTTAAGTTGATTTTAGTATATGCTATACAATAGTGGTCTCGTTTCATTCTTTTACATATGACTGTGTGGTTTTCTAGAACCTAATTTTTATGACTATTGAGTCTGAACTTTTTTCACTCTCCCAGGAGAGGATTACAGAGCTTAAATGAACACCCTAAACAGTCAGACATTTCCCCTAAGTCAGGAAGCCCTCCAAATGCTTTGCATTAAACCTGCTGTCTTGATTCTTATTGCTGTTATGATCTGGAATGGAACTTAGGATGGTGGCAGATAGGAAAGGAAGCCACTATCATGATGAACTAAAAGAGAGTGCTATAAGAGAGCCTGGGGCTTCTGACAGAAATAACAAATAGTTATGACTGGAGCAGAATCTAGCTTAGTTCTTGAAGTTTGATTAAGAATTTAATTCAATAAACCAAATTGTTGGGGCAAGAATGGAAAAGGAGGCAGCTTGCAGTTACCTGGTGCAAGCAAGGAGCAGCCACAAGTGTGACTAATGCATAGGGAATGTGGAGGAGTAAGTAGGAGAGATGACTCTGGAAAGGCAGCCTGGGGACATATTCCTAAGGGCCTTAAAGTCTCTGGAGACTGGAATATTCCTGAGGTAGGACTTCGTTTCACACAGCAGCAGTAAGAATCATGAAGTGGTGTTGGACTGTCACCAACTAACTGTGACCTTTGGCAAATCACCTTAACCTCTCTGACCCCAATTTCCTTAAGGTGAAATTGAAGATGATCACGCTTATAAAGTTGTAGTACTGATCAAGTAAATGGGGAATGTGGCAGAGACTGTGGCTGGGTGTCCCAATATCTCTCTTTTGCCTGCAATAGAAGCTTGGAAAGCCAAGTACAGGCTCAGTCTCCCTTGGAACCTGGTATAGCCACATGAAGACAATACAGTCGATGGCAATGCAGAAATACCTGGAGGGTCTGGGCTCTTGATGGAACCAGTAAGTGTGTGCCAGTGGTCACCCACCTCTGGAGTTACTCCAAGGTAAGAAAAAGAGCCTCTATTTGTACAAGTTGGTCACAGTCTTCTGTTACAGCTGAAACTATTTTTAGGTGATACAGAATTTACAAAAGGATAGAAAACAAAAAGTGATCTATGAAGATAAAGAATGATTTTTGGAGGAGAATTATGATTTCAGTTGTATCTGAATGGCTGTAGGCATATCAGTGAGGTAGGAAGGACAAGAACCCAGACACGAAACCATGAAGGTGCTGAGGCAGTGACAGGAGGAGGCCACAGATCCCAGAGATAACATGAAGGGGAGACTGGCACGACCTGCGAACTGACTGGACACAGGGTGGGAGGGCACAGAAATGGGTGGGGTGAAGAGGCCTTAGAAGGTTTTAGCCCTGGTGACTGAGGGGATGGTGGGGCTGGAAGCACACAGCCATAACGTGGGCATGCGCAGGACTTTCAGACAGGATCACCAGTCAACTCTGGTCACACCGACTCTGAATCATCTGCAACGCGCTTAGGAGATGTCTGATAGGAAAAGTTGACAATATGGGGCAGAGAGGACAGACAGAGATACGCTTTTGGGTGTCATCCGTGTACCGGCGCAGCTGAGGCCAGGGCAGTGGGTGGGGCCGTTCTGGAGGGGCAGAGGCGAGGAGATGGGTGGAAATGGGAACTGGGAGGAGGAGAGGATGTCTCCCTTTAGTAAGGGGATGGAAATGGGATTAGAGGAGAAGAGACTATGAAGCACTCAACAATTGAGAAATATTCTCTAAGTGCCTACTATGTGGCCTGGAGGTGAGGTCAGGCCAAGAGATGCAGAGGGGGAACCCGTCAAGGGAGGGGCGGGGTAGGGCGGGGAGCAGCAGGAAAGGCAAGTGGGGTGAGAGAGGCGGAAGTCCGTCCCTCAGTCACATTCATCTGAATCCCTTTAATGGGAGTTTATTGTGAGCTGTAATAGCCTGTCTGGAAGATAAATGCTAAATTAATTTGGGAACTGACTTGTAAAACTCTCAAGTGGCCTAAATCATTTAAAAGAAGTTCAAATTCTATTATGTGAGATTGAATTGGTTTCTGCAGGTGGTTGTGCAACCTTCTCCCCTAGAGAGATGTTCGTCAAATGTGGTTTCTGTCCAGCTCCTCCCAGGAGCAAGGTCCCCGGCGGCCTTATTCTGTGAGTGGAAATTAGAGTCCCTCGCTCGAGACGACCTCAGGGCGCAGTGCGGTGCGAGGCCAACAGGCCGCGCGCGTCTTTCCTCCTTTGCCTGTGCCGAGCATGTCAGTCTCCTCCGTCTAAACAGACTGAAAGTTCTCTGACACGGGTGATGTCTCACTTCTCCATTGTCCCACGGGGCTGGGCAAAGAGTAGGCATTCAAGGAGACGTGGCCCAGGTAATTTTCTAAAATGTCAACGTGCACTTTATAAAATGTACCTGTTTTTTTTTTTTTTATTTTGAAGAATGTTATTTTGAGTCCTCCTACCAGGAATCTAGTGATCTAATTCCATTTCGTTGAGAGTACAGTAGGGAAGGATGTGGAGGTGTGAGCGAGGCTGTCCGGGCTGTGTCTTGGGCTGCAGCAGCAACTGGAGAGAACCACGCAGCTGCAGCAAGCTCAGCACCTCTGGGCAGCCATTGCTCAGACCGCTGTGCGGAAGGAGGCATGGGTGCCCAGTGGACGGAGAAGGTGGCAGGCCAGAATCCACTGGACCATCTAGTGATATGTGTTTGGCATCTCTAAGGGTTCAGTCAATAACATCAAAACCTTTGTTCATAGCGCGAGCTCAGAAAACATGACTGCGTCTCTACCACGGCTGGCGTGGATGCGCTGCTGTGAAGTCTCAAAGCACCTTGGTGCTCAGCCTTCACTCTCCATCCTTCTCACTTCTCTCTCTTTAGGTGATTTCACTTACAGCCTCTGCTTCAATTACCACCCCTAGGCAGATGACTCACGTGTTTGTATCTTAGGCCAGAACTTTCCTGTGCGTGCCCAACCTGCACATCTAGCTGCAGGCTTGACATGGCTCTTAGCCGGCTCCCAGAGCTTCAAATGAAAGAGGTGTGAAAGAGGATTCATGTCCTCCTGCCTCTCAGTCACACCCTTTCTAACCAGCCTGGCCCCTGTCCAGCGCTCTCTGCCTCAGCTCACAACACGTTCTCTCTTGCTCCAGGAGCCGAAACCTAGCAGTCCTCACCGACACAGCCTGCACTTCCACTCCCGTCTCCAGTGCCTCAGCAAGTCCCACCACTTGGGCCTGCTGAATACGGTGCTCTCGCCCACTTTGTTTACTACTGCTGCCACCACTGTAGTTCCGCCACCATCTTTCCTCACCTGGCCTGCACCATTGCAAGTTTCTAAATTGTTATCTCCACTCTCACTCTCATCTTTGTTTAGTTCGATACCCACCCAAGCAGACAGAGTGATGGTTTTGACATAGAAATCTGATCCTGCTGCCCATTGTATGAAACCTTTCAGTACCACAACATTGAACTGATGAAAGAACAAAACAATTTCTTAGTCTACAAAGTCTGAAATGATTCCCACTTTTAAAACCTGGGTGTTCACTTAGTGTATAAGGCATATTTTTGCTAGTGATCCCAAACAGAATTTTGAAAGCAAAATTACCCATCGTTAGTTACAGTATCTTTGGAGGTTAAGGTGTTGTGTAAGACTTAATTTTCTGTATAATTTAAACATGCTCCTTTAAGCATTGTATCCCATATTTATGTCTCTATTACACTGAACATAGCTTAACATTTTCATGATGACTTGGTGATTCTGGCACCTTCTATCATCCTGTTAACTTATCAGTATGTAAACATCCCCCTTCTCTCCTTTTTTAATGCATTTTCAAGTGAGGATATGCGTGTGTAACATGCAAATATAAATGATAAATATATAACATACATTTATGCATTATATGCAACATATTGACATTTGCATATCACACACATATCTATAGTATGTATATGAATTGGCTTACCTGACTGTGAAGGCTGGCCAGGCAACTGTGCAAACCACAGGTAGACTGTCAGGATGGACAGACTGGAAACAGGCAGAAACTGACACAGCAGAATTTCTTCCTTATGGCATCTTCTGTTTTTTCCTTCTTCCAACTGATTGAATGAGATTCACCCAGATTATTGAAGATAATTCCCTTGACTTAAAGTCGACTGGTTGTAGATGTGAACCACATCTATAAAATACCTTCACAACAACATTTAATTAATATCAAATGAATATGTGATGGAATAACTGGGAACTGCAGCCTAGCAAGTGGTACATGAAATTGACCATCACCCCCTGGGAAACAAATATTCGTTGTGGACACACATTGTAACCTATAAACTGGAGGGCAGCTTTTGGGGATGTACCCTCACTTCTCAAAGACATTTTTATTCCTCTCTGCATTTTTTCATTTCCTTCTTTCAGCTATATTCCTAATGGCTAAAGCTGCCCCACCTTGAGATAACTGAAGCAGTCTGGGTCATGCTTGGTATTCACATTCCCCACTGGGGAGCCTCCTTTGCTTCCCATGCCATTGCCCCACCCCCCCCATCTACCATCCATCAGTGGCATAGAGGAATGACCCTCGCATTCATTCCAAGAGCACTGTCTTTTTCTTCCCCTCTCTCTACCTACAGGTAACACCAATACCACAGATCTGGTTTCCGTCCCTCCATAATTTCCCCCTTGGGGGCAGCACCTCCTCCTTTTCAGCTCTTCTTCAAGCCAGGTTCCAGTGGCGTGTAGCTCCCTATCTGGGGAGGAAGTAACAGGGTGTGAAAGAAACAGAACTTGCACTCAGACGTCCTTGCATTTGCATGCCAGATCCATCTTCCTGAGTTCTAGTTCCCTTAACTTTAACATGGGAATAGCAATACCTATTTTGCCTCCCTCAAAGGGCTTTTGCGAACAGCCAAATTAAACTAAGTTAATGGAGAAGAAAGTACCTTGCCAACTCCAAACACACATATACCCATCTCCTAAGTGGGACTAGAAAACCACAGAGTCCAAGACAAAGACACACTGAGAAACCCAGAAACTAAGAGAAAGAGAATAAATGAAATGGATTATGAAATTTTGCTTTGAGGCTTGGGGCAATCTTTTTGTTGTTTCTGAGTGAGAGCAATGTTCTTTTGTGAGCTGAAAACAATCCTGATCAAGGCTAGGGAAGAGCTGAGCTAGGGACGCATCTGCAGCCATAAGCTTTGAAGTAAAATTAGACATTAAAAAACAGCAATGCCCTCAGTCTCTAAAGCCCTGGAAAATGGCCCAAAGTCACCTTTAGCTTCTCCACAAAGTCTTTGTGTACCTCCTTATTTTTTTTAATTAAAGCTGATTTACCTTAAGTACTCGCCCTCAAGATAAACAAGCACTACTTACGTAAGTATATGACATTTCATTTGCTGGTATTAGGACATGATAGAAAACTGGTGCATGTGTATTTTTAAAAGTATTAAATATGCCCTTTCAAAATACACTTTTTGATGTTCAAAACAAAAAGTGGCTCCACAGTCATTTTGTTTGTCAAAATTTATTTTCTGAAACTTGCAAATATCCCATACTCTGCCATATTACGGGCTAAATAGGGTTGGTGGGCTGAGCTGTGAACGCTAAGCAGACAGGCAGCATGTTATGCTGGATCATTAAATTAGCAGTCAGAACATGCGTTGAGTCCTAGCTCACGTGCTTGCAACGCGACCTGAGTTTTTGTGATGCTCAGTCTTCCCCTCCACAAAATGGAGAGGCTACTTTCTCTCCTGGGCTGTCCGATGACTGCACAGAGTGTGCATTCACCTCCCATGTCCTGCCACAACAAATGACTTCAAACTTAGTCTCTTAAAATAACAAAACTTTATGGTCTTACAATTCTGAGGTTAGAAATCGGCCTGGATCTTGGTGGCTAAAGTCAAGGTGTTGGCAGGGTGGGAGGTTTTGGGGAAAACGTGCTCCCTTGCCCTTTTCTAAAGTCTTCCCAAATTCTTGGCCTTCCCTCTGCCTTCATAGCCCGCTACATGGCCTCTCTTTGAACATGCGTCTATGGTCACATCTTCCTTTGTCTCCCTTCTGTCTTCCTCTTCCACCTTTCAGAGCCCTTGGGATTATGTTGGGTCCACCTGAATCATGCAGGTTAACAGCCACCCCATTAAAGGGCAGTTTACTAGCAACCATACCTTCATCTCAGTCTAATCCTCCTTTTCCATATATCCTAGTCACAGGTTCTGAGGATGAGGATATAGAAATCTTTGGGGGGATTTATTCTGCCCAACAAACACACACACACACACACACACGCACTCATATGCCCTTCAACTTTTTTGGAATAATTTTAAGTTTGTAGAGAAATATTAAAGACAATACAGTTTCAGATACCCTGCACCTATGTGCTCCTACTGTTAGCATCTTATGTTACCGTGGCATGTTTTTCAAAATTAAGAAACCAACACTGGTTTATGACCACTAACAAAACTGCAGACCCTAGCATTTCTCTGCTAATGTTCTTTTTGCATTCCAGGATCAACCTCCGACACCACAGTGCATTTGTAGAGCTGTTACTTTGAATACCTATTGTTTGCACTATTTCTATGATGAAATATAGTCCTAACTCTAATCAATGGATCTATTTCATTAAAAAAATTTCCCATAGTGAAAAAATAGATGTCCTTTGCACTTTAAACATTTCTTTTTCCCCATTCTCCTTTAAACATATTTATTAAGCACCACTGTAGTCTAGGTTTTCTTCCAGGCCCTGGGGAGCCAGACGTGTATGAAGCAGACAAAAATCCCTGCCCTCATGTAGTTGTTTTCTAGCAGATATACTGGTGGGGGGTGGTGAGAGCAGATAAGCAAGATAAGAAAGTAAAATATATAGTTTTTATGATGGCGATAAACACAGTGAAGAAAATAAAGCTGTTAATAAAACAAAGATAAATTAAACAGGGAGGAAAAAGAGAATTCTCTCTCTGTGTGTAGCAACTTAAAATACTGTCGTCATGGAGGCAAAGTCTGACAGAAAAGAGGAGTGACCGCACAGCTATCTGGGAGAAGATGGCGCTAGGCAGAAAAAATAGCTGCGGCAAAATCCCTAAGATAGGAGCTGCCTGATAGGTTGGACAAAGAACACAGAAGCCAGGGCTGCTGGGACAGAGTTTCATGAGTCACTGCAAGGACTTTGGCTCTGACTTTGAGGAAGATGGGAAACTATTAGAAAGTTTTGAGCAGAGGAACGACATGATCTGACTTTTTAACCAAATCAGCTCTGGATGCTATACTGAAAATATGCTGCAGAAAAAGCAATAAGCAGGCTATTGCCACAATTAAAGCAGAAGGTGATGGTGATTCAATCCATGGTAGTACTAAGGGAGGTGGTAAGAAGAGGTTAGGTTCTAATTGCATTTTGGATGAAAGTCTACAGAACTTACTGATCAATTGTAAAGCATGTGAAAGAGGCAGCAATCAAAGGTGATACAAAGGTTTTGCAACTGGAAATAGTGAGGACTACAGCAGGAACAGGTTTTAGCAGTGGGCATCAGTGGGAAGCTATGCTAATAGTTTGATTTTGAATGTATTAGTCTTGAGATATTAAATATATATCCTAGTGGAGCTCTGAAGTATAGATAGTTGGAAGGTTGCAGTGAATGAAAGTTATTAGCATGTAGGTAATATCAAAAGGCATGCTGCTGGCTGAGACTGCCAAGGAAGTGAGTGTAGAGAGAGAACATGAGGCCAAGGAATGACCCCCATGGAATCCAATATTGAAAAACTGAGGGAAGTGAGGATGAAGCAGCCATGGACACCGAGGAGTAGAGATCGACAAGTAGCAGAGGACCAGGAGAGTACAGAGTCCTGGAGGTCAACGGAGGAAGAAGTGATGTACAGTGTTAAACACTTCCGGTCAGTCATGCAAGATGAGGGCTGAGAAGTGACCACTGAAGTCACCAAGGGGATTGTGGTAGCCTGACAAGGGCACTGTAAGTGAAGTGGTGAGGTGAGGACCTCATTGGAATGGGCTTAAGGCAAGATTGGAGGGGAAGAATTAGAGATGGTGAGTGAGGGCAATACTTCTGTACATTTTTTTTTTGTAAAAGGGAATTGAGAAAGGGGCAGTAATTTGAGGCTGATAAGAGATTTAAAACATTTTTTAAGCTGAACTCAGAGGAGAACCGAGTCTCAAGAGAAAGAAGGAGAAGGAATTTATAGACTAGACCGAAATTATAGACAAAACAATTGAAGGAAAGAGGAGTGGGCTTTGATGTAGAGTAGCTGGTCCATTGGGTGGCGAATCTTGTCTGTGTATCCTGGGCTGTTTCATATCACATGGTTTTCTTAGAGACTTGAAAAAGAAATGCTGGGAAATAAGGCATAGTGTGTCTCTAGTTTGTCTCTAGCTTGCTACAAAAGAGGGGTCTCTGGTCAGTCAGCAGAATCCCAGCATCTGCTGAAAAGCTCTCGTACTCTGTCAGAACAGTGGACCTCAATGGGTGGCCATAGCTGGGTTCTGTCCTTTGAATCAACTTAAAAACTTATCCTGTTTTCTGTTCTCTTCAGACAACCTTTGCACTTTAATTTTGTTTTCCAAGTTGTCTTTTCTTATGACAGTAAAAGCACTGCCTGTCTGGCAGTTAGATTTTTCAGTGTAAATTAATCAATTGGCTTCCCATTTAATCAGTTAGTCTCCTGTAAATTTGGTTAGCGTGAGTCAGTTCCCTGAAGCCTGGTCACCTCAGTGTGAAAGCCATAAAAATCAAGTTTCTGAATTTGTTAAGCTGAGGAACAGACATTGGAACTCATGGTGACCCCAGTAATATGGCCCAGCCTGAAGCAACTATGTCTGCTTTCTCCACTTTAATTCTATTCTACTAAGAATGTATCAAAAGGATGAAAAGGCTAAACCTTTTACCAGTGCCCTGTTGTTTAGACAACAAAAACTTTCGATATCAGATTATTCTTATGCAAGTATAATATGAAGTACAAAGGAACTTTATATAAAGTGCTTTGGCAAATATTTGGGTGAAGTTCACACACTTCCTCATTTCCTCAAGAACACTTCTCCTTATTATTTATCATTATAATTTGGCTGACTTCATTTTAGAAAATAGAGCCCAGGTAGCCAAGAGAATTATTGCAATGAGGGATTAGACTTGTCAGTCCATGAATGGTAGGACCCATGTTCTGATGAGAAATGTTTCTGGTTAGAAGCACAACGTGACAAAGAGCTAAGTCCCATCGGGTGGAATGATCTTTGGGAATGAATATGTTTCAACTTTTTAAATCTAAAAATCCACAGTTCTGTAATTATGACATGTTTCTTTTATTTCTTGTAAGGAGTTCCAAAATTCAAAATGTGAAGGGACCCAGCCACCCCAGTTTTTCAAAGTTGTCAGGAAAGCTGTTTATCTCACTCTTTCAATCTCTCTTAGCTCCTTGTGTGTGCGTGCACATGCGCGCGGAAGGGCTTATATATCATTGTTGGGTTAAAAATAAAATCAGGAGGAAAAACAGAGTGAAAGTAAAGCCAGAATGCTAGCATCAGTCCGTAGGCTTTCAATATGTATGCAAATTGGCCAAATGAGACTGAGTTGAAAAGGAATGACAGAAAGAAACACCCATGATCCCTTTCCAAACATCCATTAGTTGATGATGAAATTCAGGCGAAAAGAGAGAAGAGCTATGAATGCTGCAGGGTTTGTCTGACCAAAACAGGCATTGAAAATAATAGGGAGGGGGCCTCCCTGGTGGCGCAGTGGGTTAAGCAACGCACTGTGAAGCAGACCGCAGCCACTGCAGCACGAGTTCGATCCCTGCTGCCGGCCAGAGAGGGG
>JAGFMF010012119.1:987713-1006934 GCA_019455555.1 Galemys pyrenaicus
CCGCTCTGTCTGTGGTGAATCCTCTCACCCCCCACACCTCTGGCCTGTACCCCAGTGCTTGTATGCATAAATAAATAAATCTTAAAAAAAAAAAAGAAAATAATAGGGAGAACAGAGGTCTGCAAAATATGACCCACACACAAAATCTAGCCTGACTTTGTATGTCCAACCAGCTAGAATGGCTTTTACATTTTTAAAGGTTTGAAACACATAAAAATAATTCTATCGCATGATGCTTGAACATTATATGAAACTCAAATGTCATTGCTCACAAGTTTTATTGGAATGCTGCCACGTTCATTTATTTGTGTAGTGTCCATGATTGCTGTGTGATTCTGACAGAGGCTGTATAGACCAGAAAGCTGTAAATCGTTAGCATCTAGCCCTTAATAGAAAATGTTCGCCAGTTCCTCAGCTAGAATGATGAGTAGCTATATCATTTTTATTTGGTAGAAACTGTTGATCAGCTCACATCCTTTTTTTTTAAGATTTATTTATTTTGTAGAGGTAATGGGGTATAGGCCAGAGGTGTCAGGGGTGGTGAGAAGATTGACCAGAGACAGAGTGGGGAGCAGGACAGGCAGATCTACTGAAATACACTGCTGAGGGGAGCAGCGGGTGAGACAGGAGAGGTCTGCTGTGCCATGTGGGTCAACTCCCTGACCAGGGATCGAACTCATGCTGCAGTGGCTGCAGATAGCTTCATAGCGCTGAGACTTTAATGCCTGTGCCACCAGGGAAGCCCAGCATATGCAGTTTATATGTGATACACAACTAAAATAAATGATAAGGAAAACTGGAAGATAAATACTACTTAGAATTGAATGAAAATAAAAGAACTACAAAGGATTATGCTCAGCGAAGTAAGTCAGAAGGCAAAAGAAAAATACCAGATGATTCCTCCCCTAGGAGGAATATAAGGAAACCAAATAAGGATCAAGGAAAGGAATAAGAACAACAACAACAACAATAATAATAACAATGAAGACACAAGAACCAAAAATGAAAAGACAAGGACAAATCGGGGACATTGGTGGGGAGGGGGGAGGGGGAGGGNGGGTTGAAGGCAGCTGGGAGCACAGGGGACTGAGGTGATGGTGCACTGGTGATATGGTGATGGGGAATCCATGGGGGTTACAACTGGTGTCAAATATATATAAATTAAAAAAGTACAAGTACAACTAAAAAAACAAAATAAAATCTTTTGTGGGTAGCTAACACAGTAAAAAAGAAAACTTGAGTGCTTATAGAGAGAAAACATGAAAATTAATGAAATAACTATTCAACTTTACATGCTAGGAGAAAAAGAGTAAAACATACCAAGGTATGTATATGGAAGAAATTAATAGAAGCATAAACATTATTAAAATGAAAAACAAGCAAAAGCACATCCAACCAGTAAAAACAAAGGTATATTCTTTAAATAGATCAATAAAAAAAATCCTATTTGCCAAGTCTAATTTTTAAAAAAGGCATTCAAATAAACAACTTTGCAACAAGAAGGACATAATAGAAATGGAAAACCATCAAAACCCAGTAAGTTCTGTGGTGCAGATAGCAGCGTCATTTACTATACCTAGGACATGGAAGCAGCCTAAATGCCCACCGATGGAAGTTTGGGTCAAGAAATATATGTGTGCTGCATGAAGTAGCATAGAGTCATAACAAAGGATGAAATGCAGTCATTTTCAGCAAAATGGAGGGAATCTGAGAATTATGTGCAGCAAAGAAAGTCAGAATGATAAAAACAAATACTGGACACTTGCATAACAGACAATTTAAGAATGCAAAACAATTTTAAAAACTAGCAGATATTAATTAAAACCCTGAGGGCTTTGAGGTTAAGAGGGAAGTGGAGGGAAAGGTTCAGGGAGACACAAGGGATGGTGGTGGGGGGGGAATAAAAACTTTGTTGGTAAAAGTAAATTTAAAAATTTAAAAAGGGACTCAAGCAACTTTTGCAATAAGAAGGACATAAAAGATGTGGAAAATTTAAAACAGTTTCAGGGACCCTAGGTTACCTTTCTTTGCATACTTTTGACTTTTGAAATCTTCAACCAACATGTTAATATTTTACAAGTTCAAAAAGTGAAATTCACTTTTTTTGTGATTAAGGGTGAGAAAACCCTAAAATTAAATGCATCAGATATATGGGTTCAATTATATATCATATTGATAACATAACCAATATGAAAGGAAAAAAAAAAACTAATCCAAGTAGATTTTGACCAGACTGAAACTCTCAGTCTAAAGATAAAAAGGAATGTCAATAAATCTTGAACTTTTGCTAGGTTTGTTGATGACAGTGGTATCAGTGTAAAAATTCTGAAACTATTTTGTGTGTTTGTAAGACCGAGCAAATAAGTATTAGATTAATGTTGAGAGCTAGGGCTCTCGCTGTGAGAAAAGAAAGCTATATTTTTCCAATGGGAGAAGAAGAGGAAGGACTTATGGTATTGGGTTGGAATTAGAGATAACAATATGAAATCATCCTTTACTCTCTCCACTAAAAGGGCCTCAGTGACAGTGAGCACAGTTAGTGCCAAGAACTTGGTTTCTAAATACCATTCTCCAATAAAAGGAACTAGAGACTTTTGGAGAAATAACTGTTGTAGGGCTATGAAAACCTAGAATATCTTGCACCAAAAAAGAAAATCAGTGATCAGACTTTGATGGGACATGTGAAAGGGACATAGGAGCTCGCTTACAGGGTTTGTACAACCAAACTGGGGACAAGTTTACCATAAAATTTACCTGTGAGTGTAACAGATGTAAACTATTGAACAGGATACAATCCCTGACTTTGAACTGATACTGAAAACCAGAACCAGAAAGATAATGAATCTGCACATTCAAAGCAGAGAGAAAAAAAAAAAGGAGAGAGAAGGGAAAACTCATCTTCCAACAGAATGATCACTAACAAATGTTGTGGAATTAATAGAATCTGAAGTCGGTATTTTGCAGTTAACATGGTAATAATTGGGTTAGGGAAGAAGCTGAAGCCGCTAGGTACAAGTTTGTTGAATTAATTCCCCGACAGATTGCTTATTGATTTCAAAGGGGGGGTAAATGTAGGTTTATGGTGGTGACACCTGCTAGACACCCCCTTACTGAAGCAATTAGAGTGAGCAAGCACAGAAGAACACGTGCTTCCTGCCGTGATGCACTGAGAAGGGCACGCGTCACGTCACTGGTGTTCCTGCCTGAAATACATCACTTGGATGAAATCATAAGGAAACATCAGACAAAACCAAATTGACAGCCATCCAACGAGATAACTGCACTCTTCCAAAACAACAAATGTGATGACATAAAAGGAAAGGCCGAGGAAGCTAAATTCCACGAAGAAGGATAAGACCACTAAATGCATGTTTCTAGACTGGAGTCTGCAATAGGTAATAATTGCTAGGACTTAACTGGAGTTTGTTGAAATTAGAATTTGCAATAGTGTTAAGCATCCTGGATTCAATCATCTTACTTAAAAATAAAAGCAAACCAACCCTTATGTTCAGTAGTTATCTGCTGAGGCATTTGGTGGTGAAGGTTTATTAATTCACTCACATGGTTTAGGCAAAACATATGTATTCATGAAGCAATAAAGCAAATGTGGGAAATGGCACAAATTATTCTTTAAAGATTAGCGTTCACTTACTGTGTGCTAATAAATTGGACAAATTCAAAGTTTACTCCGGGAGGGCTTTAAAATCTGAATGGCTCTTATCATGGGGGAAATTTGGAAAACATAGTTCCTTTCTTATGTGAACTGTTGCAGAGCACAGAGAACAAAGGGAGCACAGCTGCGTGCCTCATGCCTGCAGAAGGGACCCACGGAGGTCTTCGCTTTATGTGTCCACCTGGAAAGCGACTGTCATCAGCAGTCTTGGGTACAGACATCAGACCGAGTCGAGTGCGAACCTGCACACTCAGCTCCCACTTCAGTCAGACATGCCGGACCCTACAAGGGGCAGTGGTGTTTGCTCTTCCTCCCTCACAGATCTGTTGTGAGACTCACGTAAGCTAACACTGTGGGAACGAAAAGCTCTGGACCCCTAGAAGAAATGCTAGATGGGAATCCAGGGAAATGCGCGTGCACCTTGGGATTTGACCCATATTTGTGATTCCTTTTCAACAAATATTTTCTGTCAGTTGCATTTAGTCTAGGTTGTGAATATGAAAAAGGCCGATGGAGGAATTTCCTAAACCTTTGTATGTTTGACATTCTCTCTGCCTTGAAACAATTTATATAAGGGAGAAATTGTCCCTTTCTTCAGGGTTGAAAACCCAGGTGGTTGTGTAAATACCTAATTACTCCTGAGCTTTAATGACACTTCTGGAAAGAGCACCTGGACCAGGACAGTGGCCCCCCGCGCCACAGCATCTCATACTGATGTCTCATTACCTGTTTCCTCCAGCCACACAGACGCTCTAAGGGGGTGGACAAAATCTGCCCTGCTCATCATGGTCACTTCAGTGTGTACATAGTAGGCACTCAATGAATATTTGTTGAAAGGCAGTTCTTACAGAAGAAAGATAATGAAAACAATCCTTGCTGAAAGGGAGTTGTCTCTTTCCACAAATGATTTTGAGTATGTATGAAGTACAGTGCCCTGTGCTGAACGACATAAGGACAATAGAGATGATTCTAGATCTTCCAGCTTCTGACCAACTATCCAGGCTGAGTCATTTTCTCCTCTGGATGCTGGGAAGTGACCGTTTGCAGGGTCACTGTGCCACCTTTTGGCTGTACCTAGGAACTGCATCTTTTCTGGCATCTGTGTCCTGAGAGGAAGCACAACTCTGAAGTTGCTGTCTAGTCCTAGGTTGGCAGCAGCATCTGTTCATCCATTGCAGAGACGCTCACTGAATGCATACCTCATCTTAGGTTCTGTGCTGGGGGCTGGAATTTGGTGGTGGACGTACAGTGGCTCTTGCCCTCAGGGAGTTTACATTCCAGTTTAGGGACAGAGGAGGAAAACATGTAATTAAATAACTACAAATGTTTTCAGTGCACTGCCAGAGAACATGAGCTTGCTCTATGTCCGTCTACTCCATTTCCTTTCTGGAGCAGAAAGCTAGCAATACTACACTGACTCTGCACCCCAAGTTCATGACACGAGCATGCGGCTCATTTTACCACTCGCATGAGAGCAGGAAAATCAACACGTGGGCTCAGGTGGAGGTGCTGAACCATGATCAGAGCGGCTGGGCAATTTGTGTGGCTTGGACTGCTGCAATATCCAAGCTAACCTTTCATCCAAACCTGGACTGCTACACAGACGAATCCATTCATGGTCAGGTCTAGATTTCAATAGTAACAAGAAAAATAGCTGATATTCACGAAGGGCTTACTTCATGACAAACACTGCTAAGCATTTTAAATGTCAGATGTAGCTTAACATGCAGAATGAACCTACAAAGTAGGTAGTGTTGTTCCTGTAAGAGCAGGATGACGAGCAGAGTCTGAGAGTGAATTGCCCACTTTGAACCCAGTGGTGCCAGCTGCCAGCTACATGGCTCAAGGGAGTTTACTGGAGTTCTCTGTGCTTCCATTTTCTCATCTACAAAATGGCGATTATAACAGGATCCGGCTCCATAGAGTGGATGTAAAGAGTGAACGTGTTCATCTATGTAAGTGCTGGTAACACTGCCTGGCGTGTAGTGGGGGCCCACAGTTGTGAGGTGGTGCTCTGTACATAGGAGAGCATTGCGGGTTAAGCAACTTGCCTGACCTTGCATAGCCACAGAGAGATGCCGATGATGAAAATATGCAGTCTGATTCCTAAGCCCGACCTGTTTGCTCGCCCACAGGCTCTTCTGAATACCCTGTTCCTGGGTACCTTCTGTTTCTCTGATAACAAATGTCTCAATTGACTCTGCACAGTAATATTCTGGAATTATTTTGCTGAGCCTCGGTCTTAGCTGAATACTGGCAAGAGTAGCTTTTCAATAGGCACTTGGTATTTCATTCCCCAGGAGAAGATCATACAGGTACATTGTAGAAATAATCTCTCCTTTTGATATTGATGGAAGCACTGGAACAGGGCAGCTTTCAACAACTTTGTTGTTTGCATGCAGTGTCTTTGGGAACATGATGTAGTCCTTGCACAAAGAACAAGCACTTCAGAGCAAACCGCAGGATCCGTGCTGGAACCCCAGCTCTACCTTATCCTGGCCCTCTAGGTCGGACCCTCCACCCCCTTGTGTTGAGAATAAGGGTGACAATAAACACCTCATAGAGTTGACATCGGCGAGTGAAAGGTTGTTATTCGTTTATCATCTATCTGTATCTCTCATCTGTTTATCTGTCATCTACCATGACCCACCATCTATCTGCCTGCCTAGCCTTAGCACAGTACCTGAGTTGAAGCCTAACAATTGCAACTGTGTCTGCAGTTGAAAAAGATGAAGGAACTGGGGAGGCTCCAAATGGTAAGCAAGCCCAGAAAGCCAACATATGGGAAGAACTGAGGGAAAGGGAAAGAAAGGTGGATGAGAGATGCGAGTAATTTCCTTCTGGGCTTGGACCCAAATGCCAGAGTGAGAGATGTTTTCTCTGTAAAGAATCAACCCAGATTCGTGAATACTGGAGCCCATAGTCCCCACACTGCCGGCGCCATCTGGGACATACGTGTTGATTTAGAGCTGCAGCCACCGCTCTGAACGGAAGGTTAGTGACAGCGTTAAAGGAAAAGGCAGGTGGAACGTGCCTCCTTAGTCTACTCCCCCTCGTGCCTTAATGGCTGCCAATTCCAGAGGCCCTCGCTCCCTCTTCCTGGAACTGAGGGCCTTGGAAGCCAAATCAAGCTACAGTGATATCTTTCTCGATCTCTTGGTTATGTGGGAAAATATCAGACCACGCTGATTGCAGACAAAGCTTGCACTACGCCCCAAGCCATGGCTTAGTAGTTTAAGGCCTAATTAGATCCCCAGGCTTAGGGCCCTGAATGCATTTGGGAGAGACTGTGTTCACAGCAACCCGAACTGGAAGAATACTCCCAACTTCCCCGAGAGGTTTGGGGTGCAAGTTGCCCAATTTGGAATGATGCCAAGGGGAATTCAAACAAGACAGGAGCTGGGGCTATGTCAGATGCAGAGCGGGGAGCCGAGACACACGTTTGGAAGGAGGCTCAGAGGAAGGGATTCTGAAATTCATTCTCTGAGGTTTGCTGGAAGTGATCTGGAGCCTTCAATGATCTCAGTAATGGCAGAGACTCCATTCTGAAGTTCCGAGGGAGAGCTTGCCAGGTAAACACAAACTGTTTCTCCCAGCAGAATCAGTGCCATGGTAGGAACATTTATTGTCGCTTTTTTATGCAGTCTGCTCAGTCACAGAGATCTGACTTATAGCTTCACAGATAAAGAAACAAAACAAAACAAAAACAAACTCTTAGAAGAGCAAAAGAGTGGTTACTGAAGGGCAGGGGGAGGAGATGGGTAAATTGGGTAAAGGGCTCAATTGTGTGGTGATGGATGGAAAGTAGATTTTGATGATGAGCATAATATATGTACAGGTGTTTATATGTGCCCTACATACACCTGCACACCCAAAACCTATCTAATGTCACAGTCCAGTGTTATTCAACAAAAAAGATAGCCACCTTCACTATGAGTAGGCAGGCAAGAGGTTATTGCCAATGAGCTTGATGTTGACAATCAAGCATTCACTGAATTCCTTCTGTGTACTGAACAAACTGTTAGGCATTGCAAGGGATCCACGAGACACATGGGACCTGGCTTCATCACATTACTGAGCCTGTAAAAAAAAGAAACATGTATGAAACAATCTAAGAACAGCAAATTGAAAAGCTGAGAAATCTAGTATTCATAGAATGTGGTGATTAGAAATGGTGGTTGCTGAGAGATGATAGGATTGGCTGAGGTGCAAGGCAGGAGACAAGGAGAGCCCCTGACCACAGCAGAAGGTCTAGGTTCAGAGAAATCTTGGTAAGGTGGTAGTTGGATGGAAGGCAGACTCGACTGGAGATACGGGTTAGACATCAAGATGTGGTTGGTGTGTTTGTGTGAGATGCTTGTTCCCGTTTTGATTAGGGAAAGAACTGCTTTATCATAAATGTGCCTGCAGAGTGCTGCGGGTCCATACCTCTTAGTTAAGTATGGAAAGCACCCCAGCACTCACTTCCCCCTCTCGCACCTAAGATTAGCCCAGTCTGTCTCTTCAGACACATGTTCTGGGACATGGTGGGAATGAGAACAGAGAAGGAAATGACTAGTCAGCTAGAGTCTCATGACAGTAAAGCAGAACATTGCACTTCAGGAAATGGGAAGGTCACATAAACAACTCCCATCACCCTCAAAGAGTGGATTTAATAAAATTTGAATCATCTCCACCTGTCTCCCCATAGCAGTTAGAAAACAAAATTAATGTAGAAACAGAAATTCCTCTGTATGTTCATTGTATATCTTGAGTGAGGAAGTGTCTTGAACTCGAGTACAGAAGATACATCATCTCTGTTGGCTCCTCCCCTTTGCTCAACTACTATCTGCTAAAATGTTTTAGGACTTAGTCCTGGTCCTTTCCTTTCTCTGCCACTACTCTCAGCATCTCTCAAGGTTCTTCCATCTACCCCTGGCTTAAGTTACCATTTAAACACTGGTAACACCCACTTTTCTATCTCCAGCCCAGGAGTCTTCCTTGAGCTCCACACTCCAATACACACCTACTTATTTGGCTTCTCCACCTGGGAGACCTAAAAAGCACATTAAACCTTGCAAAATAAAAACAGAACTTTTGATTTCCATACCCTCCCCTCTAAAGCTGCTCCTCCCTCATTCACTCCCATCTCAGCAAATGATAACACTGTGTATACGGTTTATCAGGCCCTGAATCCAGGAGTTGTCCTTAAGTCTTCTATTTCCCTCTTTCCCCTACTCCCACTCCACATCTAAACTCTCATTGAATCTTTCCAGTTCTACCATCAAAATCTGCCTGACATCCAATTACTCCTCTCCTCATCTGCCAGTGTCCTTACTGAAGCCTTCATCATTTTGTGCCTAGAACACACCAGGAGCCTAGACTGGTCTCTGCCACCCGTGCTCCCGGAGAAGCGAGAGTTATCCTTTCACATTATTCTTAAATATTTTGAGTGATTTTCAAAAAATGTGACTCAGTGAACTCTTGATTCCATACTGCAGTTGGAGGTGTTGGTATGAACCTGTTTAGTTTGGCATAGATAGTGACAGCTTGCTACAGATCCGGTATATGTGTACTGACTCATACACACATATCACATATTTCCTAGTTATGTGTGCTGAAACTGAGACAGCCTAGAAGCAATGACAGCACTAGCCTTTGGGACATGAGGCACAGATTTTGTTTCTTTTTCTTAACACCATACTCTACTGAAAGGAACCAGCGCTCCTTGGATGAACATCTGAATCTAGGGTTGAGAAGGAAAACATACAAGATGAGCATCCAGCATCTTCAATGCCACAAAGCTGGGAAGTGAAAAAACAAGAAAAATCAGGACAATTACAAAGCCCTAGAGGAGCCAACCTGAAAAAATTTCCAACAGTCAAAGTTGGAATAATCTGAACAATAAATGAATGACGGCACATTTGGGTTGGAACCCAAAATATAAAATAGTCTATACTGATATAAATGGTTGAATAAATAATTAATAAACAGGGAAAAAGACTACATTTTCCCTCCAAAAGAATTCCAAATAACAAGGGTGAGTTTTAATTCCCTTTGCTCACCTCCCTGAGAGTGGGCTAGACTTAATGTTTTGCTTCCAAAACACAAAATATGAAAAAGGAACAATACCTTTCTAGTGGAAAAACCTGCAGACAGCACCTTAACAAAGTGATGTAGTCAATAGCAGAGTCTTGTCACATGGAAGCATCACCTCTGTCGCCATCTTTCCAAACGCCCACCACTACATTCTAGTCATGAAGGAAAGACATCTGAGAAACCCAGATTGCACAACATACTACGGAAATCTGACCAGCATTCAAAATTGGAAAGGTTACGGGAAAAGCAGGGAAAGTCTGAGAAACAATCACAGACCAGGAGAAAAAACCTTACAACAACTGGGGAGACGCAATGACACACTAAGGATTAGATCCTGAAACTGGTAAAATCCAAACAAAACCTTGATTTTAGTTATCCTTTATGCACCCATGTTCATTTCTTTTTTTGACAAGCCATGGAGTTTTAAGATGCGAATATCAGTGGGGGAAACGGTGAAGAGTATACAGAAATTGTATTATCTTGGCAAATTTTCTCTAAATCTAAAATGATTCCAGCAAAATTTTCATTTAAAGTGATTTGAATTATGTGACTATTTTTTGTAAAGCTCGCCAGATGTTTTAGACATACTAAAATTCAAGCTCTTTGCCAGGTCTACAAGGCCCTCTCAAACCCCATTCTGTACCACTGTCCCCTGTCCCTTCACTCTAGCAACATAGCACTGCAGACATTTCTTCAGACATACCACCCTTACTGCATCACAGGTCACCCTTGACCATCTAGAAGAAGCAAACTCCCCCACCCTCACCCCCTAGCCCATGGTCCAATTTTATTTCCTTCCTAGCACTTTTAATAATTTGCAGCTTTCTAATTTATTTCATTAAAGCTAGACTGTGAATTCCATTTCTCCAAGCACCTAGTCGGAAGCAAAACTGCCCAGAGGCAGAACAAGGCAGGAAGGTTAGAGGATTAATCTCAACTGGCTTTGAGATGCATGACCGCCATCTTGCATGTTCTCTTCTAGAGGCACATAGTGGGGAAAGGCCATCTTAAGCAGGAAAAGAGACTGGTTTATAAACTAAGAATGTGACTTGTAGATCTTAATCCTGAAGGTCTCAGAATCACCTGAGGTTGCTTATTAGAAATACTGATGCCCCTGTCCATGTAGTGACTCTAAATTTCTTTGAGGGATACCCCACCCGTCAAGGGTAAATTTGTGCTCAGAGATAGCTGTACTGTTAGCAAGCTCCCACAGGTGATTCTGGCACAGCCAGGATTGAAAGCCACCTGGTTAAAGAATGCTGAGGAAAAGAGAAAATAAGAACATGCATTACAAGTTGAGAAAATATGTTTTTGTGGCTCCCAGGGACTTGCCCTGGGAAAAGAAAGGTTGAGAATATTTCCTAGGGCTCTGGGCGCGAGGTTGTCCAGGCCAGTTCACTAGAGTTGGAAAGTACTTAATATACAAGGTAGATGGTGTGAGACTTGATCTCACTTCACAGTCTTGGTATTGACCTACATGCAGTTATATGGAGTCAAATTAACCTTTAGTTATTTAGGTATATGATCAGTAAGACTGTACAGTGCTTCTTTTACATCAGGACATCACGGGAGGGATGTTGAACATGCATTTTCCCAGGTCTCAATCCCGAACTACCAGAATATGTATTTTCAACTCAATACTCATTAAAAATTAAGAATCAGTGCTTTACAGTATGGGACTGAAAACTTTAAACACCGAGGACCAGTAACTTTGAGAAAAACAAGTTAACCAAAGTTCACGTAAGTTATAAATACTATAATAGTTCAAGAAAATTTTCAGAAATAGTATTAATCTGTTTTTCAAACAGCAGGAAAACCCAACATTTAGTATATACATAGTAAATGATGAAAAGTATATTTAATTCTAAACTGTGAACAATTGAGGACGTTAAAGAGAGAACCATAAATACAGTAGAGACATGGGAGGGGGGGAGTAAAGGAATCAATGAACCAAAGAGATGTCACCTCTCTCCTACTAGTACTACTTACATTGACGCTCCAGAGTGATAAAGGCAAATAAGCTGTGCCAGGCTTTGTTATTTAAAATGTTTTAATCCCATCCAAACTTCCTACCTTCTGATTGTCTCAAAGTCTTTCCTCGATCTCGGTGGAGAAAATTTCCAACTTACTGTGCTTCAAAGACTTTTTCTCAGGAGCAAGAGGCCAGGGTCTGTTTAGCACGGAGTAACACCCCTATCTGCTGGCCTGCTGAAATATTGCCACTGCAGACAAAAGGAATTTCTGCAACACAAGTGAGGAGACTCCACCCTCTCCCACGCCCCCTCTCTCCCCACAGCAGCCGGCCAGGTCTGGAGGCAGGAGGAAAACTGTGCAGTTCCCTGTCTAATCAGGAGCTGGCTTCCGGGGAGCCCTAAAAATGCCAAATCCAGTCTCCCCAGGTCCCTGGCTGCCACTTAAGACGATCACAGCCCAGCTCTCCTGACACTTTAGAAGCATCTTGTCTCACATGCAGACTAACCTCCTCCTCTGAGGACAAGGATTGTCTCACATTATCATTCTATAGTAGGCCCTCAATAAAACTGGGGCTTGAACTGAAATTTTGCTTCAAGGACAGTGTCCAGGTTGCTTGAAATCATGTGTTGACGGCCTGACTAGATGCAGCTTGTGTGACTGTATTTATGAGCTAAAGATGGTCGGTTTCTGTGATTTATGTAGGGCAGCTTTTTAACAGCGCTCCGAATGCGTTTTCTCACACTGGGCATGGTCTTGCTTTAACCCTTGAGCAGTCCAACTTTTTTCTCAAATGACTGTGAATGCTTATGTGAAATTGTGACTGTCCGCTAGTCTGTAGGGTTGCGGGTTCCCCAAATGCAGTTTCCAGATGAATGAGTCCATGCAGGCAGGCCCCTTCCTTTACTAATGGATTAGCCCTACACACACACTTTAGGCGCATGGAGGGAGAATACACTTGTGTGATTACTAAGTTCTTCAAAGTAGTTTCCCAGACGTTACTTCGTTCGTCTCACAAGCCCTCTTTGGGTCTAGCAGTGTTCGAGTCCCAATTAGGGCCCTGAGACAGCTTCAGGGGGGAGGGTCAAGGTGATCCTGCAAATTAGCATCAGGCCAAGCCAGGGCCCCCTCCCAGGCGGGGTGCCGGAGGACAGAGCTGCCTGGGGCCACGTGAACTCTGGAAAGCAACATTAAAACCGAAAAGTTATCCGCCCACGCCACGGAGCTTTTACACACATGAAAGCTCTTTCCGAACAGGTCCATTTTCTAGGAAAATCCTTTCCTTTCTAGAAAAGGAAATGTCATCCACACTCTTCAGGGCCCATTAGTGCTGTTTCTTGGCCATTGTTTGGGATTCAGATGGCTCCAGTGACTGTCCTTCCTGCCAAAACTGGTTTGCGGCAGCAAAGGCAGCCGAGATCTGTTGTCAGCATAGCCACTTGCTTCTCCCGCCCACCCCCCACCCCCCACCCCCCACCCTCACCCCCATCCCTGCGTCTACTGAAAGGGTTGCACAATGCCATGCCCTTGCTCTGAGGCTGCCGACAGCTCTTAGCAGCCCTTGGGCATTAAGATTCTTAAAATTTGTTTAGGTTGCCTGTAGAGAATCCGGTCCCATCGGTGATTCTGCCTAGCCTGTCCCTCTCATCCATGGGGAAACTGGGTCCCCAAGAGGGGAAGTGACTTGCTCACAGTCACACAGAAGTGACTGAGCCAGGACTACAGTCACACAGAAGTGAATCCCGCCCTTCGTATTGTATCACAGTTCACCCTTGACTAGGAAGAGCTAACTTCTGCAAACAGGCTCGCTCGATTTTCAGCGCTGTGCGAAGGGCTTTCTAGGCACTACTCGTAGGGGCTAGGGACGGGGAGGAGATTGGCTAGGACACGATGCAGGGTGTAGCTGGAAATCTGCTCACACATACTGTTTATGGCCTGTCTGCTCTGAGTTAACCTCCCAGCCCGGGGACATGGCTGCAGGAGTTCAGAGAACCAGCGCTTTCTGGTTCTCAGCATGGCGGGGCGGCATGTGCAGGCAGCCAGGGGGGCAATCAGAAGCTCTGGGTTGGCCACCATGAGCTCCTGGCAGCGGTGGAGGCCTGCTTCCTGCTGAACTGTCTTTGTCCAACTCACTATGAAAAGGCAGCTGGGGATGAGCTGTGAAGACGGCTTCTTTAGGGTGCTAACCCCCCATCTTCCAGATTGCCGGCTCTGATGAAAGCACACCTTCAAGATTCCATTCCTGTCTCTACTTTACTGGTATTCGGTGGTGACAGGCGGCCTGAGCTATGGGCTTCCGGTTACATTGTCCCTCCAGTTAAACCACTTCTTTTTCAAAACAAGCAGAAAGCTAGTAATAATTTGTCTCCCTCTCTTTTTTTTCTCCAAAGAGGAAACTCTGAAAACCATAACCAAACACTGATATTTACCATCCTGTGACGGCTCTTCTTGAGGTTCGTCTCCGTGGGGTGCTTCCCTGCACGGCTTGCTCAGCTTTCTTTTACCAAGCTATCTCCATGGCTGCTGGTAAATTTTATCAACAAGATTGCCAAATAAATATATTTGTCGAATAAATATGTCTCAATTGTCTTTTAAGCTGGGCTTTTAATCTGCAGGAAATGCAGTCAAATGACTGAATTTGCTCATGCATTTTTTCCTTTTGATATGGTTTCCCTGCATCTCATTTTGAGAATATTATTTCCCCTTAATAAACATCATCTCTCCTATCCCCTGTAATTTCCTTCTCTGCTTTTGAACAGCTTGCTAGAGGAGCCTTCTTTTCAAGCACAATGGCTTTGGCCTTTCTAGGGAAGACAAAGGGCTAAATTAAAGGCACAGCTGGTAACTTGCCACTGACTGGGGTGGAGAGACTTAGTATTCATTCATTTACCTCTGCCCAGTTGGCCTTCATCTCTCTTTCTCATCCCCCCCCCAAGGCTGGGAGGTAAAGAATCACCAGGTTCTTCATTATGTTTCCAGCAGCTGGGACTATAGCAAATGCTTGCCTGGATTTGTCTTTTCCTCGACCAAAGGTGAGTAAGCCCTTTCCATGATCTCAAGAACAGAGGAAATCCAGAATGTAAATATCAACTTTCAATTCCACTTGCAAATGTCTTTCTAGCTTACAAATGCCACACCTAATTTTCTACCTCTGTGGATGTCTAATTTTGTTTGAGAGATAATTCATAGTGTGGATGTATTATTACAACTCAATTTACTTAAAAAGAACTCCTTCACTTGTTCATTCCTTCATTCGTGGAACAGTTACCATATTTTAGACCCTTGCTAAACCCTTGGGTAGTCGAAGGTGAATCATGTGTTCCTGCTCCTTAGAAGTCATGGTTTCAGCTGCACAGCAGGCATTTAATCAGGTTTTTTGACACAATGTAGTAAATGCAGTGCTAAGAGGTGCAAAGATGAAAAATATTTGAGATACTAAACTTTGAGGAATTGGATGTGTGCATGTTCACTGTTTATAAAAGCTACAAGAAAGGAGCTGTGCATGTTTAGATGATCTGCAGCCTCATATCTTCACTTCTGTCCAGGCTTCCTTCAGGCCGCTTTAAAGCAACTATATCTTACAGGAGGGATTATCTATCCTGAGAAGACGTGCCAGGAGATTGAAAAATCAACATTTTAATGGAAAAATTATGTTACTATTTCAGAAAATGTTCAGCTACCTTCCTGACACTCCAAAATGTTAGTCATCCATTTCTGGATCATGGGGCAATATTTATAGTTTAGCTAAACACAGGATAGTGACTGTCATGAGTGCGCTGTTATTACCATTTGAGTTTGGGGCGGCCTGCGATCATTCAGGTTTGACCAGATCATGCAAACAGGTGTATGGATTTTGGAGTGTCAAGTAGGGTGGAGGAGGGGCCTTCCTTGGAGTCTATGCTCTCAGAATTGAATCATAGGCGTGGAGTAATCCCTGATGTAAACAACACAGACAATCATAGAATACCTTCAAAACATGACAAATAACAGAAAAATGTAAAACTTCTATGCTGCCTAGGGAGGCTTTGTTGGCATTAATCTATAACATTTTTTCAGGTTTTCATTAAATAATAATAGACAGTATATGCACCCGGATGTCAGCCATCTAGCAGCCTTCTCTTGTGGCAACCACCTTTTTATGTATCTTTTTAGAGACATTGTATACAAGCACATCCAATAAAATTATTCTGTTTTTTCCTATGGCTACTGAGTTGTCTAAATACCTTTTACTGAAGAATCTACATTTTCCTCATTGATATCGATTGATAATCAAATATGAAGTTCTGATATATATTTGCATCTATTGCTGGATTCTAGTCCATTTTTGCAACATAACTATCAATTCATGTGCCAGTGTGACACTCTCAGTTACTATAGACAAACTCAGTGCACTTTAATACATGCCAAGAGTAATCCCCCTCCTTACTCTTCTCTTTCAGAAATTCCAAAGCTGGTCTGAGGAGTTCTTTTTATTCTTTTCTAGATTTATAGAAACCATAGTTTCTTTGCTGCCATGTGTTCATAGAGGTCAGGCCTGGATAAATGTGACATCAGATTTTAATTGAGTCCAATACAGAGAGATCAAAATGAATCATGCTGTCAGTGAGGAGAGGACATTTCCCCCTCTCCTTTAGGAATAATCAAATTAACACCAGACAGATTAATGGAATAAAAACCAAATTTAATTATAAGCATGTGGGAAATCTACATAGATAAAGATTCCAAAAACAAGGGGCAAAATGGGGGTTCTATATTCTAAGCTAAGGAATGGAATAGAGGCCTGGGGCTTTAAGGAATGAGGAGGGGCACTCACAGCACAAGGGAAGATAGATTCACATGATGAAGAGCACATATTTTCTCCGCCTGATAGGGAAGCTTCCAAGAGAAAACCTGTTTGTGGTAAAAACCCTAATTCTGGGTAATATCCCCAACCTTCACTCTTATAGTAGTTAAAGGAGTGGTAAAAGCTTCTTGGGAGCCTATAGGCTCTGGAAAGACCTCAGCTGGAAATAATCTACATGCCAAAATGACTCATCTTGGGATGACCAGTTCTGAACTTCCTAAGAAGACCTCGCCTACTTGTTTATGAATCAAACATCGTAAGTCTTTTTTCTACACCTCACCATGCCACTTAGTAACTACAAGGTTACAGTTAAGTTATATCAACTCTCTAGGACTTAGTTTTCTAATTTGTAGAAAATCAAATTTAAAAAAAATTTGCCATGGTTTAACAAGCAAGTAATTAGTAAAAGGAAATAACAAAAATATTTCCCAGGAAAGAAAATTATTTAGAATGTTAGGACTGATAACCATTAATTTTGGTAATTTAATGTTTCAGTTGTCCTTTCTCTGAAAGTAAATTTCATTTAGATGCTTCCATGTATGTGGTATCTATCTTTGTAACACTTGCCAATCTTTCTTTTTAGCAGAGAGAGAAGGCCTCAGCTCAGTGCCTCCAGCAGGAAATAATCTTTAGCTAAATTTAATATTGTTTTGTGGTTATTTTTATATTTTGTCTACATTCTATTTATGGGATGAGACACTGCTTTTCCACTCACTATAGTGACCAAGTTTCCTTTGCATGTGTGTATTTAAGTATAAAAAAAGCTAGCTCTTTCTGCTTGCCTGTGTCTGTGCCAGTGTCATCTTCTCCCTTCATTTTCCTAGTAAACCTGTCTGTCCTTTTAGAATGTAAGAGAAAAAACTAATTTTCTAGAAATTAATTTTAAATTTAATTTAAAAAATTAATTTTCTAGAAATTCTTCTAGAAAAATACTAATAATATACGAATACACATACAGCAATAATCATTAAGGTGATTTGAGAATGAATGAAGTCTGGGAAAGAAAGGATTAGCTAATTGAGTCAGAGACTCAATTAGCATTCAGCAAATCTAGTTTGTTATTGGGCATACAGAAAGATTACATTTTTCAGTCTCCCTTACAATAAATTCAGGGGTATGTGACTGAGTTCATGGGTGAAAGTGTTATGTGCCACTTCCAGGTCTGGCACCTGAAACATCCTGCGAGTTCTCTTGGTCATCCTCTCTTCCCTGTTGCCAACTGGTTGCAGCATATACAGTAAAAGACTTCAAAGCCTTAGAGGATAGCGAAACCATTAGATGCAAGGAGATTGGAGCCTCGGTTTGGAAGAGCACTTAGTGGAAGAACTGCGAACATGTGAATGGGACTTTGCACATAGGAGCAGTAATCTTCCACTGTGTTAAGTCACTAGGATTTGGAGATTATTTATTACAGCCGCAGCAGTTAACTTACCCTGACTAACTCAGAGGACTTTAGTACTTAGCACAGTGATTTATTTGTGCATACGGGGGACTCTGTAGATGTTGATTGAATAAGTTAGTTTTGTCCTGTTTTAATCTGTCTTTATTCATAATTGTCAGTTGATAATGTTTTTAGGTATAGAGTTGAGGTTTCAACTCAAGACCTGACCCCTGTTTTGTGATACATTAGGCAGCTCCTGTAATCTTAGATGACCTCATCATTTTGAAAATAAAATTGGTTTTAATTACTGTTTTAAAATATATGCCCTATAATACCTTTAGGACCAAAGTGGGTGGGACTGAAAATAAAGTACCCCTTAGCCAAAAAGGCTGCAAATATCTGCCTTAGAATATGGATATGAATTCAGTAGTCTCACAATGTTTTAAAGACTTTAAATGATTTCGAATCCACTCAAGACTAGACTGTCCCTCTTCCCCAGAAGGAACTGTTTTGTAGACACAATAGCTGTTTGTACTTGATAAAATAACAACAGCAAACCTCCCCAGGTGGAGTTTCCCTTAGGTATTGTATGCAAGGGTCTTAGAACTTTCATATTCAGGAAACTCTTCTTTGGGGAAGATCAAATAAAATATTATATGCTAAAGTCCTTTGTAAAACATTAAAGTACTATACAACTATGACATTATTGTTCTACCATTAAAGCCCATTTCCTCCTCTTCTGCCCTCTTAATCAGGTAACATTAATTTTCTATCAGCCACTTGAAAGAACACCACTTGAAAAACAAATTAGAAATATCTACATTGCAGACATAAATATCCAGGTACTTGAATTAGATGGTATGCTGCCGAAAGAGGTGGCACTAAAGTAGAAAAATCAAGGCTAATTTTCCTATACAAAACATGTTGTTGAAAGTGGTATGGTGGAGTTGCCTACTAATTCTGAGCTTCATTTTCTTTATCTGAAAAAGGGGGCCAATAATAGTACATGTCTCACGGGCTGTTGCCATGACTAAATGAGACAAGGTATATGGTGCACATAAAACAATGTCTGGAACATAAAGAGTTCTCTGTCAACAGTAGCTGTAATGTCATTATGATGAGCGTCAGCATGGGCTCTGAAACTGTTACAGGGCAGGGAGAGGAGCACCCAGAACTCCCAAGCCTGCCCTCTCTGAATGGGTTCTGCTATTTGCCGCATTAAGACAAACATATAAAACCTTTAATGGAAAGGAACTTTAATACAACTAGGGTACA
>JAGFMF010012119.1:1007706-1034370 GCA_019455555.1 Galemys pyrenaicus
CCCCCTCTTCCCCCCCTACCAAGTGTCCCCAATTTGTCCTTGTCTTTTCATTTTTGGTTTTTGTTTCTTTCTTGTTATTATTATTATTATTGTTATTATTCCTTTCCTTGATCCTTATTTGGTTTCCTTATATTCCTCTTAGGGGAGGAACCATCTGGTATTTTTCTTTTGCCTTCTGACTTACTTCCAGTTCCATCCATGTTCCTATGAATGCATCTAGTTTTCCTTTTTTGATTGCTGAATAGTATTCCATCGTGTATGTGTACCACATAATGATCTTTATCTCCACCCTACTTCAGCCATACAGTCCATTAGACATACTATGGATCTTGGCATCATGCAGATCTGCCCACCTGAAGTGGTAAACCAAGTGTGCTATTTTTCCAGAACTTTATCTGGTCTTCTTTCTTAATAGTTGAGGCTCCCAGGCAGCCTCAGACCATGAAGGGCAGCCACCTGCTCCTCTACAGACTGCTCTTCACCCTCAGTAGTACTCAGTAAATCACACAAGCGTTTCATCCCTTTATTAAAAGACAGACTGGGTATGAGATGATTAGATGATTTTGCCCAACCGTAGTTATGAAAGTGTTCTCAGCATGTTTGATGTGGGCCAGGCTAAGCTGTGGTGTTTGCAAGGTTAGACATATTAAATGCACTTCAACCTCCAATATTTTCAGCTTTTGATGGTCTTATTAGGACATGATTCATTGCCAGTCGAGGAAGATATACCCTCAAAAAGTGTTTCTTCCTCTCCTGAATGATTTTTCTGATTGGCCATCTAAAGCCACTCTCACACATATGTAATTGTTACTTTTCTGGTTGCAGATACCAGTTACTTAGAGTTACAAATTGAAGACCTAGTCTGGCATCCAAGGAGCTCTCTCAGCTGGGGTCTGAGGCACAGCGCCACTGCAGAGCCTGGTTAGAAACGAACCACCGCGAAGCCATCTTGTCTGTACTGTCTGCTGTTAAAATGCGCTAAGGAATGTCATGGTGGGGCTGGCTAAACTCTGGCAGAGAAACCAGGGGAAAGCGAGCGGCTGCCCGGTGAAGCCTGGCTGGAGCGCTCACCCCGGAAGGAAGAAGAGGCTGATTGTTCCATCTATATGCATGGGCTGGTGCAATGTGACTAGTGTAATATATTTGACTGACTTTTTTTCTGCCTTTCTACTGTCTCTTGAAAAATCTTTTCCTGCCAACTCAGGAGTAGGAAAAACGTCCTGAAAGCCAAGATTTTACAGGCAATACTGTGAAATCGTACATGTTGATGATGTATCGTGTTCAGAGTATTTCCGTTAAAATTTGGTGAATTCATTTTTTCTGCTGTGACTTTATTTTGTATTTTAAAACTGTGAAGAAATAATATATGACACACAGGCTGTAGCCAAGAACTGGAAGAATCTTGGCTAAATCTCAGATAAGGGCCACCCAGTCAGAAATTTTCTCGGACTGGGATCTGAACTGGACAGCTGGAATGTATGAATCTCCAGGTCCCTGGCCAGTTGGCATTTAAAGGCTGAACTGTACAGCCATAGACAGCTGAGAGGTAGGGGTGTGTGTGAGTGTGTGTGTGTGTGTATGTTTAAAAATGTGCCAATAAAGAAATAGTTCTCACCTCAGTCAAAACTTTCTTTCCACAGATATTGTATGCTTTCCATGTACTGCGCTAACCATTGAATTTCCTTCACTAAGGGTCTGATACTTGCATCTAGAAAAATATTAATTATGTGTCTGTCTGTGTTATTAAAGCAACGACTGCTGCCCAATGGGAAAACTTCTGGAACAATTTGCCTCAGAATAGATCCAAATGAATGATACATGGTGACTTTCTGATCCTCCTATTTAAGGGTGATAAAATCAGGGCAGAAAGAATGCTTGTCTCCCTTTCAATTGTATATCTAAGTTGAAGTTCATGTCATGAACTGCTTAAGTTCCTTTCTGGAGAGAAGTTACTTGCTTCAAAACAAAAGTTGAGAAGACCAGAAGTTTAGCGGTTGTGGAATTTCCTCTCTATGCTCCTATCGCAGCATCACAGACACACCAAAGCAGTGTTCTTGGTGAAGGGGCCCCAGGCCATGGGCTGGCACACGATGGGTTCATCCTGGTCATACATCTTTCTGTCTTAGAGAAAAAGATTGTTCTCTTCTGGAAAACATAGTTTAACACTATTGGAATTAAGAATGACATTTCATCATTGGCTTTTAAAATCTAAAACATATTGGAACCCTTAAAAGATTGAAGAGAATGTAGCTCCATTATATCTTCTGTACATTCTTTTTGGAGGTTCTTTTGCAGAATAATAAGTCTGATGAAGAAGATATTTTCTGGTTCTGTTTAGCTGACCTTGGAAAAGACCTTCAGAGTATGAGACTTCAGTGTAACCTGGATGAAAGTTCATTAGTGTAGTTTCCTGAAACTTTGTGGTGCCTAAAATATTTATAATTTTTTTGGGGGGGAGAGCAAAGGTCTTTAAAGAAAAATAATAAAAAATATCTTATTTTGAGGCCTCCCTGGTGGTGCAAGAAGTTAAGCACCACACTATGAAGCTATCTGCAGCCGCAGCAGCAAGAGTTCGATCCCCGGCCAGGGAGCTGACACACATGGCGCAGCAGACCTCTCATGTCTCACACACTGCTCCCCTCAGCAGTGTATTTCAGTAGATCCAAGTGTTCTGCTCCCCACTCTTTCTGGTGACTCCTCTCACCCCCACACCTCTAGCCTGTACCCCAGCTCTTGTATGCATAAATAAATCTTTAAAAAAATCTTATTTTTATGAACTTTACAATAACATATGACCATGTGAACATATTCCTAGGGTCCCTCCCAGAGGTGGGTCTTGACACTTCAAGTGTATTAGTTTCATGATCAGTCTGCCTGGTTCCCAGCATCCCCAGAGGTGCATGTATGTCACGTAGAAAGGATCTGAGAAGGCTGGAAAGTGGCAGATTTGTGGTGATGGTGGCTTCGAGGACAAAATTTGGGATGGAGGCATCACAAGACCAGAANCATCCCCAGAGGTGCATGTATGACACGTAGAAAGGATCTGAGAAGGCTGGAAAGTGGCAGATTTGTGGTGATGGTGGCTTCGAGGACAAAATTTGGGATGGAGGCATCACAAGACCAGAAACTGGAGGTGGGGAAGAAATGATGAACATGGTTGCAAAACGAGCTCTAGAAATGAAACTCCTTAGGCCCCAACTGCAATAGCAAGTATCAGAGGGCAGGAGAAAGTACCCTGAGGCACGGGCCAGTGGGGGATGTGGAGAGTAAGGGCCACTACAGATTGTCTTGGTCCTCACAAACCCACCTGGTCACATCTAGAAGTGCTCAGTCTAACAACAATAGATGACAATTCTCCAAAGGAATGAACTCCTTCCCCAAGGCAGAGCTCTCTGCCAGTACAGCCTATGCTCCGTCGAAAGGCGGCTTGTTCTGCCTACTACTGTCTGCACCAGCGTCTGCTCCCTGTCTTTTTTAACCCTCTTGGATAGAATCAAAAGCTTCTGTGCATCATCCCTTCCAGTTCCATCCATGTTCCTATGAATGTGTCTAGTTTTTCATTTTTGATTGCTGAGTAGTATTCCATCATGTCTATGTACCACAGCTTCCCGATCCACTCATCTGTTTTTGGGCATTTAGGTTGTTTCCAGGTCTTACCTATTGTGAAGAGTGATGCTATAAACATAGGGGTGCAGGTATGGTGCTCTGGTGATATGGTGATGGGGAATACATGGGGGCTACAATTGATGTCAAATATATATAAATTAAAGGGAAAAATAGAATAAAAAAGAATCAAAAGCTTCTGTTTCTTTGGCAGACTCACCATGTGCCGCTGAAAGGGGAGCACCGCTGAAAGTTTTCTCAGAGGGAACCTGAGCACTGCACTCGCTGGATCCAACACCTCATCCAAAGGACATCAGTGATAATCAAGGTTAGTGTATTAAAAACAAGAAAACAGACCTCAAATTGTCTTAAAAAATGAGGACTTTCTGTTTGCATGGTATAGCTTAAGAACTGTAAAGTACTTTTCTTTTTGGTCAATTCCGCAACTATATGACACCAGTTACAATTCAAGTACTACCTTTGCTGTCATGGTCAATATTTTGAATGGAGGATACATACTTGTTTGCATTTTTTTAAAATGAGAACTCTCCATAGTACATGATGAAAACACTAAATGCCTGAAAATGTTGGATGTTACTTGGTCTCTGGCCGTTCTGATCACATCTGCTAGATGGTTTTGTTCTGCTCTAGTCTCAAAAATGCCTGTTTTCCTGTCATGTTCCATGAGTAGAACTGGTGTGAACTAAGATAGCCCCTGCATAAAAGTCTTCATCGCCGAGATGAACAATACCCGCGCCAGCTGGTGTTTCTCTCTATCAGTGCTACTCGCCCATTAAATCTAGACTTTACTTTTGACTGTTACTTAATTGCCTAAAAGGAAGGAACATAACTCATGGCCTTAAAACTTATTATTAACCAGCATTTTTAAAGGGTTAGAGAATTTAATGGTGTTACATGAATTCTGATTCGTGAAGGTATTGAAGTGGTGCCCTTTTAAAGCTAGAGCTAACCCATAAGGCTGCTATATATACTTTTTTAAAGGTCAGTATTTCACAAATCATAACACAATAAGTAGCTAATTATTTTTGAAATCCAGGGGAAGTTTTAAAACACAGTCCTTGAATGTGTAATCTGCGCACGGCTGGGACACCATTTTCCACGAATGGGAGTTGTGTTGGATTATTTAATCACGTAGCTTTAGTGGTAAGGAGCCATTTCAGGGGACAATTTACTTCTTGAAAGGCTTCTAAAATATAGGTGACTGTTTCTTAAAGGAAACTTGCCATATAAGAACCCAAACTTTACAAAATGGGGCACTTAGGGGGTGATCAGTGCCACAATAAGTTATTCTTCCCTTAAAAGGAGTAGCTGCAGGGTTTCTTTAAATAACATACTTCTCTCCTAGAGTTCAAATTCAGTAGGAAGAGGCTTCTTGGAACCTTGGCTGCTATCTGACTGCTCTGGAAGGCCCCTTCTTCACATCTCTCTGCCACAGCTGTCTCTGGAAAAATAGCAATTACAACCTGGTAGATCAGTCATTTTGAAGATTTATTGAGATCATGTCTGACGACACAAGCAGCACAGTAACTGTCATTTGATAGTTACTCCATAAATGCTTTTTAGATGTGCTGATCTGGAATATTTCTTTTTAAAAAAAGATTTATTTTTATTTATTTATGCATAAGAGAACTGGGGTGTAGGGCAGAGGTGTGGGGGGGTGAGAGGATTCACCACAGAGAGCGGGGAGCAGAACAGGCAGATCAACAGAAGTACACTGCTGAGGGGAGCAGCGGCGAGGCAGGAGAGGTCTGCTGCACCATGTGGGGCCCCTCCCTGGCCGGGGATCGAACTTGTGCTATAGTGGCTGGCGATAGCTTCATTCATAGCACTGAGACTTGAATCCCTACGCCATCAGGGAGGCCCTGGAGTATGTCTTAAAAGGCAAACAGGTTTGCTTCCTTTCCCCTTTTATTTCATGGTTTGATGCAGCTTTTGTGGTTCTTTTAGGGTTGCTAATGGCATGTGTGGTGGTAAGAGCGAGAGTTCCACTTGTGTACATTTCAGTGAAAGTGTTTTTAGTGAGCTGTTTTAACAGCAGTGTATGAATTCATTTATTAAAAAAATCAACTCCAAACATAGCAAACTCAAATGACTAGAAGTAATTTACTTTTGATAGGGAATTTCTAGTTAAGATGTCTGCAAAATTGGCCTTGCTCTCATGTGTCCTTAGCACATTCTGTGGGTTCTCAGATTGTTGATCACTTAGTTTTCCTGGACTAGACATTGAAGAATCAAGAATAGAAGCAAGGTTTCATTCATCTTTGTAAGCACATGATTTCGCACATACTAGGTTCTCACTAAATGTGTGTCGAATTGGTGGTGACTTCTTGTTAGCTCATACTGTAAATTTCTATTTCTATTTTTTTATTATTATGCTCCTCCTCTATCCCCCATCTCTAAGCTGTTCCTCCACCACTAACCTGCCCCAGCTGTGATTGCTGGCAATATGGTAACAGTGCTCATATTTCCATATCTGCTCAAATTTCTGTCACCTTCCAATGAGTATGTCACCTTGCATCCAAAGGTATTTTGAGTGTATTGTCGATTGAACTCATCTTCAATCCCAAATAAGCTATATGTTTTTCTATGTATTTTATGGTTTCAGGTCTAATATGCAATCTTTCATCAACTTTGAATCTATTTTTGTGTATGGTGTGAGATAGTGGTCTAATTTCATTCTTTTGCACACCACTGTCCAGTTTTCCCAACACCATTTACTGAAGAGGCTACCCTTCTTCCAGTGTATATTCTTGGTTCCTTTGTCATAGATTAGCTGTCCACATTTCTGGGCTCTGAATTCTATTCCATTGTGTACATTTTTGTTTCAGTGCCAGGCTATTTTAATGATCATGGCTTTATAATTTGAGGTTTGGGAGGGTGAATCCTTCCTTCTTTTTATTTTTTGTCAGGATTGATTTTGCTACGTGGGGTCTTTCGTGATTTCAGATGAATTTCAGTATTGTTTGTTCCAGTTGAGAAGGGTATTGAAGTTAAAATAGGGCTGTTACGGTGGGCCCGGATCCAATAGGATTGGTGTGTTGGAAGGCGGCACTAGGTATGTGCATGCACAGAGGGAAAACATCATGAGAACACAGCAGGAAGGCTCCATCTGCAAGTCAAGGGCTGAAACTTCAGGAGACACCTTGATGTTGGACTTCTGGCCAGCAAAACCAAGAGAAAATCCATTTTGGTTATTTAAACGAGTCTGTGCTGTGTTGCTATGACAGCACTAGCAAACTAATCCAGTCCTCACGGGTGAAGTTGTGAGCTCATATTGCATTTCAGGAGGCACCTAGTGTCTGATTGTCTCGCCATTAGAGACACTAAGATTTATGGGTCACTGAGGTCCTGTGGGAACTTCCTGATGCCTCTGCTATGAAGTCACACTTCCCACTTGCAAGCAGGAATCTGTTGGTCAATGTTCTGGCATCCTGCAAACACCCAGAACTCCAGGAATGTTTCAGTCTAATGCTTTAAACAACTTTCACTGATGATTTAGTCTGACCCCATTGTTTTATTATCACGAGGACTATTTCAAGAGCCTTCTCATTGATCTCTTTCCTTTCACTCCGAGACGCTCCTAGCCTACACTGTGCCTTTGTGAGTTAGAAAAAAGGAAACCCCCTTTGAGTAGACACATGCAAATCCTAGGCTTATGGCTCATCCAGAAAAGCTCAAGCTGTATTCCAGCCGCCACCTGCCCTCAGTAAGGCCTCCTTATGCAGAAGCAGCCCACACAACTGCCTTGGCAGCTCAGTGTGCCCTGCCTCCCTGCTCCTCTCTCTGCCACACTGCAGTTGGGCTGAAACCTGGCGATCTGGCTCTACCACACACTTGCTTCAAAACATTTCAGATTTTCACATTGAATTTGAAATAAAATATCTTCAAATAGCTGCAACTTTGGTCCTGCATGATCCACTCTCCAACTCGTCTTTAGCCACTCTTTTTATTAAAGATTCATTTATGCACACAAGCGCTGGGGTACAGGCCAGAGGTGTGGGGGGGTCAGAGGACTCACCAAAGATAGAGTGGGGGGCAGAACAGACAGATCGACTGACGTACACTGCTGAGGGGAGCAGCGGGTGAGACAAGAGAGGTCTGCTGCACCCTGTGGGTTCCCCCCCTGCCCGGGAATCGAGCCCACATTGCAGTGCCTGCCAATAGCCTGACAGCACTGTGTCCCTAACCCCTGCACCATCAGGGAAGCCCTAGCCACTCTTGACTTAGTTCACTTGACTCCACACTTTGTTCTCTTCATGTAGTTCCTGAAATACATTCGGTTAATTTCTGATTGCGTAAGATTGGTTTACAATAATGGATGTTTCAGAGATCGGGGGTCACACCTCCTCCGATGTACACTACCACCCCACATCCACCACCCATGCACCCATCAACCTCCCCCACAAGTCACTGGTTGCCCCCCACTTTGTTCTCCACCTTCCCCCTCCCTCTCTGGTAGCCTCAGTTTTACAATCAGATTGGTAGGGTTAGGTTCAGTCTGACCTTCCTTCCTTCTTCTCGAGAACACTCACAACTCGTCCCTGTCAGCCCCTCACTCTTCACACCAGGCTAGTTTAGGGGTCCAGGGGCACTGAGCTTTCTCAGGGCCCTGCTATTTCTCCGTAGCCCTTAGCACAACTGAAACTAAATAACTATTTGCGGGATCATCTGTCACTATCTCCTTCCTTCACTAGATGGGAAAACGGAGATTGTGTCTATACCATTTTCATTTTATCCCTAGCAACTTAGACTACCTGGGACAGTTGATGCTAATTCAGTGATGGTTGAATTAATGAAGGAACAGAAGCAGCATTTCATGGTATCAACTCCCACACGGCGATGTGGACCTCAGGGCTCTGGCAGCTTACATCAGAGAGGTTGCACACACGTGCCTGGCATAGCGTAGGTGCTGGGTAGCTGCTCATTAAGCACCCAAACTGTGTATGTAGATTTGTGAGGTATTTTTTTTTTGAGTGTATTAGAGGGGAGGAGAGTGAGGAAATACTGCGTTAGACATCTAAAGATAAGTTCACCGTGCATCTGTGGTTAACCAATATTTGTTCTGCCATGTTGTCATGTACATAGAAGAAATATTCTTCTGACATAGAAACTTCTACTAGGACATGACGTCTTCCTTTCAATTTTCAGGTTTTGTGAGGGTAGTTTATTCAAGGATCCCAGGAGCCAGCATTATGTGTATTGGTGCTTTCATGGCTGGAATGTATTTTGGAAGAACAAAACACTCTGTGCGAGCTGATAAAGGACACAACAAAGTGTGTGATTATATTGGGGTAGACTGAGATTCCGATGTTAAGGTGTGGTAAGAATCTTTGAGATGTGGGTAGAGAACTTGTTAAAAGCCGTTCTACTTAGTCCTGTAATCATTAAAGTCTAATGACATCTGTGCAAGCTCCAGGGGAGCAAGTTTGGGGGAGTCGCAGCGGAACATGACTGATCTGAAGCCCTTTGTGAGGAGCCCTGAATCAAAGTTCTCAGTGACCTGAGCTTTGAATCCTCGCTCTGGCTGCCCGGCGATGCCACGCTGGTGGCGTTGACCCCGGGTCATTCTTTTTTAAACAATTATGTTTAATTTGTGAATGTGAGTTCCAAATGCCAAAGCGCGCCTGCCCGCCCCGATTTGCCTCTGTAGAAGAATGTGTGAGTTCACACGCATCCTGTGCTAACTGTGCAGGGGAGAATTCCGATGCCGACACATTGTCCCACATCCTGGCCTCCTGCGACAATAATGAGCTGGTGGCACGGAGGTTGGCCTGGGAGCCAGGAGATGGCCGGCGTGTCCTGGGTTATTGGCGACTTTACTTCTGGGTTTTGTTTCTCTGACCAGATTGGGCTAAAAGTAAAAAGGAGGTGAAAGCCCTTACTTCTGTTTGTTAATCTTTCTTCTTCTATCTTCTTTTTTAAAGCAGTTCTCTTTTTTCCCCCTCTCTTTTGCCTCAATAGAAAGAAAAAAAGTTTTGTCAGCACTCCTGTTTCTTTTGTTGTTTTCTTTTTCTCAGAAGTCTTTTTCTGCTTTTATCCTAATCCCAGTCATGCATGAGAGAACAGTTGTGCCGTGTTGTTTGGCTGTTCTGCTAGTTTTGAATCAGTGGGGCTCCCTCTTTGTTCTCTTTATTTTCTGAACACAGAAAGGTAAAAGAGTAGGAATAGGGATTGGAAGTTTTAAGAAGAGAAACCTATATTTATTTAGATTTCATTCATTTTGGGGGCCGTGTCGGTCATAATTAAGAACTGAGATTTCAGTTTCCTTACTTAGAACACGCTTCCGCTTGGAAGCCACTCGGGATTTGCCAAATGATTATTGCATGGTTGGTTCTGTCCCACTTGGGTCTCAGACTTTGGGTCTCAGACGGTGCTTTATGACCCCTGTCTGAGGCGAAGCCTGCGTGTGGGTTAGAATGCCCTTCGTGACAAGATCACCTTAAAATCACACAAGATTTCCCAGAGCCTCCAAGGAGCTGGGTGGCTTTTCTGTTTACATGTTTATGTTTGTGACTTTTAAGGCGTTCGCAAGTGAGACTTGAACTTAGGATGAATGTGCCATGGTTTCCTCCTCAAGAAACACCCCCTTCCTGATATGGTTATCCACCATGGGTATGCTCTGGTTGTCATGGTGATAGTGTAGCCCTGAACATTTTCACAGGCTCCAACGATGAAGTTTTTGAAAACTGTTTTGATTAATTTTTCCTCCACTGCAACTTCTCTCTCACTTCAACTGTTTTCTCTTTTGTTTCACACTTGATTTATGGCAGGTTGCTGTCACTGAAATAGATGTGCATTTTGAAATTCCTCCTTTCTGTGCTAATGCAAAGAAAAAAATAACCCATGCAAGTCATGCTCAAAGACTTGGTTATTGTTGCTTGCTGGATTTCGACTCTCTGTGGTTGTCGAGCCTAATTCAAAGTAATTCAGGCTCCTCAGTGGGGGCAGTGCATAGCTCCACAGGAAATTATGATAGCAAAAGTCTTCCTGTCGAGCTCTGCACTTGGCACTACAAAGTGCCTCGGGCTGCAGCTACCTGAATAGGGTTGAATTAGACCAGACAAGCGCATCATCCCACTTCTTAATCTATTAGAGCGATATACAAGTGGCAATTGTTGATTGCAAAAATGGGATTAAGAGGCTCTTCAAGTGAATTGATTTTCTTGTGAGAACAAAAAGAGGAAAGAGAAGCCTTCGTTTGAATCACACAGCCAGAAAGTTTCATGAATGGGTTCCACTCCAAATATTAGAATTAAAGCAATCACTGCATCCCCCATGGGGGATGCAGGTGAGAGAAATAAACTGCTCGAAAATAGCAAATTCCACACCAAACTCCAGGTTAAGGTATCTGCATGGCAAGACTCAAGGCCCTGAAGAGCTGCCTCGAGAATGTGACGGGGACGAGTGACCTGTGGCTCCTCTCGGGCCTGGCGCCCTGCGTCAGCACAGCCAGGGCTCGTTGGGGGTGCCAGGTGGGCCCCAACCTTTTCCGATCCAGCCTCTGATTTGCCCAGGTGACTCTCCCCTCCCAGGTCCGTGGGTCCACGCTCTCGATTGGAAAGTTGTCTCGTGGGTCGGGTCCCTTCTTAAAGTCACTGTTTGCCTAAGTTTTCTCCTTTGAAGTGTCCTTCCATTTTTGACTCTCAATTGCCCTGGAAAATGTGAATAGATTCTCAGCAGGTTGGATTAAAATTCAGTTTTAACTTCTGCCACGTTGCCGGGAAGGACATGTAGCAGGTTACCTGCCTTCCGAAAGCCAAATGGCACAGTCAGGCCTCTGGCCCTGGATAACCCCACCAGCCTTGCAAACAAACTGCTGGTGGAAATTCTACATGGCTCGAAACTGTAATAAACAACCTCAGGTTCATTGAAACCCCATCAGAACCTGAAAGAAAATATGTAGGGGATACACACCCGAACTCCCGTGCCCTAAAATCTAAAGTGAGGCTGAGAGATGTCGCTTGCTTTCTCTGGCATCTCACACTTCACGAACGTACTAGAATGATCATTTATGTGGCAGCTTTAGCTGTCAGAAACTCCGAGGGTGTGGAGAATAGAAATGACACACTGGTGCCAGCTGGAGAAAGAAACAGAGCACAGCAGTTGGGGGAAGCCTCCTGTTACCGCTGCCTCCAGGACCACGTCACACGCTAGCCAGCAGCGAGGAACTCGGGGAGAAGAGCCCGTGGATGGCGCAACGGAGATCAGCAGTTGAAAGGTGTTGGAACAGGTTCGTGTTCCGGGAGAGAGACAGAACGCCAAGTGACAGCGGACTCTTGCAGATCTGAGACTTGTCAAGGAAGGTCCTTGGCGGTGGCGGTGGCGGTAGGAGAGAGCTCACCTTCCGCTCGCCTCTCCGCCCCAGGGGTCAGGAGCTGTGGGGGATGGGGGAGACTACCTTTGTTTACAAGCACAACGGGGTCTGTCCCCCCCATCTCCGAGGGCTGCTGCAAAGAGCCTTTGGAGAAAAGGCACGATGTAGACACTGGACATCCCGCATGCACACCGATGCAGAGGTCCACAGGCCAGCCAGCCACGCAGGGCAGCAAGGTGCTGCTGTGACGGGAAATGTTTCTCCCCCCCTCCACACACACACACCGATTTGTTTTCCTAAGCTGTGGCATCGGTAGGCACGTGAGAGAATGTCAGGTGCAGACTGTGGGGGCGAGGTGTGCGGTGTCATTTCCCAAGGCAAGTTTGAAAAGGGCAGAAACCAGAGAACCCCGGCTAGAGGCACTTGGACAGACAGCAGCTGGGGCTTGGGGTTTGTTCAGTGGTGGCGGGCAGTGGCTGGCCGGGTTTTACCTGGCCATGTGGAATGGCTGCTATCTTTTTATTTTTTTTAAGGGAAGCCCTTGTTTAGACAATGTTTGCGCAGAGGTTGTGAAACTCTCCAAAGAAGAAAGAGCTTGGCATTTACAGGAAAATCTCCCCACTAGATTTCACATCCCCCTTGGCCGGCATAGTCCAGCAATTCTCTTTCTGAGCTCATTTCATTTGCAATAGCCTTTATTTAAAGCTTAATTCAGAGGAATCACAGTTTGTTAGGTCTTTTCTTTCCCGCTGGATTTCCTCTAAGCCCCTAAAGCAGAGGCTCTGGCCTGCATGTAACGTGGCAAGTATGAGATACTGTGCAGAATAATTGGATATTTATCATAATGTTGCTTTCCTGGAACACTCTTCATTAAACTGCCCCATATTTAATTATGCCAAAACTAGCATGGGGGCGTCCTGGGCTAGTGTATTTGCACATGCTATTAATTATGTCCCAATAAATTAATTTGCTTTTCAGGATTCACCAGAGGTGCTGGTTGGGCCTCTGTCCCCGCTTGACTGTTCTGACTTTGAACAGGTTTATTCAGCTGCTGTCTGCTAAGCCCTACAGAAAAGTACAATGGCCTCTGATCGGCCTTTTATGGTTTATTGGGAACTGGTGGTCCGCCCTGTGGCTCTGGTCAGTGATTAACCCGCAAGAAAACAAACTACACACGGCTAAGTTGCTGTTGGAGGAGGAACGAGCTCACTTCATTAAGGCTGGAAGAGGAAACCTTTTCTTCCTCAGGGCTTGTTCAAAACTTTTCGGGTCTCTATTTAACCACGTAATTCTCTCCAAGTAGCAAGTGGTCTTTTGCCACATGACAACTTAGAAAGATAAATTATATATAAATATCTTCATGGTTTTGTGCAGGAAGGAAACCAATGTCAGTATTGCTCTGTGAAACTAATTTACTTGTTTCTTTAGTAGAAGAAGTAGCTGGGTGCGCGTCACGCGCTTTCGTATGCAGAAACGGGCCCCTCGTCTTTCTCTGGGTTTCTCTTTCCTTGATAGGGTTATTGAAAATTTAGGTGAAAGATGCCTTCCTCCTTGAACGGGAGGAGGAGCAGAGTGAGGGCAAAGTCTTCAGTAATGCAGATTATTGGAACGCTAGAAGAAACCTCTTTCCTATCAGAACAGAAGGTAGGGCAGGGTGTGCATGGCTGCGCACTGGTTTCAGGAAGTATTGGATTTCCTAGCATTATCCCCTAGCCAGCCTCTCCCTGCCTCCCTCCCAGTAACCTCAATATTTTGTAGACCACCAATAAAAATCATAGCATATTTAGGCGCTTCATTTCAGGTTTTGGCAATTCCCCTCTCTTGGGTTAGGGGAGGGGTTCTTTGTGGTCTTGAATTAGAAGTCAATAAAGACATGTAATTGGTGAATGTCAAGGAATTTCAATGATGCTGTCCAGTTCTGAACAAACTCATCTTTGTTTCATTCAAGCACAAACTGGGGGCCCCTGTAGTAAGTTGGGGGCCCTCTTACCCCTTTTCTCTCACTCTCTCATTGGTACATTTTTCCTATTAGACCTAGAGGTGGGTATGTGGTTTCCACACCCACCCCTACCCCAAGCCCCACTCAGGCACACAAGCACACTTAAGGCATCATTATGGGACGAAGTTTAAGTAATCAAGGAAATACACAGCAAATTTGTAGATTGCATATCAAGGAGAAAAGTTTTACAAAACCTCCATTGTTGTTATATATGTTCAGGTCTCCAGAAAACTCACAATCATGGAGAATAAGCCGAGGGGGGGTGAGGACAGATTCTTTGTCTCTCAGCCCGGCCCTCAGCTGTGTGCGAAGGCTGCTGTGCACTGCCCCTCCGGTACGTTATTCAAAACCCTTCATCGCTCATTTGGACCCCAATGACAATGAGTTTACCAAACAGACTGAAGCTCTGATTTTCTGACATCATCCACCTTCCACGATATTATGCGTGTCTCTTCCTTTTTATATGCCTGCGCCTACTCCGGTTTGTTGCAGTGAGGCTGACATACCTATGTGGGTTTCCGGTAGAACCGCAACTTCTGATCCATTGAAGAATCTTTCCCACTCCCTGCACTCATCAGGCAGTGGCTTCACCCCTTACTGTTTCCCTCTCCCCCTACAGTAGCAACAAATATGATTAACGCTGTGCCCTTGCTGATTTGTTGGGATACTCCTGTTTAATTGTTCAGTTCTCTCCTACAAAATGTTGCAGTAGCGCTTTGTAAGTGCTGATGTGCACTGAGTCACGTGGGATCTTGTTGGAATAGGAATTCTGGATCAATAGAACTGCAGTGGGGGCCTGAGGTTCTGCATTTCTTTCTTTTTTTTTTTTCTAAAGATTTATTTATGCAGACAACAACTAGGGTGCAGGCCAGAGGTGGGGGGGTGAGAAGATTCATTGGAGACAGAGTGGGGAGCAGAACAGGCAGACTGACTGAAACACACTGCCGAGGGGAGCAGCGGGCGAGGCAGGAGAGGTCTGCTGCGCCATGTGGGTCCCCTCCCTGGCTGGCAGCAGGGATCGAACTCGTGCTGCAGTGGCTGTGGATAGCTTCATAGTGCAGTGCTTAACCCCCATGCCACCAGGGAGGCTCAGGTTCTGCATTTCTAACAAGCTCCCAGACAATACTGCTGTTGCTCCGGGAACCTCACTTTGAGTATCAAAGGTCTCAACTGGACGTACCCAATCACACTTTTTTTGGTTGTTACTTTTTATTGAAATAATACAAGTTCAATACATCCTGTAGATTTCGGGTTTACAGCATTATAATTCGACATCAAAAGTGTAATTTCCATCTGTCACTGTAGAATTGAAAAGCAAGGTGTTTTGTGGCAATGCTGGATTTTTAAAGCATCAAAGTTCGATCAAGGCCCAGAAATTAGAACACGATTCTCAAGATAGTTAAAAGGGGTCCCATCAGGGAGCATAATAAAGTCTTTATGTTAACTAGGTTATTTTAACATGTAGTAGAAAAACCTTCCAGTAAACATACAGACTTTTCTATTTTTTAAAAATTAAACTTGCTGATAACTAAAGGCGAGGAAAGGGGTATGGTTCTTGCCAAAGTCCACAACTGGGGATAAAATTCAGAGCCCAATAAATGACCTATCATTATAGGATTTATTTCAAAATGTTAAAGAAATTCACTGCTAAATCGCACCTTGGTAGTGTCGTTGTAAAGAAAGTGTTCGCAGCTGGGTGAGTATTTTAGGTCTATAATGGCATTTCGAAAAAGGTCTTTTAATATTGGTATAGTATTTATTCAAATTTATTGCAGTTTCAAAATTGTCTGGACCAACTCTGTGCCTTCACCCGTGCGGCTGTTTCCCCTGTAACTCCTAAGACCTTTAAGAAAAGGTTTTCCACAACCTCTCTCAACAATTTTTAGGAAACTTACTCATCCCTACTGTAGTATAGTCTTCTTTAAGTCTAACTGTAGGAACTTATACTGCAATTTACGCCATTAGCATTCAGTTTAGTCAACACAAAATATTTGTAATTTATCTGCTATTATCCTGAGAAAAGTACCAGAGATCATGGGAGGAAGAGCATTTTGACACATGGAGTGCCACAGAGTACAAACAGCTTGATAAAAGAATGAGACACAGTTTATGAACCGATATGGTGTAATTGCCAGGTTGTATTATTAAGTGAAAAAGGGAAAGTACAAAATAGTGTATGCTACTTTTTGTGTAAGAAATAAGAATATACATACAAATTTACAGATGTATTTTTCTTACGAACACAAAAGAAGGATAGGACAACCTGGGGTGGGGGGGGGAATGGAAAGTGGATACAGAGGATGGAATTAGAAGATTCCTAGTGACATATTTTTAGATTTTTGTCTTCTTAACATGTAAATTTTCACATTAAACTTAACAAAAATGGATGGACAATAAAATGTTAAAACTTAATAAAATAGAAATAAATGAACCTAACTCAATATCACATTTATAACAAGCCACAGAGGGAAAAGAAAATACAAATTTACATCAAAGTTTTAACATGGCTGACTGACTTTGCACATCATTACAGGACTATGTTCTAAGGACAAAAAGAACTGAAAAGTAATCATAAACTTTTCTTGGTAAATTCATCATTAGTAGTGCCTTATATTTATGTACTTACGGATACTGTAGGATGAAGAAAAAAAAAACCAAAAATGAAAACTGTGTTAATATTACTAGTACCAAGATTCTCATGTTATAAGATGAGATATAAGTATAAAGTAACAGAAAGTGAGGAAAGCTCTTTCTAATGTGAAATTTTCATCAGAAATATCATTTCGAATTCACTTTATGGATGCATCTATGTCTTTCTAGTTCTGTTTGCTCAAAGTGTTTAGAAATGACACCCCAGTGGCAATCAGCACACTTAGAGCTCGGATATTGTTTTCTAAATACCACACCCCACTAAGAGGAACCAGGGACCCTTAGATTATAGGGCCGGAGTGGTGAAAGCACAAGTGAACCTCGAACAGCTGTTTCTGAAAGAGTGAAAGTGCTCAAACACTAACACAACAGGGTCAAGTCAGAGGACACGGGTTGGTTTGCAAGGTTCGCGTTCAAATTGAAGACAGTTTTAAGACCATAAATTATATCTTGGTAATAGGTTATAATGCACTGAATTGAAACAGTCCAAGGGTCTGAGGTGATTAGGTCAAGGGGTGTGAGGGTGAAGGGAAAGCTCTTCTTTTCAGAGTAATACTAATTTTCAAGTGTAGAAAGGATGACAAAATTAGAAACTCAACATTTTCTACCTCCCCAAGTAACAATCAGACAATGGGTGATAAAAACAGAGTAGACATTAATGTATGCAAGAGGATATCCACATGGTATCAGGATTACTTACTCATTGCAAAGGAGCAATGTATTTTTATGATGCTGAGTTACAATAGGTGCCCTTGGAGTAAGCGCTCAGCCTTAGCGTCACTAGTATGACGTTACGGGACTCCTGTTGTGATACAATAGCAAGTACACAACAACACATGTCAATTACCTGCCAAGAGTGTTTAATCTGAATCTAATCATGAGGACAGACTCAGACATACCGGATGTGTGCTGGCCCCAGACACTAGACAAAGCTGTGACCTTCAACGGAATTTCTCCCCATCTGCTTGTGTGTGTCACCAGGTCCCATGCCTCTGATCAGCCAGTCCTTGATCATGTGCCTACACCTGAGCTACAGGAAGTGTTGGGGAAGGCGTTTATAGCTTCCATGGTGAGAGACGTGCTTCTGCCTCTTTCAGACTCATTTGATGAGAGAGCCTCCAAATAGAAGATTCACACAGGGAAGAGGGTTAAGAAGCTGTCTTTTATGTCCCCCTTAGTCTAGGCTATAAATCACGAAGACCATGTAGATCATTATGAAGTCACTTGTGTCATGTCATTCCCGCATCATCACCAACAGTGGTTCTCATTATTCTAGTTCAAACGCTCAGCTGGGCTTTCTGACCTTGCTGATGACAGTCATGCAAAGCCAGGTGGGCTGCCACTGGGCCTTGAAAGTTAGAGAAAAGTTGAAACTGAAAAGATGAACAGAGAGGTGAGTCTCTTGTGAAATGAACACATGAGCATCAGTTACTTGGACTCAGTCATGCAGCCGAAAGGGTGACTTGCCGCAGATGCAGGTTGTGTTTGTAGTTTTAATCAAGAAGCAAACAACCTTAAGGGAGCTGAAGGTTTAGAAGTCAGAGTAAGTGAAAGTTGGATGCTACATATTGAGGTAGCCAAATGGGAGCACCAACCTGGAGAAAAAGAAGCCTTGTTACTCTAGCACAACCCCAGGGGAGAGCGCGCTGATGGGCTGGTGTGCGTACTTCCATTTCCTTAGTAGACTCTGCTGTGATAAGGGTGACTCACCAGCCTGCCAAAGCTTGATGATGTTATTCCTCAATTCAATTTCTTGTAATCATCATCAACAACAGCCACTTATTGAGCGCTTCTTGTGTGCTCATTATTGCAAATATGAAGATGAATAAGGCCCTTGAGGACTTTATAATCCACTTGGAGAAAGAGAAGATATACACGAAAGATAAATAACAATAAAAGGTAGCACATAAAGACCAAATGAGGACTACAGACAAGTGCTGAAGGTCAAATGAGGGGCAATATACTGTGGAGTGGGGTGGCAATGGCAGGTTCTTTGAGGAAATGAACACTAGAGGAAGGATTAGTTTGCCTAAATGCAGGGAGATGATTTGAGGTTGCCAGCCCAGGAAGACCTAAGAACATGAACAAGGCTTGACTTTGTGTGTGTGCTTAGGAGAAGGGCAGGGAGTATGAAAAAGCCATTCTTGGGACAAAATCTCACAGAAGTTTTAGTTGGCACGATGACATACGCTACAGACCTTGAAGGGTCTTGATGCAAGGCAAAGATTTGCATAGAATAGCTACTAATTTCAAAGCTAACCTTCCCATCTTCATTTCATTTGAATTTCACTTTTTCTTGCTTATTTATTTTCTCCAATTAGTTGACTTCTAATTCCTTACCTACAAGTTGTTAACCTCCTTGTACCATGGAAGAGTATGTCCTTTTCACCAACACAGTCCTTTTTAAGGTTTTTACTGGTTTCGTTGCCAACTAATCAAGTAGCCAATTCTCCAGGCTCATTCTCTTTGGCTCCTATGAACTACTTTGATAATGTAAATTTCCTGCTCAACAAGCTTCATTGGTTTATTGTTGCTTTCAGAACAAAGTTTACTTCATTAGAAGATGATCTAATATACTCCAAAGTCTGGCCTCAACTCTCCTTCCAGTGTTATAATAGTTACCATTTATTGAATCTCTTGTATGTGCCCAGCCTTCTGCTGAGCATTCTTTGTGGGAGTTCACTGAAACCAGACTTTGAGGTACGTCCAATTAACCTCCATATTTTACACATGGAAACTGAGGCACAGTTTACAACTCTGTGCTCAGTCTCTCTGTGAAGTTAGTAGCTTTATATTTATATTGCTACTTGATAGCTCTGTTCATATGTATATTGTTCATTTTAAGCCTAAGACAGTCAAAGCTGATTACTTGATTTTTCACATTCCTGACTTTTCACATTTTCTGCTCCTCCTGCAGTCTATTGGGAGATAATGCCACGTTTCAAGATTTTTAGGCCCCAAACCGTGTAGATGTGTTTGATATCTCTCATCTTTTAAAACCATGCATCCAATTCATCAACTCCACCATCAACATATCAAGAATATATCGATTTCTCACCACCTTCACCATTATGCCTAATTCACCCACCGTCTCTCACCTGCATTATTGGAATAGTTCTCTAGTTACTATCTCCACTTACACCTTTGCCCATACAGTTTCTCAACATGGCAACCCTAAAGACATCCCGTTAAACAAGTCATATTGTGTCATACATCCTCTCAGAATCTTTCCAGTGGCTTCTATCCCACTCAGTGTAAAACCTAAAGTCTACATCATAGTCTATTATTACCTCGTCAGAGCTGACCCCACCCTCCACCCCTTTCCCTCAGTCACTCTTCTCAAGCCTCTCTGACCCCTGTATTATTTGTTGAACAGCTCAATGTTTCCCCACCTCACGGTATTGCACTTTTATTGCCTCTGCCACAAATATTTTTTTTTCCTGAGAAATTCAAAGAGTTTGCTCCTTTGTTTCTTTCTAGTCTCTGTTAAAATAACTCATCACAGAAACTGTTTCTGACACCTATATAGAAATAGACAACTCTGTTCCACCTATATCACTCTCTAGCTTTGTCTAATGTGTTTATCTTCATAGTTAGCACTTATCACTAATTGATTCTCTGGAGTCTAGGATTTCATAAATGTTTGTTGAATGAACACAAGAAGGTATTTGTCCGAAGGAAATGGCAGAGGCAATATTTGAAGCCTGGAATATCTGGCTCCCTATAGAGCTTATGTTTCAAACTAGTATATGCCTACTGTTTCCCTATGGAAGCTTTATGTTGCAACCAAAATATGCCAATTTCCACTGGATGATAAAGTACCAGTAAAATGGCATGTTTTTTTTTTTTATCCTGATTCCCCTCATATGAACATATACCTCCTAAAACACCAAGAAAACAAACTCTGTACATACATGAAACACACTTTTGAAAACATAACTAGGTTCACAACTAAATATAGGAGGCCTTCAGGGACAAGAAATGAAGAAGGAATAGAAAACTATAGATGAAAAGCTCTTAAATTGAAAATTGAACCAGATGGTAAATAACAGTTTAAATGATGCCATTTTTCAATAACATCCCCAAATATGAAACACTTAAGGATAATATTAACAAAGTATGTGCAAGATTTTTACTTTGAGAATACAAAATTATGCCAAGAGAAATTAATGAAGACCTAAAGAAATGGATTCAGTGACTCATGGGTGTGATTGTTATTCTCAAATTTTCTATAGAAACCTAACTAGAATCTAAGAACCTAATTAAAATTTCAGGGTAGTTTTTGAAAAAAATGATAGGTTCTAAAAGGAAGAACAAAACCTAGTATATTTAGAACAATCTTGAAGAAAAGTAAAAAAGCTATCTTCTCAAGTTTTAAGATTTTCTATGAAGTTACAGTAATCTTTGACAAAGGTGCCAAGGTAATTCACTTGTGTTGAGGATAGTCTTTTCAATAAATATACTGAAATTAAATATCCAAATTTTGAGAAATGGAATCTCAATATTTACCTGATACTATATACAAACATTAATTCAAATAGAGTATAGACCAAAAGGTAAAAGTGAAAATTATGTGACACTTAGAAAAAAGCTTAGGAGAAAGTCTTTACTATTGTGATATAGGCAGATTTCTTAGGCTCAAAGAGCACAAATAAAGAAAAAGGTTAATCTGAGTTTATTCAAAATTTAAAAGTTCTGTTTTATGAAATACACATTAAGAAAATGAAAAGGCAATTTACAGAACGGGAGAGAAACTCTGCCCAAGGACTCATATCCATACTATAGTGTAAACTCACAATTTACTAATAACAAACAACCCAACCGAAATGAGACAAAATATTTAAATAAACATGTCACAAAATAACATAAGAATGAACAATGACAACAAAAGATGCCCAATATCATTGGGCATCCAGGAACTACACACTAAAATCACAACCATATACCTCTGCACTTCTCATAGAGTGGCTAAAATTAAAAAGTCTGATAGTACCAAGTTTTGGCAGGATGTGAAGTACTTGGAATTCTCACAGATTGTAGGTAGGAATTTGGAAAACTTTTTAGAGTTTTCTTTTAAATTGAAATATACATTTGCTATGTAGCTTAGCTATATCACTCATACTTATTTACCTAAGAGAAACAAAACTTAAGTCCATATATGGATTTTCATAGCAGCTTTATTCATCACAGCCTCAAATGGTGAACAAGTTGATGCATGTTCATTTAATGATAAAATATTCAGCAATAAAAAGCAATAGATTCCTGAGATACCTGGAAACATGAATGGATATCAAAGACACCATATGTGACTAGAAGAGAACAGACACAAACTATACAGTATGATTTCATTTACATGAAATTCTAGAAAAGAAAAAATTGTCAGTGATGGTAGAAGCATGCTAGTTGGTACCTATGGCTAGGAATAAGAGAAATGTCTGGAAAGGAGCACAAGAGAGCTTTTAAAGAATGAAGTGAATACTATGGTCAACATATAAATCAATGACTACACCGGTATAAATACAGGTTATAACTCACAGAATTTAAGTACACTTAAGATGGGTACTTTTTAGTTATATTAACTATGCCCCAATAAGCTTGATTTTAAGGAAGATAGACTTGAAAGGGGTTGCATTTATCTAACAGGAATTCCAAAGGGACTTAATATAGAGAACAGGGGAGAATTACTACTTTTTTTTAAAAAAAAGATTTATTTATTTATGCAAACAAGAACTGGGGTACAGGCCAGAGGTGTGTGTTGGGAGGGGAGTTGATAGGATTCACCAGAGACAGAGCTGGAAGCAGAATAGGCAGATCAACAGAAACACACTGCCGAGGGCAGCAGTGGGCAAGGCAGGAAAGGTCTGCCACGCCATGTGGATCACTTCCTTGTCCAGCAGCAGGGATCAAACTCATGCTGCAGTGGCTGTGGTCTGCTTCATAGTGTGTTGCTTAACACACTGCGCCACCAGGAAGGCCAGAGAATTACTATTTAAAGGTATAATGACCGACAGTTTTTCAGAAGTGATGAAAAATACACTAATCTTCAGATTCAGGAAGCACAAACTTGGTTAGGAAAAATAAAACAAACCCACAGCTGTACACACATATTAATAAAATCCAGAATGCTAAAGACAAAACGTTAAACAGAACAAGAGAGAAAAGACAAATTACCTTCAAAGGAACAGCAATTAGCTGGATAGAAGACTTAACAAAAACAGCAATAAGAGGATGGAAATAAATTATTATAACATCTAAACTAGAACTCTATACCATTTAAAAGTGTTCCTAGATACATCTTGAGTTTTTAACCACTTGTATCTCAAACTAAAAATTACCAAATACATACTGTAAAAAGAGAAATTTAACTCAAAAAGAAGTAAGGTTTAACAGTTGAGAGCATCTTATAATCAGTGGTGTCTTTGATACAGGAAAATGTAATAGTGATTACTGCTAAGGAGAATATAAAAAACCAAGTGGAAACAATTTTATTTGAGATGGGAAAGTGGGGTTAAAGCGTTCTAAGATCTTCTTGTAAGAGAAAGGTAGTGGGGCCTCCTTGATGGTGCAAAGGGTTAAGCACTGCACTATGAAGCATCCACAGCCACTGCAGCACAAGTTTGATCCCCAGCCAGGGAACTGACCCACATGGTGCAGCAGATCTCTCTTGCCTCAACAAGTCATTCCTCTCAGCAGTGTATTTCAGTAGATCTGCCTGTTCTGCTCCCCACTGTGACTCTGGTGAATCCCTCACCCCACCCCACACACACCTCTGGCCTGTACCCCAGTTCTTGTATGCATAAATAAAATAATCTTTTTAAAAAAGAAAAAGGTAGAGTGTTACATAGATTTAGATCTTATTGAGTCAAAATGACCATAAAAATTTAAGGGAAACCTAGCTGTTATAGCCACATAAGGAGAATAATTATTTCAAGTGACATTACAAGACATTCTTTTAACTGTACATCCCTAGTAGAATATGTCCAAAGAACAAGAAACATGAAGAATTAGACTGCATTAAGTAGTCCTTTTGTCAATAATATAGTAATATTGTTATTCTGAAACTAATCATTATGTAATGTCATTAGGATCCAATATTTTTAAGAGAGAAGTGTAAATAAAACAGCTATTAAATTTAAATTTGGAAATAGTAAGACCTTATGATTTGTCATCTACTTACTGTGAAATAAATATTTCCTATCTTTTCAATGAAAAGCCCAAAATATAATCAAATCCCAGCCACACTGAGCACCCTTTGCACTCATATTGTGGTCTCTAATTTTCCCACTAGATGGCATCAAGGGCCTCTTGGAAGAATGATTGAGTTCAACTTTTAATTAGTAAATATATAATATGAGCATTCTACATCCTGTTGTGCCATAAAACAAGTAATTTATCAAAGATCACAAAGGTCATCATTTTATGGACAGTTAATCCATGTATGGCAAAGGAGCTAAGACCATGCAGTAGAGAAAAAGAATCCTTTTTTAAAAGATTTATTTATGCATGGAAGAACTGGGGTGTAATCCAGAAGTGTAGGGGGGGGTGGTGGTGGTGGCGAGGGTATTCGCCAGAGACAGAGTGGGGAGCAGAACAGGCAGATCTACTGAAACACACTGCAGAGGGGAGAAGCGGGGAGGCAGGAGAGGTCTGCTGCGCCATGTGGGTCACCTCCCTGGCCGGGAATTGATCTCAAATTGATCTCATGCCACGGTGGCTGTGAATAGCTTGATAGCACTGAGACTTTAACCCTTGTGCCATGAGAGAGGCCCCAGAAAAAGGGAATGTCTTTCACAAATGGTTTTGGGGGAAACTGGACAGCCGCCTGCAGGGCGAAACTAAACTATCTTATCCTATTCACAAAATTAACTCAGAAATGCCTAAAGCCTTGGATGGAACATCTGAAATCATAAAATACCTAGGGAAAAAAAACAGGTAAATTACTCCATGACACTGATTTCAGGGATGTCTTTGGGGGCTCTGTGTCAATGCACAGGAAACAGAAGCAAAAATAAACAAATGGGACTACATCAAACTAAAATCTAATGCACAGTAAAAGAAACGGACATTAAAATAATGTATTTTTCCTAGGAGTAGAATTGCTGGGTCATATGGTAGCTCCATTTTTAGTATTTGAGGGTCTTCCACACACAGCTTTCCATAGTGGTTGGACCATTTTGCATTCCCAGCACAAAAGACTATGGTGACGGTTCATGGGTGACTTGGTGGTGGTCATTTTATGGGGATTCCACCTGAGAGGAGAAATCAAACTTGTTCAAAAATGAACAACAGTGTAAAAATACATATATATATAAAAAGTACAAAATAATATATTTTTCAAGATGCCGAGGAAATACAAGACCAGAGTGGAAAGGGCTCCCTTCAGGCTGTGCTTCTCTCAGCTTTGAGAGGTGCCCCCAGTTTCATAAGCAACTAAGATTGCTGGGCACTCTACCCAGCACCTTGCTTCACTACGATGGTACTTGACTGTTGGGCTGGCGACATTGCACAGACAGCACCTATCCTGGACAGAAGTCATGCCACTTCAGAGGGAGCAGAGATCCCTGCCTTGCAGTTAAATTCTGATGGTGCCTAGTTCACTGCTCTGTGGCTAGAATAGTGGAAGGAGAACAAAATAGGCAACAGGAACAATTATGTCTAAGGCAGAGAGAAAGCAAGTGGGCTATCCCCTCAGATCAAGTAGTGTGAAGAGCATTTTGAGAGTGTCATTGATTTTTTTTTATTCCAGCCAATGTAATGTTCCTATAACCAGTGGTTCTAGCGGTACTGCTTTTTAATAACCTACAGGAATTTCTATAAATGCCCACTGTGCCTACTGAGAGAAATAAAAGCTGGTGATAGCTTGGGCCTCAAGGCTAACCGGCACCACTTCATCATGAGGGCTGTTCAATCTGGCAGGTCCAGAAACGCTGGAAATATAGAACAATAGACTTGTGAATTCAACAAAGATACATTTATGAGTTGTTAAGCCAATTATTTAAGGAAGTGACAAGTGTGAGCATTATGAAAGACCTACTATGTATAAAGACGTTGTGCTGTGTTGTATGAATTATATAAGGGAGACAATACACGATCCTTATATTTCCTTCCAGGAGACATGACCTAGTGAAAGATGACAAACTGTATAAATTACAAGTACTGGTAGTTTAAGGCCAGCAACATAAAAGTGGTACAAAGTAGAGGTTTAATACTTCTGAGGAAAAGGTCACTTTCAACCAAAGTAATTAAGAAAGATATTATGAAATGTCCACATGAACAGGATATTGAAGGATGAATCAGTGCTGAAGTAATGACATTTACAGAGAGAAGAGCCATGAGCAAAATATCTGAGGCATGAGGTTCAAGCAGTAATAACCTGCTTTTCTTTCCTTTGTAAGTGATTTTTTTTTTCAAAAAATTCCATGTTCTAGTTCTCCAGTACTGGTGTATAAGAATGCAATCAAGTTTTGGATATTGATATTAGATATAGTAGCCTCTCCTATTCCAAGTACTTCACAAATTCTCTTGGACTTTTATATAGACAGTTATGTCACCTGTGAATAATAGCAATTTTCAAATCTTTTTTTTTAATCTACAACTCTTTTTCTTGTTTTACTATTCTTTCTGTAACTTGACTAAAATGTACAGCAGTTTAATAGCATATACCCATGTTTTCTTCCTGAATTTGAAGGAAATGCTTCTAATGCTTCATTTAAAATGAGGTTTAAAAAATGAAAACACAACACAACAAAAAACAAAAAGACAAGGACAAATCAGAAACACTATGTAGGGGGGCCTCCCTGGTGGTACAGTGTGTTAAGTAACACACTATGAAGCAAACCGCAGCCACTGCCTGCAGCCCTGGAGGGGACCCACATGGTGTAGCAGACCTCTCCTGCCTCGCCCACGCTGCGCTCCGCAGTGTGTTTCAGTCAGTCTGCCTATTCTGCTCTCCACTCTGTCTGGTGAATCCTCTCACCTCCTGTGACTCTGGCATTTACCCCAGCTCTTGTGTGCATAAATAAGTAAATCTTTAAAAAAAAGAAACACTATGTGGGGGGGGGGTGGGATGAGGGCAGAA
>JAGFMF010012119.1:1034420-1052378 GCA_019455555.1 Galemys pyrenaicus
ATAAATAAAAATAAAATGAGGTTTACTGTAATGTCTTGGTAGGTACTCTGTCTAGTTAAAGAAGTTCTCTTCTTATATGCCAAGAGATTTTCTTGTTCTAATCATGGATAGGGGTTGAATTTTATTAATTTTCCCCTCATCTATTGCAATGAGAATGTTATTTTCTTTAATCTGTTAATACAGTGATTTAAATTCATTATTTTTTAATGTTAAACTTTTTTCTTCACTTAAAGAAACTATGGTCATGAGTGTTTTTACCTATGCCTTGCAGATTCAGTTAGATAGTAACTCATTTTGAATTTTTGTTTCAATGTTTATAAATGAGATTAGCCCATGATTTTCCTTTTTCATACTGTACTACATCAGACAAGGATAGCATGTGGAAGGAGTTAGAAAGTGAGTGTATAAAATTAGCATTACCTGTTCCTTTGATATCTGGTAGAATCATTTATATCTCTATCTGGGTCTGGTGTTACCTTTGTGGAAAGATATATTTTAACAATGATTTTTATTCTTCAGAAGACTATGCAAATTTTCTATTTCTCCTTTTGTCTTGGTAAGCTATGTTTTCCTAGGAAATTATCATTTTTGTCTGTTTTCAAATAAATTAGTATTAATTTGTTCATAATAACATGTTGCTCTCTGTTTAATTTCTGAAGCAACTGTATTTTCATTCCTAATCTGTATGTCTTCTTTAGAAAAGTGTCTGGGTTTTTTTTTTGTTTGTTTGTTTTTCAGTTGAGTTGTATATTTCCTCAATAGTAATACTGCTAAAAGTTTGTCTAAATTGTTAGTCAAACAAATTCTGTCTTTAATGATCTTATTAAAGCTTTAATTTCTGTTCTTTATTAACTCTTTCCTATAGGAAAGAGGACTTATTAAAACATGGGGAATTCTGGCACACTATTGGTGAAAATATAACTTGATCAATGACTATGGAAAACAGTACGGCAATATCTCAAAAAAGAATCAAAATACCATGTGGTCCAGTAACTCCACTTCTGGGCATTTATCCAGACTATATGAAGATATGAGTTCAAAGAGACACATGAATCCCTGTGTTCATGTAAGCATTATTTACAGTAGCCAAGATTTGGAAACACCCCCAAGTGCCCAGTGACAGATGAGTGGGTAGAGAAGACGTAGTATAGACACACAACAGCATACGACTCATCTACTAAAAAAGGGGATGAAATACTGCCATTTGGAACAGCATGGATGGATGCTTAGTGATGTAACTCAGGTGGAGAAATATAAACACCTCATGATTTAACTGAAATGTGGTAGTGCCAGACAAAATGAAATAAAACAAAAACAAATGTTTAGGCTTTAAGAACAAAGTAGTGGTTACAGAAAGGGAAGGGGAAGGGTGGTAGGTAGATTGGGTAAAAGGAGTCAGTTGTGTGGTGGTGGGTAGGAACTAGACTTTTGGTGACAAACATAATATGCTATATACAGATGAAACGGATATTGATTTGTAAAGCTGTATATATAGTATGTAAATTATGTTATCAACCAATGTCACTTCGACACACACACAATGCTAGGCCCCATTGTGGGGGGAGGTTGATTCAGTAGGTCTGGCATTTGTATTAAGTTACCACACAACATTGATAACTGCCGTTCCAGGCACCACATTGCCAAACAGCGATGGCAGTGGAAACCATAAACTCTGGTGGTGGGGATAGAGCAGGTGTGAGGTTAGTGAAGAAGCTTTGCAATTGTGCAGAACATGAGAGAGCCAACAAGAGGAACCACGGTAGGTGTTGGTGTAACAGGATATTAAATTAGACGTTCTGACTGAGGCATCAAGATACAATAACAGCAGGAACAAAAGAGTCTGCTGCTTCATTGGGGGACATGCCCGCGCTCCCAGAAACTGCCAGAGCAAGGGATGTGTGAGTATACTCCGGGGACCAGACAAGCGCCACCTGCATGGGAGGTCTGCAGCTAGCTGTCTTCTGCAGCTTGGGGTCTCCAAAGCATGAAATCACAGTGGTATCTACGAAGGGGTCAGCATTAAACCCCTGCTGGAGCCAGATAGTGAAAAGCCGATTTATAGTAGCATCAGTCCGGAAAAAAATGTTTGTGTCTCCCTTCTTCATTCCCTTGCTTTGTCTCGGCACTAGGGTTGCAGGATACAAGTGAAAACACAAGATGCTGCTTCAATTTGCATTTAAAATAACAGTGAATACCTTTTAAGTATTAAGTTGCATGTGGTATCTGGGGCCTAGTTGTAGTAAGAAAATAGTCACTGTACATTTCAAATTCAAATGAACTGCACATCCCGTATTTTATCTGGCCATGTTACTATAAGCAGAATCAGAAATTGTAGTTAGTAAGACCAGGAGAGAGGCTGGAAGCCTTAGGTGAACCCTTAACCTGTAACAGGCTCCAGCCGGATCAGAGGAGGAGCTTTAACTGTAGGTTGAAAGTTTTCGTTTTCACACTTGAAAGTTTTCAAATTCTAAGTAAGTTCTGAAAGCTATGTCTCCTTAAAGAGTAAGTTATGCAGGGACAGTGAAGGACAACGCTGGAGGTGTTTATACTTCATTCCATGGCTTCTGTGAGGTCAACTTAGGGATTACACTTGTACAGGAAAAGAAATGTCTGGAAGCATGTGTACCAAACTGCTAAGAGTGCTTATTTCTGGAACCACAGTGGTTTTTTGGCTTTTAACTCTCTTCAAATATGAACTATTTTGTTAATCAAAACTAATAAAGATCTTTGAAAAGGCTTTTTGCTTAGTATTTTGGGAACATATTTCCACGTTAATAGTCTTCTCAAAAGTGCTGCTTAGTATCTCAATGCATTTTGGTAGCATAATGTATTCAAGCGCCTGAGTCAGGTTGTCTTGTATTTTATTAATACAAATATTGCAATGAAATTTTTGTAGTTTAATCTTTGATAACATCTTTAATTATTACCTTAGGATACATTCCTAGAAATGAAATCACTGAGCCTGAGACTTAATGCGTACTTTTAAGCTTCACCAAATTCCCTCCTGAAAGGCAGTGTGTCTGCCTGCACCAATTTCACTACAGGTAATTGTGCATATGTAGCTCATTATTTCGAGGTAACATCAGTTTACAACACTGTGCCAGTTCCAGGTGTACATTTTCTCACCCCAGGAACTGCATCTATCTCACCATGCCCACCACCAACCATCCAATCACCCTCCGCCACTAACCAGTTGGTACCCTCAACCCATCTTCCCCCAACCCCTCCCCTCTGGTAGCTGCTTTTCCGTGGTCAGAGTGTAATCATTTGTTTTTGTTCATTATTTGCATTTTTCTTTAATTCCACAATGAATGAAGTCTTACAGTATTTGTCTTTCTGTTGGTTTATGCTGCTTAGCGTTAGGAGATACGAATCAAAGCCACAATGAGATTTCACCTCACTCTGCTTAGAATGAGTAGTATCAAAAAGTCAAGAAGTAATAGTGTTGGTGAGGATGTGGAGAGAAAGGAACCCTCATCTTGTGTTGGTGGGGATGTAACTTGGTGTGGCCAGCTTGGAAAACACTATGGCAATTCCTCAAAAGTTTCAAATAGAACTACTCTATGATCCAGTAATCCCACTTCTAAGTATTTACTCAATGAATATGAAGTCACTTATTCAAAAAGACATATGCAAGCTGTGTTAATTGCAGCATTATTTACGATGGCCAAGATATTTAACTTCTTTTACTATTAGTGAAATGAAGTTTTGAATGTTTCTTGGCCATTTGTGTTTTCATACTAATCTCATGGATCTAACAGATGGGCTAGTAAACATACAGATGCTAATAGTTTGACTTTTGCCAACTCCAGCAGTCCCCTCACACATACCCACGTACATACACCCATTCTGTGCACCACTCAGTCAATAGAAGCTGATTGAATGAGCAAATAAGTGAATTGATTATTTAAGGAATATGGCCAATGGAATCCCTTCTTGATGATTATTGATGGTTTTTCATGATTTATTCAAACTCTCAGCAAACAGTTATGGAGTACCTACTGTGTACATGGCTCAGTATTAAATCATTTAAAAATAACAAGCACAGGTAATTATTTTAATCAATATAATAAGGTTAGTGAATCACAAACATTACATGTATATCTTGGCTACATAGCACCTTCACAGGTGCGAGCCTGTGTGGATCTGTAAATGTTCTGGGTATTTCAAGATTTACATATCAACTTTAACATTTTAAATTGTTGTTCACATAAATACTTCTACAAGCGCCTTTGTCTATGTGTCCATGTTTTATTCAATACAGTGCTCCCTGATTGTGACTATATATAAGCAGGATGTGGCACTGTGTGACTTTGTCACTCATTGAACCCTAGTTGAGTGGGATGTCCCAAGAAACTTGTGGGCATCACTGTTTCTCCGTTCTGTATACTTGCTGTCCCTGCCACCATCGTCATAGCCCCTCAGTCCTCACATCTTATCTCTGCTATTTCTTTTAAAATTTATTTATTTATGCATACAAGAGCTGGGGTATAGGCAGAAGTCATGGGAGGTGAGAGGATTCACCAGAGACAGAGTGGGGAGCAGAACAGGCAGACTGACCGAAACACACTGCTGAGGGGAGCAGCGGGCAAGGCAGGAGAGGTCTGCTGCGCCATGTGGGTCCCCACCCTGGCCGAGCATCGAACTCGCGCTGCTGTGCTGCCGATGCTTCACAGGGAGGCGCTCAACCCACTGCGCCACCAGGGAGACCATATCTCCGCTATTTCTGCTGTCAACCACCCTTTGCCCATTTCTTATTTCTTTCCTCTATTACTTCTCCAACGTCTCTTTGGTTTCCAAGGATGAAAAACAACCATCTATATGGCCAGCTACTAATAATGTCACTTTCCTTTTTGGTGGTGACCCAAACGGTCATCTCACACTGGGAAGAATTTACAAGCTGCCCCTTTGGCCATGTGTGGGATGCTGGATCTCAATGGTTTGGTTTGTTGTTGTTGTTTTTTACTATATCAAAACGTTTTTGAGCTCTTCATGACCATTCTAGAAATCTAGGTGCTAGGTAACAACTATAGCAGAGTATCTCTGACATCATATGAATGTGAAGTTTTAGACAAGGGAACCCCAAGTATGAGTTTGGTTTCCCCAATAGCTCTTAAAGGCTGGTTTCACAGATTTGCACACCAGTTGTTCTGTCATGCTATTGACAAGATGTTCTGAAGAAAACCACTTCTGACCTCCCTTAATTAATGCTCGTCACAGATATTTTCATCAATATCTGAACCCATCAGCCCAATGAATGATGTGAGCACCTCCCTTTCTCCTGTTCTGCTGTGATGCATATGGATCTCCAGGAAAATGAATCCAAGATCCTCTTCAGCACTTGTTTGGAATCTTCTTTTTTAAGCAGATCTAGCAGCCTGCATTTTTATCAGTAAGGAATCCTGGAGATGAAACTGAAAATAGGAAAAAAGAAAAGAAGCCAATTAATGTTTTTGGTAGGATCAGGCCTATCTGATGTGAGTAGCAAGTAAAACTGGATTGTTAAAAGAAAATCCTCAAATTTTAGGGGTTTCGTGCCATTGGGGATTCTGTCAAACAAAATTCGAGCATGGTAATCTTTAAGGAAGTGTCTGCTTTGTGTCACCTCTTCAGTGTCATTTGAAACACCTTTTTCTTCTGACAGTGTAGTGTTATGATGCAAGGGAAGTGGCAGGGAACAAATCAGAATGCTGTGGAGGTTGCTGTGGGAAAATCCCAAAGGGCAAAAGAGTGGGGAAGGCAGAGGAAGGGGAGGGGCCTGAGGGCTACTGGCCCAGCGCACTGGCCACAGAGATGTGTGGGCAGTGCTTTCTGTCAACAACCAAAACCACCACCAACACAACAAAGAATGAAGTCTTTCCTTAGAGAAGAGTCCACCTGCTTTTGACAGTCACACATCTGGCTGGTTCATGTTTCACTGAAATGGCTGCCTGTGTGGAGTTCAGACAGGAAAATAATGAAGTAGGTTTTGCCTCTTCCCTTTACAGTAGCCCCCAAAAGAGTGTACATTTGATAAGGGCCAAAGTCTGTTTGTGAAAAAGGAACCTCTGAGGGGAGATACAGCACCTAAGACCAAAGACCTTAATTTTGCCTCAAATTTAGGCTATACTGTTTCTATAGAGACCAAAGGGAAGCTTTGGCTCCCCCACTCAGCTATTAAAGTTTAGTGCATTGAAAACTGTCTTCATGCTGTGATACCCTTTCAGGGAGGAGAATAGGGTCTGAACTAATCCATGAAAGTTGTCATGCTATGAACTAGTAGTCAAGCTTTTTCCTTTCAATTGAATCTAAAACTATACTGTACTTCACACTTGATTGGTCCTTCAGATGGAAGGATTCAATATCCCTGCTGGAAATCAGCTCGTCTTCTTCACACAGTGCTGTTGAACGTGGAAAGAACTTATTTCTGCGGCATAATTACCAGCTCTAACATATGAAAAGTCGTAAGGATCTTTCATTTTTTTTTCCTTTTCTTAAAATTTAGTGAAACTCTTTAAAATGCTAACTTTTTTTTTCCCCTCTGACAAAGCTTGTTCACCAGACTCTGTCTCCATGCTTGCTGTTTGTCAATATATGTTGGGATCTATACATGCTACCGCCTTTCTTTCCTCAGGATGATAGACAGACATACAGCATACATGTATCGAAGACAAAAAATATCTTCTGAATGCAGCCGTCAGCGAGCCATTGAATGTCCTGTAGCAAAGGTAATGGGTCACTTATTTACCATGAAGACTGGGACAAGAACTTGAGGAATCTCAGCAGTGCTATGTCAATTGTGTAAGGGAAAGGACGCTTTTCCTTCCCCACTCAAAGAGTTAGCTTTGTTTATTTGCACATGTTTTAGATCAATAACTGGTAATAGTAAAGGCAGAACAAAAGCTCTAATAACCATGAGCCATCTGCAGTGTGAATCAACATTTCCCAAGTTAAACACGACTGTCTTGTGAATGAGTATGATTTTTGTTAATTAGGAAAAAAAATGCCTTGATCTGTCTACACCAAAAGGGGGCACCAGGGGATTAAAGAAGTTGTGGTGTTTTCGGAGGTTATAAATGAAATTAAGCTAAGTTTGGGAAGGTTTTAGTATAATTAATGTGTATATGGATTTTAAAAGGTGGTTGTTCTAAAAAGTCAGTTGAGTGGTCTTGAGTATTTTAGCTGAGATCATTTTGATATCTGAATGGGATTTTCTGTTGTATGGGGTGATTTCTGTGGAGCTTGATGACTTAAAGGCAAAACAGATATTTTCCTTGATTAGAACCAATATAATGAAAAATCATATATATATGCCTCCTTAAAATGCTCTTGATATTAATACTCAGTATTTTTCATTGAAGTTTGGTTTATTCTGTCTTTTAAAATAGAACTTCTTTTTTGTGTTTAAGACACTTAGCAAGAGTTTTAGTGTTTGTGTATCTGTGTATAGATGGAAAAATTCAGCGTTCTGCGTTGGCTTTTCTGAGAAAAGGATGAAGAACACAGGGATGGGTGGGTTATGGCAAATAGTAGCTAACTTAGAGATTGAGTGCCTTAATTCCAAGAATTCAGAAGGAGTAAATAAAGAGAATAGAAAAGCACTTTCTGGAACCATTTTGAAATTGTGCATTTTGGTTAATCCTACCTCATTTATGTGATTCCAGTAAAGGGAATTTAGTGGAAGGAAATAGGGAAACATAAAATAATTTTCATGAGGTTGTAAATATATGCAGTGCAAGTGGACCCTCTTCTGCTTTAATGTCACCTATGAGGCATGAAAAGTAGTTCGACTGCTAAATTGGTTAGTGGCTGAGTAAGTCCTATTTGTTTTTCCCATCCCCCTGATCCTGTGCCCTGTCCCTCCCCCATGTGAAAGAGACTTTCTGTCTGTAATCAAATCTGAACTGGTTGGTTAGCTAATAATTCCTCTTAAAAATGGAAATCAGTGGCTGTCGGATCCCCTTCCCTCTGTATATCTCCACTGTCTTCAAAGATGGCTGCAATCTAAACAAAATGGGCTGTCTTTCCACCAACAGTATATTCTCCTTTTCTCAACATGCCTGCTCATAGCTTCTTTAAAAAGATAAAATGATAAATTCATTCGAAATTGTGTTTTATAGTTTAATATTTTACCCAGCCTTTGGTCTCACTCATTATTTTATGCTTTGTGATGATTTATGGAATCATATATGATGTAATGCAAGGCAATTTACAAGCTGCTATTACATTCCTGTAACTTTTATGAAATATGTGACTAATTAGTATAGCGTTTAACTGGGAGAATTAGATTAAGAAAAAACAAATGTCTTTCAGGTTTATTTGAAACATATGGACCTTATTCAACTGAAGTAAATATTCAGGTACAATAAATTGTTATGTGTAGTGCTGGAAGATAACTGTAATTTTACTTTAAAATGTGGCACTACTGAGAAGTTTTTATGACTCTTATTTATTTGAAATAAACATACAGGGTTATTGAATTTCATGTCTTTTGTTATCAACAGTGTAGTGATTAGCGTGTATTAAAATGTCCACTCTAAGGCAGGGAAGGAAAGTTACTATCGGTTTTGTTTACTGGGGTTCTCCCCTATGTGTCTTGCAAAGGGTAGTGTTGGCTTGATGGTGGAATCTTTTCAACGTGATCAATGAACATTGCTCCCACTACCTGGTTATTTTCAAGCTGTACTTGAAAAAAATTACTGCTGTTTAGTTAATAATAATTGTCCTATATTGCTTCTGCTTTAAGGAATTGATGTTCCTCTGTGTCACTGAAAAAGAAAAACCCTCTTTTCAGGGCAATGCTTTGTAAATTGTTTTTATACAAAATGCTGTGTGCACATATTCCTATAACTATTTCATTTCTTTGTGTGCTTTTGGTCTTGCACTTTGACAAAGGGTCAAGATGACCGATGAAATCAGTTGCACGTTTCTGGAGTAACAGAAAACCAGACGAGTCAAGATCTAAAAATGCAATTAATCATGATGCTGATGACCAGTGTTTGGCTGTGGCCTCAGCCTATGCTTTGGGAGGTCTTGCCTTGGCTGTATATACTGTTGTACTTTGAAGAAATATGTATATGCTGGTATTTGTATGAGGTCAGAACAGGTAAAATAATAAGTAGATTTTTGATCCATACTTTCCATTCTTTTTGGCTGGCATTTCTTATGACAAGATTTCACATCGATGCACCATAAAGACTTTTTTTGGCTTTAATTTTTCCCCCCAAAACGTCAATTTATTGATGCTCAAAAATTTGTCTGTCCACATGCTCAATGGCTTCTTTTTGTGGTGTTTTTAAGTCACCTCTCCATGGAAGCAAATTAGTGACCAAGTAGAGCTTATGAAAGAACCTGAAACACAGAAAGGTCTCCAAAGGAGCTATTCTCCTTTAGGGAAGCTATCTCCGGATTAAAAAAAAAAAAGAATCGAAATCACAGCTGCAAGGACCCCTGATCTATTTCCTGGCATGACATGTTCGTTGAGAACTGTACGGAGGGCTTCACATTAGATAGGTTATTTCTTTTTAGATCAATTTGCCTACACAGGCACATCACAAGTTTTATTTTTTCCCCATAATCCAGCTCCATATCTGGATGCAGAGTAAAAGGGCCATTTTGACCTCTTTGATTATAAAGACAGGCAAGAAATAGAATAAAAATGATGGCTATAGGGGGGAAATAGATTTCAAAGCAAGTAATCGAAAAGCAGAATTTCTTTTGAGATGAAACTATATTTCTCTAAATCCAGAAATTCCACTTAAGAATCTTATCAAAAGAGCTAATTTCAAAGACTGAAAAATATTGCCTCCTGTCCTGACTCTTGCAGCACTGTCTGAAAGTTGATTCTTGATGTTTGAGGTGGTAAACTAAAACCACAGAAAAAAAAAACTGGATCCTAAAGAAAGCATACAATTACTTGGGTTCCCCCCCTCCCCCCGCCTTTCTAAAATAGACAGAATAGCCGAGATAAAACTTGAGGACTGATTTGACTTGTTATCCGGCCGAGCTGCAATCTCTAAATTCACAGTGGACTTTCCAGCTTCACTGGCCTTAATGTGGCTGTTTATTAGAAACTGCAGTTATTTGTCAGTGTTGCTTGAGTGATGTGATTAGAACTGGAGTGACCAGAATGGAATTAAGGAGGTGTTCCAAACTTCACAATTTAAAATATTTCCCTGAAGTGATGCAGAGACAATACCAATGTCTCTATTTATAAAATTGAGTTCTCTCAGTCTGAATAGAAACAACAGAGGGGCTAATGTATAGTTCCGAGAAAGGCCAATTATGTCCCCTGCATCAGAAGGAGTCTAATATGATTCTAAATAATTGCCAAATCAGATGCACATGAATGTAGTTTTATTCTTTCCTTAAAACCCATCAAGCCGGTGTTTATGTCATGTGGAACTGGTGCATTTGCAATAAGTTCACTAGATAGAACTGCTCCACCTCACCTTACAAAAGCACGAAGAGACAGGATCTGTTTGAGACCGTGGGGACTGTTCAGATTTAGAATGAGCTGGTTAGGCAAAGTAACCACAGCTGGTGTGTCGCAGGAGTCACTCACTCTGTATTTAAAATATTTATTTGTATTTTCTCCCTAACCATGTTTGCATCTTTAATCTCATTACATTCCTCATCACAGTGTGGGAGAGTCACATTCACCCCCATTTTCCAGTTGAGGAAACTGAGGTTCAGAAAAGAAGTCCAGTGACTTTCAATAAGTCAGGTGGCCTGTTAGCTGCAGCAACCAGTGAACATGAGCATAATAAACACATCCTAATGCCATGGCTGCCTGGGGTGGGTTCATGAATAATTCTGGTCCTTGCATGGTCTTAAAAATACGTATTTCTGTTGGTTGCTAGCATATAAACATTGAGAGAGATTTCACATTATTAATAAAGAGGATTTTGGGGAAGGGGTGATAGAGGAAGAAGCAAAGCCTTGGGCAACCTTGCCTTTCTAGGCCTGCCCATGGGTAGAACCTTCTGGATATGCAGTTTGCCTAGGTGCTGTGAACGTGGGAGTTTTAAATCCCCCATCTTCACCCCAGGATTAGCAGCCTCTCTTGATTATAAAACCCCATTTTAAACTGGAAAGAGAAATTGCTAAGTCCTGGATTAGATCTCTGTCTCCCCTACCAGGCAGAGAAATCTTCAAGGGCAAGTGCAGAGTGTTACTCATCTTGCGAGTCGCCCCAGACTCTGCACAGTGACTGCCAGGGAGTGTGTTCTCAGGAACTATTAATGTGGAGAGAGCACCACAGCTGTGTTATCACTGCCATTATCACTGTGCTGACCTACAGAAAAGTTGTATAAATTGGGTTTGGAGGACAGAATCAACTCCATTAAACTTGAGAATTCTAAATCCTACTTCTAATGGAACAGAGCAGCTCCTCTATGAATAGAAAATCAAGAATGTGCTTTCTGCTCATTTGGCCTGGAGGCTGCATGTACATGATTCCAAACACTGTGGGTAAGATGCATCATTGAGCTGAAGCTCCAGATGTGCACAGATGTTTATAGTCATAAAGCCCTGACCTCCGTGGACTGACTGCTCCAACCTGGGTGACTTAGTTCCAGTCGGGGGCAATGCTGTGGGTTGCCTGCTGCCTGGTGATTAGGGCCTGAGAAACACCATTTTCAGCGTTCCAAACTTTTCCCTCAGAAATAATTTAGCAATTGAAAGATGGCCATGCGCACGGTGCCTTGCATGTGCTGGGTGAGTTGGGGCTGGTAGAACGTTCTTGTAGATAGTGGCCTTTCCCCTTTGAGCCTTTCCAGCAGTTGTGTTCTATATAACTCCCGGGGTGCTCACCCTCACAGAATTTGAGAACATCACTAATGTCAGCCGACAGACGTGAAACGGAGGCTCAGAGAGACCTGTCCGAGACCTCTGTTCGCCTGTGTCTGTGTTTCGCTTATTCTTTCTAGATAACAAGACCACTTGAGGACAAGGACTGGCCCTTAGTCATCTTTGTGTTCTTCCCAGAACTTATTAGAGGGTGTCTTGCTTTTAGTGTGTTGGGTCAATTTGACTTCTTGTGAAAACCATGACATTTTTAGATTGACTGGAACTCAAAAACTATTCTGATTTCCTCATCAGGATTTCATTTCAAGACAAGAGACCTTCAGTGAGGCTGCCCACTAAGATTTCAAGTGAGCTCGAGCCAAGCACTTGGTGCCAAATAAAATGGCCACTGCAGGCATGCTTTTGAAAAGGACTAGATTCCATTTTTTAAGAGCTTTTTTGGAGGAGTACAGAAGACCGAAAATTGTTTTTCTTTTATTAATGATCCAATGGATGTTCATCCAAAAAATACTATATACAAAATTTGAAGGCTCCAAACTGATCTGACTCATTAGATTTAATGAATCCAGGAGAAAATACTTCCTGAATCCTGAAGCCTTCATATTATCCTTTACCTAGTTCTTTACAAGTGATTTTTTGGCTAGTAAGTGCCAGAAATAGGCCCATCTGCAGAAAGTGAGCACATTTTCCTTCACGATTTGACAATGCTATCTGACAGCTATTAGAACTTGAAATTCAGGGACTTGCAAAGTAATTCTTCAAGTGTAGCTTGTTTCCAATAAAAGCATTCAGTGTTCTGGTTTTTTTTTTTTTCACTTCATTGAAATTCATTTAAAAATTCACTTCCTTAGAAACACTTTTGTGCTTCTATAATCACTATGTATGTGCTTTCTGGGCTTATATTTTTTAAAAAGAAATAATTTGTTTTAATGCCAGAAGATCTTTGAAAAATTGACTATTGAGACAACAGAAACATGGCATGTATAAATGTTAATTTGCTTTTTTATATAAAACCATTTCATTTTTATTCTTAACCACATGTGGGTTTTGGCATTTCTCTTTCCCATTTCTGTTTCCAGTAAGAGTTGCTGAAAGATGCCGAGAATGGTGAGTCAGTGCTCTGATAGACAATTTAGAATCGACTAACTTCCAAAATGCAGCAATCATTAGAATCCAGAAAGTTCCTCTTCTTTCCAAAGGAGGTGTCATTCTCTCTCTGGTCAAGGTAAATTGGATTCCAGTCCTACCTCTGCTGCCTTCAATTAGTGAGAACTTCAAAAATTACGTAAACTTTCTAGGCCTGTGTGTTCTCATCCACAAAATGAAGAGTCATCACAGAAAGCAAACACGTAGCATCACTGTGAACCTTAAACACGCTTAATGCAGGTAAAGTGTTTCGCCCAGTGCCCAGCACAATAAGTGGTATTTTAAAATTATTGTGATCAGCAATGATGTTTGATTCCTACCTCTGTCCCAAGTGGTGCTTGAAACTCTGGGTCAAGAAGACATGGAGGAAAGGAAGTGGCTTTTCTGAGGCTGGTGCTATAAAAAGCTAGGAGACATTTTAGAAGCACAGTGAGTCCATAGCTCTGCTCTCGTACCCTGAGTGGCGCGAGATGAGTAGGCCTGCAGCAAACCCGCCTTGATTGCTGCAAAACAAGCCTAAATAGCTCCAGCTTGCAGCTACTGGGCCTACAGGAGTTGCTCGAGCGACCTCTGGCCCCTCACCACTTTAGACTCGCACTCTGGAAGACATGGAGGGGGTGCTCCCCTGCACTGCTGAAGCCATCAAACCTTCTTCATAAATTCTTTCTGGGAAGAGATTATCTTAGGAACCTAAAGGGCAATCTCCAGCTGGTGTGTATGTGTGTATGTAATCATTTCTCATTTTTAAGCATCCTTGAAGATCAGGGGAACAGTTTCCTCTCAGGAGCCGCAAAAATATTTCAGTCTTTTCATTTACCAACAGAAAAGTTGGTTGAGAGTTTCCTTCTAAAGTCTTCGCTTTCCAGCCAGTCTAGGTGAAAGGGATTTCAGATTTAAAAAGTTTAGGTGGCAGTTGGAAGTGACATTGGTCTGCCGGGCATCCGCCTCCCTGTCTTCATCTTGATGCCTGTGTACCAGCCTGTCTTTCACAGAGAAACCTGCATCTCTAGGCGCCAGGTTTCAGACTGTAGTTAGGCACCGGGTACTTGGTGTGGGGGCTGGGGGTGGGGGCTGACAATGGCGGCAAGATGGAGAACTTAAACTAATGCTAGCAGTTATTTATTGGTGTTTTGCAACCATCCCAGGCCAGGTAGTTTCACCATCAGCTCTAGCAATTTGAAGGAGAATTTGGGAGCCTTGGCATCATTTTCACGGGTTTTAATGGTAAGCTTGTGGAAACAAGCCAGTGGGGAGACAGCAGCTTGACCCGCTGCAGACCTCTATACGCTCTCTCCTCTGGGCTTTCTCTGGCGTTCTCTTGTGGTGTCTTCCTCTTGCACCCATCACTCAGTCCTTTCATAGCCATTCTGCCTGAACCATCTTTGGGTAACATTGTCCTTATAGCCCTGACCCCTCAGCTCAGGTGTGCACACTTGCACACGCCCGCGTGCGGGTGTCCATACTCAGGCACGGGTGCCCCACACCCACACACCCTCTACGTGAATAAGATCAAGCCCTGACCAGTTTCATTTATCATAAAGTTGGGCATTTACTTTAAGGCAGGTGAGGCAAATGCATGGCCTTCATGAATTCTCAATCTACCAACGCCACCACCTTTATGTTGTAGGAAATACTCTCTTTGTTTGACAGTCGACAAAGCTGAGGTTCAGAGGTGAAGTGCTTTGCCAGAAGGTGTTGTGGCAGTGATAGACACTGTGATTCCAACCCCGGCCAGTCACCCTCTCGTTCTCATGCTTTTGACCCCTGTATCATAGTCTTCCTGTGATCATGTGAAAACAGTGCGTCTCCTCTCCCACCTCTTACAAAACCGGTTTTCAATTTCGATGTCTCATCTTTGCCCCAGACGACTTTAACCTCACTTCCCTGGGTTGAGTGAAGAGGGGACAAATTGATGAAAATATGAGGACAGAAACCTTCCCCGGGTCAGACCAAGTCAGACCCTCATCTCACCTCTCAGCCCCTGAGGTGTTTCAGTTGCTTACCTAGGCTTCAAGACAAGATTTTACAGAGTAACAGATGTAGCTACAAATCCTGCTCTGTCATTTGCTAACAACAAGAATTTAAGCAAGTCTCTCTGACCCCCAGTCTCCACTTCTGTAAAACAGGCAACTCCTACCTCATGGGACTGGTGAGAGAATGAAAGAAGACACAGCCTGTAAAACAGACACTTCTGTAAAACAGGCAACTGCTACCTCATGGAACTGGTGAGAGAATGAAAGAAGACTCAGTCTGTAAGAGAGCCAGAGAGCATGTGATGCCACGTAGAGCCTGACTACAGCACCAGACGGCCTGAGCCGGAGTCCCGGCTTTCCCAGTTTGCTGTGGCGTCACCTGAGGTAATGCGCTTAAGCTCACCTGGGTCATCATAAACTGGGGCTAATAATAGCTCTTATCTCATAGGCTTGCTGTGAGGAATAAGTAACTAAGTAAGTTTAAAGCCTTTATGCAGGGCCTGGCCTATAATAAGTGCTCCATAATTTTGCTACTATGCAAGGTGGTTGGCATAAAATAATGGCAAATCCTCTAGCGTCAGCCACCAGTCTCATTTGCCTACAGAAATAGTTCCAACTTGTACACTGCTTCTGAGAACTCTTTGAAAAGAGGTTAGAAGTCCCAAGCAACTTGCTGGAGTTTTCCTTAAGTAGGGACCTTATACTAGTTCCATCATATCATTCTGCCCAAAGAGGAGGGAGGCAAAAGAGAAAAGTAGTCCATGGGCCCAGCATTTGGGTGTGTGTCAACCAGAAAAGCAGAGAAAGTAGAGAGTCAAAGTCACCCTGAGGAGCTCTCTCTGGAGATGTGATTTCCCGTGCACAGCACATCCCAAAACAGGAGCTATCATGGCTGCCTGGCGTGACTCTCCCTCCTCTCAGGCCTACTATAGGTCCTGGGAAATGTCCCCCTTTTCTGAAGGTACATGATGGGGAGCACGGAACAGTCAAAAGGATACATAAGTCCTCCCCCTCACCCCCAGATGATTCCCTGCACAGGCATGGCATAGAAAGGGCTGCTAAGGGTATCAGCGGCATGCTATTCATTTCCGTGAAGAAGTTTCCAGACCACTGTCATTCGTGGCTGTGCCAGATTGCTGTTGCACAGTCGTAAGCAGTGGCTGTGAGTTTCATAACGACAGAGGCCAGGTGTGCTGATTCCGTACAGCTAGCCTCCTCCTTGTCACACAGGAGGGAAGCTCAGAAAGTCCTGGGAAACTAAGAGGAAATTCAGTATGGGAACACCATCCATTCATCCTTCCCCGCCAAAAGGAGGGATGACGTTAACTCCCAGCCTCCATTGTTACCTCACTACCAACTTAGACAAAAATCTCTTCTAAAATTGCCTTTCTTTCTTCCCAGACAGATTAAGATTGTCATTGTTTCTCCTCAATTCAGGTTACAAGTTGTTTTATTGTCAATTTTCCTAAAGAAAATTATTAACTAGCTTGATTATGGCTGGGTACAGCATTTATGTGAATTTCAAGTGGCATCTTATTTGTCTCATGGTGAGCCTAATGGTTTCTGTTCATCTCAATGAGGTCTGCCACTCAGGCCTCTTATCCACTTCACCTTTCACCTAATTTCTGGGAGCAAATTTCCCTCAATGTCCTGGCTGTAGAGGCTCTTTCTACTGTCTATTCAGTTTATTGTGCTCAGAAGTAGTGAATGGATGAGTTTGTGTGTTCCCAATGCATCATAACTATGTGCAACCATGATGAAACTGTCCAATTACATCCCCACAGGTCTCTTTGTAGAATTACATGCAGTCACAGGGTCAAATCTCATAAATACAATGCTAAGTGGGAGAAATGCAGCACAGAAAAGAGCGTACTCATGCTACAAGGTTTCACTTATGTGAAGTTCAACACAAGGAAAAATTGATCTGTTTAACCTTATGGGGTGTGGGAAGAAACCAAGAAGGAATTGGGGGGGCTTCCTGGCACCACTCAAGTTCTCTTCCTTCCTCTGGGTAGTGGTAACAAGAGTAATTTTTGAAAATTTATCAGACTGAAGACGTCAATGATGTTTTCTTCAAATAGACTTCTAGAGAGTCCTCCTTATGTATGAACTCCTATGTGGGGTGATGTTGGGGAATTTTCCCTTCCAAAGACAGAAAAAAAGCTCGAGCCACACAAAGGACCAGTGGGGGTTGCCTTTGATGGCTAGGGTACCTACAGTCAGGCCCTTGTCCATCTTTAGGCCCCTCCAATGACCATTTCAAGCCCACTTGAGCCCTCCTCACCTTCACTTGCTCAAATGCTTTTCTACCAAATGTTGTGAAAGGTCTTCTCTTTCCTTGCCATGCTAGTTAATAATTTCCAATGACCCTGACGTTGGTCTCCCCAACTTCAACTAAGCTCCTTGAGAGCAAGGACCTCATTCTCCACTTATTTGTAAATTCTACACAGCCTAGAAAACCACAGGGTTGAACACAAATGCCCAATTCATAGCTGCAGAAAAGAAAAACCAATACCCAGAGAGAAGGGAGAGGAAAGTGCTTCCCTGGTTGGCATGATTCTGAGTTGCTCTCATGCCTCTTGGCCCACTCAACACATGTCCTTGCACATAACTCATGAGCCCATAGTTTTCCAGGTTTCACATTGGTATAATGTGGTCTCGTCCTTGAATTAGGACCCATGGCTCAAAATTTCTATCTAGGTTTGTCAAGGTTGTCAGTTCAAGAATCAGTAGACTCTGGAAATGTTTTTAATATAGCATTATTAGATTCAACTATTTATGAGTGGGTCTTAAAAGGCCCACAACATGTAATAATTTATAATTTTGCTGAGGCATAAATTTGAATCACACATACTTCAAGGCTAATGTGATGGGGCAATTGGCTTAGTAAAATGTGATGGTTCTTAGGAGGGAGATAGAAGTTTTCTGGAGGAAATTATATGCCAATTGCATCATTGTGGGCTTTGTGAACTGGAGGGGGATGGAGATGAGTTTTCCTGGATGCCCTTCCTAAATGTCAAAGGTTGATTTTGCTTCAGTTTTTTCATCATAA
>JAGFMF010012119.1:1053686-1084868 GCA_019455555.1 Galemys pyrenaicus
GAACTCGTGCGGTGGCTGCTGTTTGCTTCATAGTGCGTTGCTTAACCCACTGCGCCACCAGGGAGGCCCAGGCCCAGGTTTTTGGATTTGCTATTACAGTGGGTGAGAGAAACTTGTGTTAACAAGTCACAGGCATAAGTATGACAAGTCCTGGAAAGGGCAGGGGCGTGGCACCATGGAGTAGAGAAGGCAGAGCTTGACTGGATCAGGAACATCGGCGGTTGCTTTCCTAGGGAGCGATGCTGTGGTGACAGCTGAAGGAGAATAGGAGCTGAGCGGATGACAGAGGGACAGCTTGTTTGAAGACTGTGGCGAAACGGAGCATAACTTGCCCAGAGCTGAAGGCAGGCCACTGTGGCTAGAGGGGACCCAGGTGAAGGCCATGTGTGAAGTGGGCAGGAGCCAGGCTGCAGACCTTTGTCCTGAGCAGCAGGAAGCCACTGGAGGGTTTCATTCATGGGAAGGGCATGGTCAGATTTGTGTCTGTAAAAGCTCATTCTAAAATAATCAGACGAAGATCATTCAGCCTACAGGTTTCCCCCACTATCTGAAAGTAGTTTGGGATCATTTGGAAGGTCTAGGAATGCTCAAAATTTCTTCCATATAGATGAATGTTAACAGTATTCCAAGACAACTCCCCCCCCCCCCAAGTAACCTACCAAAGGATACCAAATAGTAATATTCTACTTGGGGTAGCAGCAAAGCCCTGTACTATGGGCCTGAGGATACATAGTGTGAGACACAAAGCTGGGAGATAGTTCGCTCTGGCTGTAAAGAGCATGAACAACAGGTTAGAGACTTGGGCTTGGTTCTCTGGGAAGTGGGGACCCTTCCAGAGCACGAGAGTGGCAACCCAGGCCTCCCGAGAGTCCTGTGTGAACTTAACAGGCATGTTTGCTAGACACTATGAAGGGGAAAATGAGAAATACACAGCCTGGTCTTGATCCTCTGTATTCCGAAGTCACAGTTCATTCAGATAATTGCTATAAGCTCTAAGGCCTTCATCTAATAAGAAGTTTGATTCTATTTCCCAAATGTATAAGTACTGGAGAATATACCAAAAACATCACTGTCTCTTAGGTAGCTCTGATTCAACCAGTACTTACGGAGCCCCTGCTACCAGACTCGTGGTTAGGCCCACAATACTAGTTATCTATTGCTGTGTAACAAATTAACCTGAGACTTAGCAGCTTAGCTAAGCACATTTATTATCTTGCAGTTTCTGTGGGTGAGAATCCAAGCATGGCCTATTTGGATACTCTGCTTAAGGGCTCTCACAGGCTACAATCAAGCTCTCGAAGAGTGAGATCTCATCTGAAGGTTGGTGTGGGGAAGGGTGTACTTCCAAGCTCACATGGCTGTTGGCAGAACTTAGTTCCTTGAGGGTTGCTGGTTTGAGTGCTTCGGATTCTTTTCCTGTGAGCCTTTCCATTATGGCGTTATTACTTCAAGAGAATGTGTGCACTGATGAAGCAAAAGGGGTTCTCGGTGCTTACTCTCAGGGACTGCATGATGTCCTTGAGAAGACAAGATAGGCATATAGGAGACAATTGAAAAACTACTTACTTAAATGCCTAAACGCCTACATGTGTGATATTTGGCATGAAGGATTCAGAGGATCGTGATGGGGAGGGTTACGGGCGCAGGGAGAAGAAAGGCATTGGAGTGCGGGGTTTAGTCCATGCGGTGGGAGATGGGCCAGCATGGCCAGAGCACAGTGACACCTGCAGCCTGTTTGAGTGAGGGGAATTTTGGGGTGGAGTAGAAAGCAGGGGAATGAAACAGCAGTTCCCAAGGTGCCTGAGAGATTTCAGAGGGAATCAGAGCCATGAGAGAAGAGCCATCATCTCCAGTGGATGTTCCCGTCAGTGCCCAAGGAGGCGACGACATGACTGGGTCTCAAAGAAACACGTCCTGAGGAGGACATATTTTGACAAGAGTTGTGATTTTTAGCGTTATAGCTTAATTCTATCTAAGTAATCATCACTGCTTTCACAATGTTTTTCTGAGCACTTTTCTTTCAGAACAAAATAATTTGGCAGGAGCGCTTCCTTTTACTACTTTAGAATTCTTTTGTTCCCAAATACAAGAAAGGGAGCCTTTTCTCATTGTTGTTGCTGGGTAAGATTCTCTTTGAGGGTCAATGGTAGAATATCTTTCTCGCAAGTCTTGTCTCCTAAGCTCACGCAGGCTTATGCAGCTCCAGTACACAAGACTAAACTAATAAAATAGCTACCATTACTAAGCAGTTGGGAACGATGGACTTGGCGCATTTTATTGGTAGTTTTCTGTGGGGATTAAAACGATTTGGGGAAATGATTTGCTTTGTTCCAGCCCCCAGCACAGTGCCATATAGCAGCGAATAAACATCCCCAACAAATGACTGAGTGTGCTATGCCAGTGATTTTTAAATGTGACAAGGAATTCGACTGAGCTGGTAGAATTTTATCTAGTGCCTTGTGAAAATGAGAAATCGGTCCAGATGCGGATCACATCTGTATCATTTAAAACTGCTCTGAGGGATCTCCACCTCCCAGGTAGAGGCTCTGCACAACAATAAGCCAGTTTATCAAAGATGGGATTTACTGCGCCTTGTTTTTCTATTAGGGAGGAATTACGCTAAGCCCAGCAGCAGACATTTTGTGTTACCATGGCAGCCCATATTTCCTGCGGGGTTGTGACCCCTGATGACTACAGTGGGAAGGCAGGAAAAAGAGAGACTCTTTGAAGATTAGTAAATAAATGCATTACTTATGCAAACCGTCTCTGAGATGGCCCCACAGTACAGAGGAGAAATGAGGAAGCTCTTCAGCTTGAGCAAACGGTTATATGTAAATACCTGCATTGGAGGAAAACGAATCACCTTTCATTTGATTATTTCTTTAAAAGTCTGTTTGGTCTGATAATGAAAGTAATATAAACCAGACTTCATACTGAGAAAATAGTATTATTGTACATGAAAATACAAACAGCCGCTGATGTTTCCCTTTCATTCTCAATGACTAATTTTTTCCCCCCATTGGCTCTTTGGATGTAATATAGCTCCTGGAATGATTTTGCAATGTTTCTCAATGGATCACAGACAGAAAAAAAATAATGAGCATATTCAACTTTATGCAGGCATTGAGAATGCAGTCCGCTTCTTGGTGAAAGTGGTTTAGTATTGTTTTTGACCAACTTGATTATCTTGATTGATCTGCTGCAGTTCTGAACAAGAAGCTGAAAACAAGAGAGAAAATCAAGCATCAATTTGGATCTATTATTTCAAAGGTATTTTCTCAGTGCATATTTCCTTTGAAGTCACAACTACATTGTTCATGCAAGAAATATTTGTTGAGTGCCTACTATGCTAGTGCTGTCCAAGGCACTGTGTTCGGGTGTAGATGTATTTACACATGTATTTGGGTAGATCAAATGCAGGTGAATTGTGTTTTCTGACCATTTCCTCTATTGTTCTTCAGATGACTTATTTTTATGAGTATAAAAAAAGGGAAACTATGTAGCATAAAGTGGATTAACTACTGCTGATACATTTCATTTCATAGTGTAGTTATATCAGAACTACTTAGTTACTGGGAAGCAATTATGTGCCAGGCAGAGCTCCAGCTATTGGGGATGGAGTTGTGGTGAGACCTAGCCCTTACCCTCAAGGATGACACAGTCCAGCTGTGGTTCCAGCAGCTCACTTTGACTTGGCACTTTGCCCTGCTGGCAGTATAACAATCAGATGGGGCTGTCTATGGGAGAGTATTTCCGGGGTGGGGGGGTGGATGGGTTTGGGTTAACCTATCAGTGGCTGCTCACCAGGTTGTTCTTATATGAAGGGCATGGATCTGGGCCAGGGAATGTTCACTTGCTTTTTATAACTTAGCTTGTTTATAATATTTTGCGCTACATCTTCTATGCATTTTCTCTAGCCATGATTTTTTTCACAGCTTTACTATCTACCTTGGATTTTTTTATTTGTAGGAATCCTGTTTTGGTTCCACATATAACCTCTGTTCCCTTTCCAACATTCTGAGATCTCTTTCCTTTACTCTACCACCACCCCTCCCCCTGCCCCAAAAAAGATTGAGACTCACTAGGAAGACTAATCTAGAATCAGCCCCCTCAGAGATCAGTTTTTCAGATTTGGCTTTGATAGCTTTCAGTGGGTCTAGGATGAATGTGCTGAATGACTCATCCAATATTTGAAGTACTTGAAATTCCTTGGTCAAAGATGCTGAATTAGTTTTCATGGGATTTTTACGCAAAGCAAAGGTGGGAGTTTTACATGAAGCAAATATGTGAGGTGAATGTCCATTTTCATGAAAGAAACAGAAATCTCAACCATCTTCATGAACCAAAATCATTGCTGCACATTGTTCACACCAACTCCTTCTCCATCCCATCCCCAGGGGCTCCTAGACAAAGGGAGGAAATTGATACCGGGTAAGACTACAAGGGGAGGGGATCCCCTGGAAGATGGGGTGGGTTGATCGGGTTGAACACTACTGAAAAGAACTGAGGTCCTGTCAGCCCGGGGGTGGTGAGCCTTGACTTGGCTCCCTTACTGCAGCTGATGGAGTCTGGAGCGATCCTTCCGGGATCTCCATCTGTGCCTCTGAAGCCGCCTCCTCCTGCCTCGCTGTAAGGCTGCAAAATAAACACCTCTATTCATCAGCGAGGGCCCAACAGACCATAACTCTGTTCCTATCTTTGAGAGACAGCAAATAAGCATCATAAGTCATGGTGAAAATATTTATGAAAGTCTCTTCCAACTTTAAGACTCTTTGATTCTATGATAAACTCTTGGAGAGCAGTTTCTATAACTCACTTAGCATTCTGTCCTTTCCTTGCCTTCTGGCTTCCCATAAAATAATTCGCACAACTCTCTAGGCCATGACCTGAGTAGGAGGAAAGAGCCTTTATCTCTGTCCCTTTGCAAATTCTGCGAGATGACTCGGCTTAATTGTTCAGCAGCTGCGCAATTGTCATGCACAGGCCTTGGAGAGCACGGGATCGGTGCCAGGGAGTGAGCATGGCGGGGAGTGGTGGCAGCGCGAGAGCCATGCTGTCGCCTCCTCCTTGCGCCTACCTTTCCCCGCCATGTTTCAAACAGCTTTCCCAGAACCCCCAGGACAGCATCAAATCAAGGAAGTGGGGTGGCCGACTGTGGGCTATAGGAAAAGGAGGAGGGGCAGTCCACCCTCTGCATACCCCGGTGTGCTCCCTTCCAGGGCCTGAGGTGGTCTCAGGCTGTGTGGACACCCCCCAGGGAATGAGGCTTCAGACCTCTTACCGCCTCTGAAGGACATACTAGCTGGGGGGATAACAGGGAAGTGAGAAAATGCCCTTAGAGGGCCAGATTATAGAGAAACATCTTCCCAAATCACACATGGATGGACTTGAGAAGAGCCTCCGTCTGGACCGGAAGTGCTCACAATGGAAATGGACCTGCATGACGTCTGTAGCATTCAAGAATTACTTTGCAGGCAGTCTCCGTGGCATACCTGCTGCTGGAAGCTGCTGGCAATTCTAGCAGGAGGGGATTTATGAAAAGGCAAATGGGGTTTTTGAGAAGAATCAGAGCTCAGAAAATGTGAGAGGACAGGTGAGGCGACAGGATGATTGATGCGGCGTGCGGAGCTGCTCGTGGCTCCCAGGAGAGGGGCCCATTAACTGACCAGGGCTCAGTCAGCTGTCAGAGGGTCGGTTGCTGCTGGCCTCCAGGGCCCAGCGAGAGCACTCTGGAGGGAATTCAGTCACTGGGTCAGGGCTGGTGTGGGTGGGACCGAGACAGGCTTGCTCAGGGGAAGACCCAACGGACCTTCTCATTACAGCTGTCAACACGCCGCTAGTGGAAGTGTTCGGAAATATAGACTATTATGCAGAAACTAAAAATAACTCATAATTCTACTAGGCAAAAGAATGACGACATTTGAAGTACAGTTTTAGCTTTTCACGCTAAGCCCAGATGTGTATTGCTTTACAAGTTTGGGGTCCATATGTCTTACAACGTGTTTTGACTCCCTGCACCCCCCCCCATAATAGCATGCTCTCCTCCTCTTCACCTGTCTGGCCCGACATCTCTAAGGGCTTGGCAAGCTTCACTCGCAGGCAATTCCCCCAACCTTAGACAAGGCGCAGTCCCTTCCCATGGCCCGGTGGCACCCAGCTGCAGACATTGGGCAGCTATCACCCGTTTGCTCATTGCTGGTCTCTTCAGCGAAAGGACAAGTCTGTCTTGGTCAATGCTCTGGTTCCAGAGTTTATTTTATTTGTATTTGTATATTTTTACATCATTGCTCGTTTCTGTGCAAGTTTGGTTTCTCCTCTCGGATGTAGTCCCCGTAAAATTGCCAGCACCAGTTCACCCAGGAACCTTCACTATAGACACTTGTGCTCTCCCATGCCCTGTCTGGACCCCTTTTCTCCCCCCTCCCTTGCTGAATGTCTCCAACTTATGGTTTATATGGCTCCAGAGTTTAGCCCACCATAGGCAAACACTCAACCACTGCTGGTGTGTGGCTGAGGGCAGCACTGGCCTGTAACTCAGCGAACCTGTAACTTAAGGGCAACATGGCTGAAGAAATTCCAAACTTGGAAGGGAGAAGAAGCAGTGAGCCAGAGAACTTGACAAACAAATTGTCTCTGCCATGTGGGCTTCACCTCAACACTGTGGGAGCACAGCTTCCCCCTTCTGAGTATGGTTTGAACACTGAAGGCTCCTTACTTTGCAGTCAAGTCACTTTGTTCCCCACTGGCTGATGAACCTGTGATTGGGGGGCGGGGCTCCGGAGGGATGAGCTGGGCGAGAGAAAGGCTGTCGCACAGACCGCCATAATATGGCAAGTGCACCAAGTCTCCCCTCCTGCACCTGCAGTGTGGCAGTAGCTGCAGAGTCTAATGAACAGAGTGCTGTGCAGCGTGGACACATTCATTTGGTGGGCTTTGTCCATTGCTGAGGCACTGGCAGGAGGCATTAACTGGGTGGTTAGGCCCCAGGGGAAGGAGCTTCTGGGGTCTCTCTCCATCCAGACACTCTTCTCTGAGCCGCACCTAGGCACGTCCTATCACTTCTCCCCTCAGAAGCCTCCGTCAGCTCCTCATCTCTGAGTCTAAGCCAAAGTGTTCACCATGGCCCACAGGATGTCGGCCATGTTTCTTTTCTCACATTATTTCTCACCACTTTTTCCCTCAGTGACTACTGTCTTCTACTCTAGAGGATCTCAACCCTAAAAGATGCAGTGCTCTCTTTTGATAATACATACTTTCAGTGTTCCTTTTATTATCCTGAAATGAACTGTATAAGAAACATCACTTGCCTAGTCATATATATTTAAAACATCAATGTAATACCCAAAATAACATAAAAGCAAGGAAATAACTTATCATAAGAGTCCATCTTTTTACAGTGCAGATCCTGAAGCATGCTGGAAGTTACAATGAAAGCTCATAGGGAAAGTGGTGGCTTCAGATGCTGATTGATAAAGAGACAAAATTGCATTGCTATTGATGATTTGTTTTTTCCCCTTCAAATGGTGATTTGTTTTCTTGATAAAATTGCAAACAAAATGAATTATGGTCTCTCCTGCCACCAACTCTCCTAAGTAGGGGCCTCCAGTCACTGAAGCAATTAAAAATTACAAAATAGAAATACCCACTCATATTTTCAAAATGCCCTCTAGGGGACACTGATGTCCCACTGAGAATTAGTGCTATGTCCATTGACTGCTTTTGTGATTACCCAGTGCGTTTCTCTACCTCAGGGCCTTTGCACTTGCTGTCTCTGGCAGGAAGGTTCCTCCCCCAGTCATCTGAATGCTCACTCCCTCTTCCCTCAGGTCTCTGCTCAAATGACATTGCTTCTGAGAACCCTTCCCTGCCCATTCCAACTTGAATTTTCATTATAATACTGTGATTATCGCTATGTGACATTACCTTATATATATTTATTTCATTACATGTTTACTGTCTGATTGTCCCACTAGTGTCTAGGAGGAAATCTCAACCTCCAAGATGTAAGGACTTCTGTCTTTTACTGGTTTCTTTTTCCAGAATCTAGTAGATAGTATCTGTTCTATAGTAGGTGCTTAGTAAATATATGTTGAAGGTTTGTCTGCCAATCCCCCCTCTATGTACTCCCATGCATGTCTGTCCCATAAAGGTCACCAATATCATGTGCCCTGTGTAGCCACAGCAAGGTTGGTGACCATTGTCTTCTCTGTGGCTCTTTTCATTTTGGGCAGGTACCAAAGTATCCAAAGGTATCCCACATGCTAACCAGTCAGTCAGTTGTCTGTGCCATGCTTATATTTATCTTTTCCTTTTGTTCTCATCAAGGGTAAGCATTTATAAATCAGCATTTGAATTGCATACAAATGATGTTACTGCACTGCTTACAAACATTTTGTTTTCTTGGACAGGCTAAGCTATGGTCTAGTTTGCCTCTTTAACTAGTAATTCAACAAACTCAGCAAGGTAATGTGTTGTGTGTGTCTGATCCCCCATGTGGGGAGAGGATGTTAGCTAAGTAGGAGGGTTAGGTTCAGGAACAGAGACTTGATGTGGTAAGGAAAAGTGCTACCTTGAGTGGCAAGAGATGGAGGAGCCACAGTGTGAGTACAAACTACATACATGAGAACCTTCCAAGGAGCAAGAGAAACATAAGCAGTGTTTGGGAAAGGATGGAAAAGAAAGAAAATCAGCAAGATAAAATGTCAGGAGTTGATCAGTGCAGGAATAGAATGGCTGTTTTTCTTTTATTGAAGTAACATGGATTGACAACACCACTGTATGAAATTTAGAGGGACAGGACCCACCTCTTCAGGTAGGTGTCACCACACCACACCCTCCACCAAGGTACCCACAGTCCTCGACCACAGTCCACTGGGCCCCCTTCTACATTTTGCTCTGCACTCTCCCTCCCACCTCTAGTAACCTTAATTCTATAGACAGATTTCTAGGGTTTGTTATAGGTTTGGTTTTGTCTGACTCTTTGTTTTGTTTCTCTCAGTTCTGCATATAAGTTACACCATCTGGTATATTTCTTTTTCCTTATGATATATTTCAGTCAGCATCGTCCCTCTAGTTCCAGCCATGTTGTCACAAATGACAGGAGTTCATCTTTTTCATGGCTAAGTAGTATTCCATCATGTACATAGAGCACATTGTCTTATCACTCCTCTGTTCTTAGGTGTTTGTTTCCACAACTGAGAATTGTTGTTGATAAGCAATTTGCAGCAAATTCTGCTTGAAAGTCTCTTCCTTTAAGTAGTTTGATCCTTCAACTCCTTCAGATCTGTGTTTAAATTCACCTCATCAACCTGAGCCCCTTAAACAGGACTACCTCCTTATCACATTATATTCACTTAGCCTGCTTCCTTATAGCATTATTACCATCTGACACCATCTATTATTACTTTTACTTTCTGTTTCCATGCCCAACACCTCCTCCCCCAAATAGGATATCAGAATTATGGCTGACACACAGTACTCAGTAAATATTTGTCACATGAAGGAAAAACTGAATGTACTAAGGCATGACTGAATGATCTGGGAACTCCCCCAGAGACCTCTGCTTGGTGTCTTGGGAGAAAGTGGGAACATTCTGATTTCTTGACCCCAGTGAGCTGTGAGAGTTTTCAGAGGACAACGTGGGAGTACACACGTTTGGGGAACCTCCAACTTTAATCTTCAGAACCATCTGTAGAAATATGTCATAATGATTACTTTTTAAAAGTCATACTCCTTTCATATTTTCCCTTTCCTCTCTTTAACTCCAAGATAGACTGAAAAACAGAAAAAGCAGTCATCAAAACTAACCGCTTGCCCCAAGTATTTCTGTGGCCTTGACTTAGAGTTCAAGGTAATCAGAAATTCTGCTGAGTTAAAAGATTAGAGTTCAGACAAAATATTCTGGACATCTAGTTCCTGCTCCATTAAGAATTCATTCAGATTTCAGGAGGCTATATGAATTCAGGTTTTGCCTCTGATTCCAGGATGACACTAAATTGGCTTCCTGGCCACTAAGTAATCAAGTAGCATTTACCATATGTATCGAGCAATTGCCATATACCATGTATGGTGTTGTATTGTAATAACCTCTCTATCAAGTAGGGAGTATTATTATCCCTAACTTATAGAGGGACAAACTGAGGCTCAGGCAAGTTATTTCACTTGTCCAAACCCATCGAGTTGGTGGTAAATGGCCCTAATTTTTTCATTATACCTGTAGTAAACAGGAAGTCTAGGAGGTAAATAAGAGTCTGTCGTACCTCTGACCCCCCTGCCAATCCAGGTCAAGAGTAGGGACTTATATCCAACCTGCTATCTCTGGAGAGACATTCTACATATCGGAAGCCACAGTAAAGTCAGCCAACATTGTACCCACCCAGTCTCAGCCAGGCGTGTCTACAGACTCATTAACAAATGGTAGCTCCTCCCTGCCTACAACATCTGCTCTGTTATAAGAAGGGTCCAAAATGACTCAGGAATTTCTTTGCATGGGCACTTTGTGAACAACTGTGGGCTCTCTACTGCTATCTGTACACAAATGTTCACAACAGCACTATGCACAAATGTTGGAACAACACAAATGTCCATTGAATCAGCAGAATCTGTTCTGTTCATGTGATGGAATATTATTCAGCCAGTAAAAGGAATGAAATTGTGACACATGGCACAGCATAGATGAACCAAAAAAGATTAAGCTAAATAGAAGAAGTCAGACAAAAGGTCACATTTTACATGATTTCATTTAAATGAAATACCCAGAAAGAGAAATCCAGAGACAGAAAGCAGACTAATGTTCGCCAGGGGGTGGGGGCAAGGACTGTGAATGCTTAATGTAGAAACATTTTTCTTTTCGATTGATAGAATGGTTGGGACTAAATAGAGGTTACAGTTGCACATCACTGAATGCTTTAGAGCCACTGAATTGCACACTTTAAAATGGTTAATTCTATGTTCTGTGAATTTTACAGTTAAAAAGTCCTGCTCCCATGCTATGCAGAATCACCACCACGTGGGTCTTGCTTCAAGCACCGAGGAACTGGGCATCTAGCAGAGCTCGTGGGCTGTGGCTTTGCTTCCTTGCTCTTTCATATTTGGCTACTGGACTCACAGATTTTTCATGACTGGATCTAGCTGACAGGTGTCTTTGATCAAGGCACAGAGCTGCTGTGTGTGTGTAAATGATGGTGCTGAATCATCCAGACAAGGACATGTCGCTCCCAGTACAAGTGTATCCCCTCCAAACTCACACATCATAGGTGCTGTGAGCAGCACCCCACTTCTCTCGGAGCAGCTTTCAACACTTGAGTTTGCCCCTTATCAGAAGAGTTACTTTGGAGTTTCTTAGGGGTGTCCTCCCTGGGAAGTGGGGAAGAGGCCAGTTGGTCCTCAACCACAGGTCTCAGCTGAGACTGTGTTAGTGGTATCATGTTTGTAAATAACCCTAGTGTGTGGAGACGTGACATCGGATCTCTGCTTCAGTGAAGGATAATGTTTATTACATACTAAAGAGCAGTCGAGGCGATGGCAGCTAATATAGTAGTTGTATGAACATGTGCATCATTAAAAATTGTAATTAAGCCAACTCCCCAAGCACCAATAATGAAACCCGGTGAAGTTGTTTACAGGCTTGGTTTATAACTCCACGTGGTGAAGGGTCCACAGCAGCGTCTTCAGTGATGCCCAAAGCACCAGTGTGACCATGGCGCTCAGAACAGGAAGGCCCAGGGGACCCAGGGACAGTGAGGTTCACTTTTGTCCACCTAGGATATGGCAGGAATAGACATAGCCATAGCGGTCCGAATGGCAGGCAATGCTCAGGAACTCGTGGAAAGGGAAAAGAAATAGGTTTGGGGGTCCCAGAAGTAATTTCTAAGGAACACAGAAACAAATGGTAATGTTTACTGTTGTTTTACTGTGAGCAAACTTTCACTGGGTGTTCGCCACGTGCAAACACTCTGCTAAGCTCTTTCTAGGAGTTATCCTGCTTGATTCTCACCAGCCTGTAAGGTAGGTGTTGGGGTTAGCCCAAGTTCATAGGTGAGGAAAGAGACTCAGAAAAACATTAAGTCATGCGCACGTGGACACGGGCTCATAAATTACAGACCCGGGAATCAGATCTGGGATGGCCGATTCTGGCACGATGACAAAGGACTTTTCCCTAACTATTACTTGGAACCTGCTAGGATAAGGCATAAGAGGGATGGGAAACCAGTCTCCATTGATAAAATGATTTGTGCCCTGTGATCCTCTCAACACCCCTGGCAAGGCGTGTGCTACTAGTCCCGCTTGACGTATGAAGAATCTGTCGCCTCCATCATGGCCGTCTCCTGGGAGAGCTCTTCTTCAGGATGAGGTTTTTTAAACGTTAAGGGAGAACTTTAGGACATCCATAGGCCTCCATAGGATGGTTTCAGGGTCTCCACTGAATTTCTGGTTCAGAAATTCACACATAGCACTCAAGGCCTAACACAGTATTGAGGCCGAGACCCCATTCCCCTGGACCTCGCTACCCTTCAAGTGTGAGCTGAAGGAGTAAATGCTGCTCACGGGACCCCCCTCTCCAGGTGTGGGTGTTTCTGATGGTTTTGCCATTTCCTTGGAATCTGCTCTGATGTGCTAAGGTCCAGGTAGACTACTGGAAAGTTACTGGCTGCTGAGAGGGCAGGGCTGGGTTCAGAGAGAAGCTCCTGAGACTGGAGATGGGGAATAACAGGACTTAGGTGGCCAGTTCACAGAGATTGCTGAGTTCATCCCTCCCCTCTTTGCATCCAAATTGTCACTCCAAACCCTACCAGCTGCCCTGTTCCTTGTGGTCTGGCTTGTGTGGTGAGTGGGGAAGAAGACCCTCTTTGTAGGTACCTGACATAACCATAAAAAGCACAACTGCAGCAATAGACATTGTCCTGAGCAAACATCCTGTGTTTCATGTGCTTACATGCTTGGGCATGACCTGATTCAACACCACAGCCCTGTGCTGTAGGCACTATTAATCTCACTGACCTACCTTGTCCCACTTTTACTGATGAGGCATCGAGGCCCAGAGAACTCAAGTGACCTGCCCAAGACCACAGAGCTAGTTAATGGTACAGCCTAGTCTTCGACCTCCAAGCCAGTAGTCTGACTTTGACAATGCCTTCTCTGCTGCCATCTTGCCATTACAACCCTCTAGGGGATTTCCCTGAGGCTCAGAGCCCTAAGGTACTGAGTGAGTCACTGGACAGAGCGCAGGCACAGAGAGACACATGCTGACATGGGTGGAGGAGACTGGGGTGGAGGGTGGTTAGACAATTTAAGCTGAAAATTGCCAGTTTCAGAACTGCATCTATAAGTGGAGTTGGGGAGAATGGAAAGGGTGAATTAAATAAAATTGTTATTCATCTTCCCCTTTTTTTTTTTTCACTTTTGCCCTGAGAGGGCAATTAAGGAAACAAATGGTTTGTGGAGATTAGCTGACTGGTAGCTTTGCATATTAATATAATGACACTTGGTTATACCAGGCTGACTTTCTATTTAAGGTAGCTTTGTCCTTTCAGGCTGAAGAGCTGATTTCAAAGAATTAGGCCCCTGCAGTTTAAAAATAAAGTAAAATCAAGTGAAATCAAATCAAAGTCAATCTGCACGCCCTCTCCACCCAGCTTGTGTCCTCACCAAGAAAATAAGACTTGGCAGAAAGCACAAGGGATGTGAACAGGTTGTGTACCCCCCATCAATCCTCAGGGGGCAGCTAGTCCATGGGGAGTGAGCCCCGAGACCAGGCTGGGGTGGGGGTGGGTGCGATCACATCCCAAGAAGGTCTCCACCTGACATGAGTCAAAATTTAATGGCATTCAGCAAACATGTGCTGGGCCCCATGTCTGTTAGACTCCGCAGATGCAGAGAAGGTTATTTCTGGGTCCCTTTCTCGGGAAGTTTCTAGCATGGTGGGGGAGAAGGACACATGATTTTGTCTGAGAGGCATCAGGGCGCTAACGTCTGGTATAGTCTAGAAGAACTGCGCAGCTGCCATAGTGGGTGTTTTCTTTCTAGAAGGAGAGGATGGTGGCTCCAATGTGTGGTGGGCACTGTGATACCCAGTAACCCCAGAAAGTGCCTGTGAGCCCCTGGGCTGCCCACTCAGACACCCATGCATTGGTAGCCCTCGTATCGGTGGCTTCCTTAGCAGAAAAATCTCAAAACAGAAACCAGATCTCGCCTCGTGCCCACTCCAGTTCCACCTGCAGTCTTTTTCAGGGGGAAGTTTGGACAAGTGCTCGAGCTTCAGAGTCAAACAGCTCCAACCTGGAAGCACACTCTGCCTCTGCCAACCCCCTGTGACCTGGGAGAAGTCATTTAACCTCTCTGAGCCTCAGCTGCCTCACTTTCGCAGGTGGAAGGTAGGGATGAACAGCAGTACCTGTCTCAGAAGGTACTTGTGAGGGTTAAGTGAGTTCCTGCTTATGGGTTACAGATGTCAGCTGCTGAGTCTCCTTAACCTTAAGATCTAGATCACATTTGTTCCAACTCCCATGCCTCCTCCTCAAGACATCTGCACGTGCCCGGGGTGGTGGTGGGGGTTACAATGCCATGATCGCCCCTAACTTTCACTTTCTTGCACCTGTGAGCTCCTGGTCTTCAAGGGAAGGCCACCTGGAGTTGTTTAAGCTCCCTCCCAGGCGTAACGCAAGTGTCACCCTTTCTGCAACAACAGTAGCCCCCCATATTTAACAACAGCAAAAGTGGTCATTCACAAAGTCGTGTGTGTTGTGCTTCACGGAGGGTTTGAGAAGTGGGAAGTGCGGTCCAACAGCAAACATGTTCAAATTGAAAAGTCCTTGAAAGTCTTCTGGCCATTCCTTGGGGTTGTTGAGCTGGTCTCAGCTCTTCTCTCTGCTCCCTCTTTCTTGGAAACATGGAACCAAATTTTCCCCCATTTTCTGATATGAAGCAGTTTAGCGCTCACTCTTCTTGAACACTCACACTTGGTGTTGAGTTGTTGTTTTTTTTAAGTAAGCAAGAGTCTGGCTGAGGCTTGGAAATGACCTCCTGAAAGGACCTAATTAAGTTTTTGGACAAGTTGCTCTCCACCTCCTGCTATCATGGGGTGGAGGATGATTTTCTTTTCTCACTGTGCAGATGAAGCACTTCACATAAATCTCACACATACTAAATACAACAAAATAATAGCCATTGTCATAATAACTATCATGTTTTAGACTGATTTGGACATAAATAAACTTACATCTCTATTAGGAGAACAGTTAACAGAGATGATTTCTAGAAGAGCCTTTACAGATTTGTGTTTTGCAAAATGTGCTTCTTGGAAACAGAGGTTGTTAATCCATCATCCAAGAAGTAACCACAGTTCACATTAGCCCATGGAGAGCTCTACAAAGTCCTGCAATAATCTAGTTAACTGGGGTTGGCCTTGCAAACACAGTCCTACTTGACCAAAAAATTCTTTGTATTAACCAAACAAAAGTTGCAACTAGTGTGTCATTAAACTTATTTTGGGATATTTTAACCTATCTCCAAATGCATCATTTAACACGTAATTAAGCTGTGTGATGCAAAGGGGAGACGCAAAGCACAAGGCCTGCTGGTGGTTTTGGAGTTGGAGGCAAGTGGAATGGAGGTTGTGAAGAGCGTCTTCCAGGAGAGCAAGTACACCCCAATCTTATCACACTGTTCACCTACTTCACTTTGATACAGCCCGAAGGCCTCTATTCCAAGAGTCAATTGAAAGAGGTACATCCGTACCTCCCCCACATCTACTCTTCTTTATCTAGTCCAACCCACACTAATCAGGCTTCTAATCCCACTGCTTAGCCAAAACTGCTCTAATGAAAGTCACCAATGACTTCCAGCTTAATAAACCCAATGGCCTGTCTTTATCTTACATGACTTCTTGGCAGCATGCAGTGTAATTGCCCAGCCCCAGCCCCCTTCTTGCAACACTCTCCTGCTTTCACAGTTTCCTTTCAACTCCCCTTTCCATGGTTCATTGTTATTGCTCTTTATTTGCATTGTCTTGTTGTTGTTTAGTGACTTTCTTGGATAAAATCTGTTAAGTCTGTAATCTCTGTCAAGAGTGGCCACTGAAGCCTTTTCTGCGTTGGCTTGGCGGTCAGCAATCAGTTGACAGAGCTTTCTTTAAATGTCAGCAAACAGCAAATCCCCCGCCTTTGTGAGGGGCTGTGCATACTTGTGGGAGCACAGTCTCCGGTGGGCAGTGTCAGCTCTGACTTAGCCCTCACTTCCTACTTGCCTCTAGCTCGGGGTCACCAGAGAGGTGAGGGCCTTCTCAGTGCATGTGTGAACGACCTGGCACTTGTGGGCTTTCCTCCACAGGCATGCGGCTTTCTAGATCCCCGCGAAGAGGCTGGATCTTTTCCCAGTCCTGACGGCCATCTCATTCCCCAGCCTTTTGGTTACTGTGCTATTTGCTCCAAGCTTTCCACACTGCGTCAGGAAGCTGCGTCCACTGCTGCTGATTCTTTCTGAAAAACGCCCAGGAGAAAAAGCAGTTTGCTCTGAAAAAACTTGAGTTCAACTAGTGCTCTCTCTAATCTGTATACCAAATCCTACTTCTCACCATCCCACTGTCATTACCTGGGTTGAAGTCACTATTCGCCCGAGTAACTGTCATAATCCCCTCACAGACTTGTCCTCCTCTAACCCATCTTCCACACCACAGATCTTTTAAAAAATGCTCTTCACATGAGTTTATGCCACTGTTTAAAATGCTTTAGGGGAGATAATCCAAGGTCTCCTCATGGTGTCTGCCTAGGTGGCCCTGCCTAATGTGACCCCAGCCTGCCTCACTTTCCTCAACTGGAACTTTCCTTGTACTGAACCGTAAGCTAACAACCCTGTTCATTTCTTTCCATTTCTTGAACACTCAAGGTCTTTCCCACCATAGGGCCTTCACACCACTAGCGTCCCAGTTTTTACAAGACTTTGTAGCCTTCACATACAAAGTCCTGAGCAGGCCAGCACATACACCGTTGTCTCTAGTTAGAACCACTTTCTTCCCATTCTCACCTCAATACTCTGCTCCCCTTTAATCTCGGCTTAAATAGCCTCCCTTAGAGAGACCTACCCTGACCACACTTTGGGTAGCAGGGCCTCCCTGTTTTTCTCTCCCATAATTCTCTACTCTTTTCCTTAGCACACTTTGTAATGATTTGTAATAATGTATCTGTTAGCTTTTATTGCAAGTCACGTCCACTAGACTGTAAGCTGTGTGGGGTAGGGCCTGTTTTGTCTTCCTCATCCAGCATGATACCTGGCGTAGAGTAGCAGCTAAGTGAATATTTGCTAAATGAGCGAACATTATACCACTGTAGGTTGACCTGATACTCTCCATACTAGAGCATAGGTATTCGGTGGAGGTTCTCCTCTATGACCTTGCTGTTCTCCTTCAGAGGGGTTCCAGGACCTTCTTAGACAGTGATGTCAGGTGACTCCTTCCTACTTTTAAAATCCTTAAAATTCGAAGATGTCAGCATGTTCAGTGACATATTTTCATGACACAATCCTGACCTGAGCAGAAGCAGACATCCCACACAATGCCTTCTTGTCAACTGAAAAAGGAAAAATTGCACCTCAGCTCGGGTGCAATCCCGAGGGCAGGTAGCTTGGCGAGCAGGACACAGGCTGCTCTTCAGACCCTACCGGGCCTGCTCTCCTGACACATGGCTCAGCACAGGTCACAGATTGCACAAGTACAAGCCACGGCCCAGACAAGTGACATTTGTTTGGGGGAAATAGGCAAGGTGAGCGGGCACATGATGACCGATGGTGCAGAGTCCCCAGAAGTGGTGGCTGCTGCTGGTGGCAACTGGGCTGCTTCTCCAGTGACTTTAAAGAGCCACTTGAGGAGAAGAGCTAAACAGACACTGAGTTATTTCAACTTGCCTCAGTGATTAAGCATCAAGAGCACATATTTCAGAGTCCCCAGAGCTGGGTTTGCACCCTCACTCTCACTTGCTGTGTGACCTTAGAGAAGGGCTTCTTTTTCCTCAGCTGCACAGTGGCTCCAAAAACAGTGTGAACCTTAAGACAATGATTCTCACAGATGCTTCTTGCCATGTCTACACAGCAAGTTTTACAGTCACTACTGTTTTTTTTCAAAGATTTATTTATTTATGCATACAAGAGCTGGGTTACCAGCCAGAGACAGGGGTTAAGAGGATTCACTAGAGACAGAGTGGGGAGCAGAACAGGCAGATCAACTGAAACACACTGCTGAGGGGAGCAGTGGGCCAGGCAAGAGAGGTCTGATGCGTCCGATGGGTCACCTCCCTGGCTGGGGATCGAACTCGTGCTGCAGTGGCTGCTGATGGCTTCCTAGTGCTGCAACTTAACCTCTTGCGCCACCAGAAGGCCCCTTACAGTCATTACTAGTATGGATCCATATTATTGTTAATAGTATATAAAATGGACAAAATATTACATTTCTAGGAAGTCGAATGAGTTTCAAAGGTAGCTTTGAACACACAGTCCCACGCCCTGGCAGCCAGCCTTGAGTCTGTCACTCAGGTTTTTATTCAAAGATAGAATTGGAACGCTTCCCAGATTGTGCAGCTGGCCCGGTCCCTAGCCAGCCTGGTGACGGTGGAGGGTGGTGAGCAAGGTGACTCACTTGTCCCCACAGAGGCCTCATGTCCTGTCCAACAGCAGGGATGGGGGTTGGATGCTGAACAAGATATAAATAAGGCCCCCACGAGTCACGTCCATGCCAAACGCCCAAGCGCAGTGCAGGCAGCTGGCTCCAGGCCTGTCCTCAGGAGGAAGAGCCCACCAGCATCAGGAATGACTTAACACTGAGTGGGCCGTGCTTTGCCAGTGGAAAGTAGAGGCTGGAGCCCTGTGGCATCATGGTTGGCATCCAGGGACAACAGAGATGTGTTGAGCCTAGGGGCGTTGAGGGCATAAGGAGTCAGCCCAAAAAAAAGAAAAACATCGCATGGTTTCACTTAGAGGAGGAATGTAGAGGAGCCAAGTAAGGGATGAGGGGGGGAAATCATAATCAGTTAAAAATCAAAATGAGCAGGCAACTATAAATCAGAGACATTCTGAGGGGGCAGGGAGTAGAGTCAGAACAGGGGAGGGAGAGCACACGGGCCTCTGGTGATGGTGCACGGGTGGCTTGGTGGGAATTTCACAGGGACGGCCCCTGAGAGGAGAAAACATACTTCGTACACAAGTAAAGAGCGACATTAAAAAAGTATGAAAGTAACAAGTAGTAATAAGAAGTAGCCCAGCATTGGAGCACTGCCGGCCGTGTCCCATGACTTCTGAACCCAGCGGAAGTCACCTAAGTGACCACCGTGACCGCACCTTTGATGGAGAAAGGGGGGGAGACTGGCTTGGTGCCAAGTACCAAGACTTTTAAGTTTTGTCTGGGAAGTCACAGCCTTTACCCGAGGTTACTCAGACAGCAGATGAAGGTGACAGTGCCACTGCCGCCTAGCAGCCGTTGAATAAATTGGCCTAGGCCCGCGCTAAGTGCCAACCCAGGTGACCTTGCTTTATCCTCCCAACAGCCCAGAGAAGCAGGAACCCTCCTGTTTCACCAGTGAGGAGACAGGTGCAGAGAGGTGGCTGCTCAGCCCAGGTCAAGCAGCAGAACCACACTTGAAGCAAGGGCTCTCTGACGCGGTAGTTCCTAAGCCCAGATTAGAGCACATGGCCGAGCATTGCACAAACGGGGTTCACCGGATGGCTCCAGCAGGGAAATCCAGGGTCATGGGTCCCCCACTCCCCGCACAGCCTGGACCGTGAGCTCTGGGAGACCCGGGGTTCTCTCTTGTGAGGCACCATCATTCCCCCTCACTAGCTGCGTAAGCACGAACAAGGGCTCAGCACAGTACCCGCCACACAGCAGGAGCCCATCGTGCGGTTGGCCTTGCTAGCTTTCCTGAGTCTATTTTACCTGGATAAAAGTCAAACAGTAGGCCATGTAGTACTTACCTCACAGGCTATGGCGAGGTCAAATGAGATGATGGAGAGAAAGGACTTTGTAAACCGAGGTCCGTGTGCTGTTAGCATAAAGGCATCGTGTGCTCCTCCAACTACATGCTCCTTAGAGCTGCATGAGACTCAAGACTGACATAGACAGAGGCCCTGCTTGTGTGCCTTCACGGTCTCCTTGAAGATCATAGTGATTTTTCCCTTAAATTGTATTGATTTACCATTAACATATCTAGATAATTTGGGGAGTGCAACTTCACACCTCTATATGTACACATAGCTTCACGCACCCTCCACCACATCTCCAGTGTCACACACATTTCTACTTCCAACCCCACTTCCTTCCCTTCCCCAACCCCTCTGGTAACTAGAGCATAAGAATTTTAGTCATTATTTCCTTGTATATTGCAGGGCAGGGGTTTGCACTGCCGTTTCACAGATGAAGTTAAGTAACTTGTCCCAGATGAAAATTAGTAAACAGAATTAATAATATTAGGATTCCGTGATAGCTTGGTCAAGTTACTCAACCTCTCTATAATCTAAGTATCTAAAACCTAATCTCTGGGGCTCTAGGTTACCTTACATGGAAAAGGAGACTTTGCCATGGTGATTAAAGGTGTTGAAATTGGACATGAGTCACAGTTATCTAGGTGGACCCGAAGTGCCATCACATACATCCTTGAAAGGGAGAAGCAGAGGGAGGCAAGATGTAAACAGAAGAGGAGACTGCAGTGTGAGTATCTAGTGATGGCAGTTTAGAGAGATGCAGCCACATGCCAAGAAATTCTGGCAGTCACAAAAGCAGGAAGGGATGAGCAGAGGCTTCTCCTCTAGAGCCTTCCAGGGAAAAGTGGCCTTGCTGACACCTTGATTTCCACCCAATCATGCTGATTTTGGACATCTGGTCTCCAGAATAAGAGAATAATTTCCCCTTGTTTTAAGCCAACAAATGTGTGCTAATTTGTTATAGCATCCATAGGAGGCTAATACAATCTCCATGCCTCAGATTCCTCATTTGGAAAACAGAGCCAGTAATGAGATCCGTTTCATCAGGTTGTTGTCAGGATTCATTGAATACATGCAAAGGGCATTCAAATCATGCCTGCTGTATTGCAAGTCACTGTCCAATTCAGTCGCCAGCGTTATCATCACTGGATTATGTACTATGTGCCAGATCCTATTAAGCCGTTAGCTATATGTTTTCATGCAAGTAAAAGTATTGGACCTGTAATCAGTCAAGATCCTAAACCCATGTGCTTATTTTCCACATTCAACTATAGTTGTTATTATCACATAAAAGAATCTTAAGTGGAGTTTATCTCCAGCCTCTGTAATACCTCTAATCTGCATCTTGTCCAAACCTGCAATCCCAGAGCTCCAGGTTTCTTGGGCTTGGACTCTACCTCAGGAGGGCGGCTGCTCCCTGGTGACTGAGTCCAGCTCCGTGCTGCCTGCTGCAAATGCTGCAGAGGATGGGATGGAATGAAGTGCCCTCCCCTCTGGGACTGAAACTGCATCTCTTCCTATCAGTACAACCAAGAGCATCACTGCCTTTCCCATTTCTCCTCTGAGCATCTGGCACAGATCAGCATTCCATGAATATTTGGTGAATTATTGAATCTCCCTGGTTGGCTGGAAGACAAAATTCCATTACCCGAGCAGAGCTTTTGAGGCCCACAGATGTTACACGAGCACATTCATCATGGCAGTAGCAGGAAAGAGATGGCGTGTGCAGAGGATGACCTGAGGAGAGGCTGAGGAAGGGACTACTCACAAAGGTGCCTGTTGACTGGGCAGAGGAGCAGAGAAGAGATGGGGAGAGACCTTGAGTCTGGCCACCACAGGGAGCTGTTACCACCTCTAGCTTGAAGGCAGGGAGCAGATACAGAGCACACAGAAAGCCACAGCTGTTGGGGAGCTGGTGAGGTAAGAGGCAGTACCGACCCATGGCCCATGTCTTAGTCCATCAGGCTATCAACTGGGTGACTTAGACACAAATTTATTCCTCACAGTAGTGAAGGCTGGGAAGGCCAAACTCCAGGTGCTGGCAGATTCAGTTTCTGGTGAGAGTCGTTTCCTGGTTCATGCCATGTCCTCACTTCATAAAAGAGGGTGACTGAGCTCTGTGCAGTCTGTCTGATAAGGTCTCCAGTCTCATTCTTGATGACTCCCTCTTGTGACGCAGTCACCTCCAAAGGCCCACTTCCAGTTACCTCCTATTAGGGAATTAAGTTTAAACATATGAATTTGAGGGAAACACAAACATTCAGCCTGTAGCACTCAGTAAGGGAGCCAGACGGACGAAGACCTGACTGTCTCCTACCATCCTCCACCCTTCTGCCACTGTCTCTCTTTGAGAAAACCCAAGCAGAAGCCAGAGGACCTTGGAGCCCCAGTGAGGCAGTCCAGCGGGGCACAGAGCAGGATGGAGATGTGGAGGGTGGCTCTGGAAGGACAGATGGAGACCAGTGATGTCACAAGGCCATCTAGCAAGACTAGCGCCAAACCGCAACTACACCTTTTAGAGACTCTGGGTTTGGTCCCTGAGACCTCTCACTTTTATGCAACCCAGCCCGCTGATGCCTCTGGGTGCTTGCTGTTGTTGAGTCTTAGAACTTCAGACATGGTTTTGTTCCACTTCTGTGTCAGCAACACCACAGTGACAAAGAAATTGGAGTCGTGGAGCAGGCCGTAGGCTGCAGGATGCTGCTCGATGCAGGACACCGGCTGTTTTATTGGCAGAAGGGGGGTGGCAAACTGAACACTGGATCCCGGGCTCTAGAGAGGCTGCGTGTGCACCGACTCCCAGCCGTGGCTCCAGTCTTAGTAGCAAGGCGCCCGCCGGTCAGTCCCTGGGTGCAGCCACATCAGCACTGCCCCGGAGCCATCCGGCCTCCTGCTCTTGTCCCACGTGAAGGAGCCTTGTAGGCGGCACCCACACCCTTTGTCAGTGGTTCGAAAAGTCAAATCCCTCTCGCACTGCTCAATTCTTTCAATTGATTTCTTGGCGACATCTCATTTTTAATTACATTTTCCACAGGCCATAAACGATTTACTATCAGGGATAAATGAACAGAATCTGTAGTACTCCTACGGGCTATACTTACAGATGTATGCTAAATTACAACTAAACTCTATAGATTTTTCTGAATGTTTTGGTCGATGATAAATTAGAATTAGAAATTAGAAGATTTTTTTCCCCCTCAAACGAACTTAATTGCCTGGAGACATGTTGGCAAAGGACAGATTAATCCTGACCTGTCTGCAGCCAGCATTGCCCACACAAGGTCCTGGCTTGGCGGGGCTGGGACGCTCTGGCTACTCTGCCCCTGGGTGTTCATTGTGGACCTTCCTGCACACACGTTGGACAGCTTGGCCACGGGAAGTCGGGCCCTGCAGTCCATCAGATCTGAGGTAGTTCCCAGCTCGGCCACTCCCGGCCCTGTTAACTCAGCCAAGTCATTGACTCTTTCTGAGCCTCAATTTCCCCAGGGTGGACGGAGGTCCTCCCACAACTGACACAAGGACTAGTGGGAGATTCGAGCTCAGGAACCTCTCTCCTCCCCCCGTTGTCTCTCCACTAGCTTGTCCTGGCTCTGAAGCCCACCTTCTACTCCCACCACCAGTGCCCACGCACGTAACAGCCCTCCGAACACCCAACTGGCCTTTCGGCTCTCAGCTCCACCACACACTCTCCAGCGCTGGCCATTGCTGTGGCCTCAGTGCCCCTTCTCCCAAGGACTCAGGGTGGACTGCCCGTGAGAGCCCTGCCCCCACCTCAGAAGCCCAGCTCCAAGCCGGCTCCAGCTCCCAGGCCAGTCCCTAGCAAGGAGGACACAGAGCGCGGAAGGGTGGACTTGAGGTCAGACGAAGTAACGGCAAATTGTGCTTCCTGGCTGTGTTGCTTCGGACAGATCACTTCGTGTCTCCAAGCCTTGGTTTCCTTGTCTGTAAGTGGGAGTAAGAGCTGTCGTCATTTTATTTCTGAATTACGCTTGCATTGTTCAGTATAAGGAAACAGGAGACAAAATAAAGAGAAAGTTTAATGGCCAGCATGGACTAAATTGCACCCTCTCCCACCTTGTGCCAGCAAGGCGTAGAACAGAATTTCTGTGATCTGGGCAGGAAAAGGAGGTGGCCTGGAGCCCTCGGTGGCTTTTTCAGGTTTTTAATTGTTGTCTATAGCATTTGTAATGAGGTGATCAGGTGTGGGAAAGGCAGGGAGGTGGAGGTGGCGGGGGGGAGGCGGCCAGAAGGTTGACAGATCTCCTAGCCCCTGGCGAATCTTCACTCTTTCTGGGCTCTCCATGCTGTCCTGTGATCACTACTGCACTCTGCAGCATGGGCCTCTGCTCTCTCGTGGCTCTGCTCCTCTTTCTGCTTGTGATGCTGCCCTTGTAAGCTCAGTCTCAGGCCCAGGGGGCCCACTTGCATGTGCCCACACTACACTCCAGGTGCCACCACCAGACACACGTGCAAGACCGAAGGTGTAAATCATAGACGCTAATGGCAGGAAGGCAGAAAAATCCTGACCACTTCCATTTGCCCTACACCCCCCAATTCCTATGTTGAAGTCCTAAACCCTAAACTGACTGTATCTGAAGAGATTCAGGGGACAATTATGGTTACATGAGGACATAAGAGTGGAGACCTAATTTGACAGACCATGACCTTAGTATAAGAGGAAGCTCTCTCTCACCTCTTGTTTTCCCTCTCTGTGAGGACACAGCAAGAAGGCCATCATCTCCAATTGAGGCAGAGAATTCTCAACAGAAATCAAACCAACACGCATCTTGGTCTTAGACTTCCCAGCCCACAGAGCTGTGAGAAATGCTCTTCTCTCCTTTGGTTGCCCAGTCTAATGGCAGCCTGAGCTGAGTAACAGCAAATATGGAGATATGCTTCAACCAACAAACAAAAATTAGTGATGAAAGTCCAACTCCTAGAAACAGTGAATAAAATGGTGGTCCCTGGTGGGTGGGGGGCAGGGTTCAGCACAGATGTTATTTAAGGGTACAGACTTGCAACAAGTAATAAATAAGACCTAGAGCTCTAGTACACAGTATAGTGAATAGAGATAACAATATTGTATTAAAAGCATCCATTACTAAGATATTAGAATTTTATTCCAACCACTAAAAATGTTGTAACATAAGAGGTACTAATTGTTGCTACAGTGCCAACTGTATTATATAAAGGTATCAAACTAGCATGTCGAACACCTCAGATTCACACAATGTAGTATGTCAAATATAATTTTTAAAAAATAGATGGCAGAACAGACTTTTTAAAGGAATACACAGAAGGTCAACCTGGCGGACTAGCTAAACCTTCGGTGGAAGCCAAAATGTTAAAATTTGGTGGAAACACAACATCTGAGTGCCTTGATTAAATTTCCTAAAACTTAATATAATTTTGTTTCTTTCCAAATGTATGCATGTGTACACACAGAAAACCTCAGCATGGAGTCTTTGCAGCACTCCTTAAGCAACAGCTGTGAACCCTTAGATTCTTGGCCACCATTTGCAAAGCAGTACAGTGGAAAGTCACATATTTCAAACAGAAAGGCTCTGGCGCCAGCAGGTCAAGGGGCGGGTAGGCTACTCTCATTCCTAAGGAGGAATTTTCTCAATAAAGTCAAACAAGAAACTGTCTGAGGATGAACCGGATTGCTATCTTTTAGAGAGAGTGTGGGCAAGTGAGGAGAAAATAAGCAAGGTTATTTTGGTAAGAGAATCAGCTAGAATGGCATTCTGGAATTTCTCAGAATGATACAGGTTGCTAAGAGCATCCTCTAACCTCACTTGAAGGTCTATCAATCACCAGTGTAACAAAACATACCTATTAAATTAAACCATGGAAATGTTATGCCCTCAAATCAGCTGAGGAACTGTGCCTCATGACATTTGCCTTTGGCCAGCAGCCAGCCAGTCCCCTCCACTTCATGATTCCTTTTTGTTTTTCTCCAAACATCTACTCCTGCCTCCCTAGAGTTCATTCTCCACACGTGCGCCAGAAGGATCTTTTTGGTCATTTGAAAAGATATAATACACCTTGGGGGCATTTTACAGGAAATATATGTGCCTCTTTCTACCTGTGCCATGCCCCCTTCTGCCCCGTACACACCTCCTCCTCAGTTGAGTACCACTTCCTGTGTTTCTTCATTTCTTCTTCAAAATGTTCTCCTGAAAATTATGGCTGTGTGTCTTGTTCATCAGTTTCCCTTGGCCACCCCCAAATTTCCAGCATATATTACATGCTGACTCACTTCATATGTGTGGCTCAGAGTCTGCTCAGAAGGGGTGACACAAGAGGTCCTGAGTGTCATTGAGGGTCACGATGTCTGAAGTCACTGCAACTCTGACTTTTCAGACCTCCTGTGGCAAAGCCCCACACATGGCTCAGTGGGGGTTCTGGAGAAGAACAGGCTCTCTTTACCCCCATGAAGTCTCAATTAAGTTCAAGCACCAAGCCTGCTCCAAATTTTCTCTGTGGTCCCAAGCAAGGCCCTTCCTGTGCCTGAACCTCAGTTTCCTCATCTGTCAAATGTGGTGACTCATAGATGGTCTCTCAGGTCTTGTGAAGTTCTCTCACTGCAGGAGACAGTGAGTCCATGGAACTACCACTTTACTTTCCACCACAGAATCAGCTTCTCTGTCCACCTGATGGTAGGGAGGAAAAACAATCACCTCACAGCTACGTGCCCCGACCAACACCCATGATTTAGGAAAACACCTGTGTTCAATTCCGTGTACTCTTTTTGTCTTAGGTTTGTGTCACAACTCCCTAATTCTCATGTCCATCCCTTTTCATCCTGCATTCCTAGACTTTAGGAGGAAACAGCAATAAGGGCCTCTGAAGGAGGAGCCCACAACATGTGTGTGAAGGCTAGAAGGTGAACCCAGCATGACCTGAGCATCTTCTCCTGGGAAGGGCTGGCCCAAGAATAGCCTAGAAGAACATCACTCTTATCTACCCCCCAAGATGTGAAATTACTTTAAAATACAGAGAGATCTTTCAGTTTCTCATTCTAAAGCCATTCTGATACTCTCTTCTCTATGGGACATTAGAAAATGATAGAATTAACTGCTAAGCTGTTATAGAAGGAGAAATATCCCTAATGGTTATTTTAACACTCATTGTTATCAGGGTTCTTTTTAATATTTGGATTAGTTACTGTTGACTATGATTCACAACAAAATAATAATAACCACATTTGTAGGTATTTCGTTTCTTCCTCAATGGGGAATTACTGGTATAGTATAGTTATATTGTATACAAACTGCCCTAGGAATTTTCTTAACATGGGTTATTCTGTCCCTCTAAGATCATGTGGTTGTTGGCAGAATTATTTTTTTTTCTGTAGTAGAATTCATGGTGCCTTCTGAAATAATGAAAAATCTGGCATTAGAAATAGTGGGTTAGGGTCTCCCTGGAGGCACAGCAGGTTGAGCACCGCACTGTGATGTATCCACTGCACAGTATCACGAATTCGATCCCCGGCCAGGGAGGGGACCCACATGGCACAGCAGACCTCTCCTGCCTCACCCACCGCTCCCCTCAGCAGTGTATTTCAGTTGATCTGTCTGTTCTGCTCCCCACTCTGTCTCTGGTGAATCCTCTCACCTCCCACATCTCTGGCCCGTACCCCAGCTCTTGTGTGCATAAATAGTAAATGAATGTGTAACAGGGATAGTGGGTGAGCACTAGCTATGTCCACACTGAAAACCTCATCTCAGTGTCCCCAGGGATATGAGATGAAAAAAAGCATTTCCTTTTACTAACTTGCTGCTTAGGATTTTATTTTGCAGTCCAAAAAAAGGGGAGGTAATGAAGTTATGTGGAATATTTAACAGGAGACTCTGTTAAATGACTATTTGGAAAGTAAGGGAAATCCCTTTGGATCACATTTCTAGCTATCATCCTACACTGGTTCGGAAGAGGAACCTCAAAGTCAACATGATTGTGAGTTTTGTCTGCTATACTGAAAGGAAAGCAGACACATACCAGTTTTATACTGAATTACGTCAGCACAGGCATACAGATATAGATAATTCTCCTTCAGGTACATTTTGTGGTGACTAAATACATGCATACTTGAAGTAAATTCTACAACCTGAGTTATTAAGACCATCTCTAGCACTGACGGAATTAGCCAGGTAAGTGCCAACCCTCCTATGACTTTATCTAATGGAGCTCACTACCTGAGCTGAACTCCCGTGGATGTTGACTAATTCATCAAACATTGCAGATTCAGTCAAGAGAACACACAGCGAGTCCACATAATTAGGCTGACTGTTTACAAGAGCCGTGAACATCTGGGTCACGGCCTTACCTTTGACTGGTGTAAGCTAGAACACACCATCAATGGAAAACATCCCACCATGTGTTGTACATGCAGGAAGATTCTGGAAATGATGGTAACAATTTTAGTTTGATTTTAGTCAAAAAACAAAAACCTTAAAACTCACCTGATGAGATTTTGCTAACATTTATTCACGTAATAGAAGTTCACCTCCAGGTGAACTTTCCACCACAGAATCAGCTTCTGATTCTGAACCAGGGTCTGGTTCAAAGACTGTCTTCTACTCCCTTATTCTCTCCTGTGCTGTCAGAACAATTGAACATAATACACCAAAAAAAAAAGTATGATGTGCTTTTTCAAAGGCCCTTTTTGTTCATTGAGATAGTCACCAACATCACACCCTTTGCTTACCCTTTGGGATGACCAACTGATGTGGGGCTGGGCGTGGTCACTCATACAAGAGAAAAAAAACCAGGAAAACAAAAGGAGAAAAGGAGAGAGCAGGTAGGAATAAAAACTGAGGGTCATTCCATTACTACCCCCCCACAAAACCAATAACTTTTATTATGCTGACATAAAGTCTTCTTTTTTAAGATTTTTTATTTATGCACACAAGAGCTGGAGTACAGGCCAGAGGCACAGGAGTTGAGAAGATTCACCAGAGACAGAGTGGGGAACAGAACAGGCAGGTCGACTGAAACACACTGCTGAGGGGAGCAGTGGGCGAGGCAGGAGAGGTCTGCTGCACATGTGGGTCACCTCCCTGGCGGGGGATTGAACTTGTGCTGCTGTGCTGTGGATGCTTCACAGGGTGACCCTCAACCCGCTGTGCCACCAGGGAGGTCCCTCAATCATAAATTCTTATTATGTACCTCGTTCACTTTAGAGAAACTCATTGAGTCAGGAACAAAAACGTGCTTAACATTCAAAATGTCTGACAGAAGCAAATAGAATGTACTTCACACCTTGCTTTCAAAAGCATTATGTATTATTTTTATGGGGACCACTTAGAATATTTTTTCAGAGACTTTAGATCTTTTGTTAATACTTTCCCCCAAATAGTCCCTGAGCTCAGCATAACCAACTCACTAGAATTTCTAGGTCAAAAGAAATAGTGGGTGGGAGCCAGAATGGTCTTCCTAGGGCCCGGGAGGGGGGGGTCCTCCGGTAGGAGGACGGGCCTTTCCACACCGCCCCAGCCTGGCCACTCTCACCCAGCACCTACTTTTGCACATACACCTCTCTGTGAGGCATGTAAAATACTCCATTGAATTTAATCCTCTCCGCAACTCTGATACTTCCTACTATATAGGGAGGTAGTATTTCTGGTAGCGTCTGTCTCTGTAAATTCATGTCTTAAATTGTTATTGCCATAAAAAGGCAGCTATCAGGAAGTTGGTACTAACGACAGTGATTGTAATGGTGCCTTCACTGTAATGGTGCCTCCATACAAATTAAGCAATTTTGGTGTCTTTCATAGAAACTTGGAAAACACAAATTACAAAAGTTACTTAGAGTTTGATAGCCAAAATTCTAAGATGGTCCACCTAATCCCCACCGTTTGGAATCTATACCCTTTTATAAGCCCGTCCCCTTATGTGGGCGGACCCTGTTATTTGCTTCAGTCCAATCGAGTATGAAAAAGGTGGTGGTGGGCTTTTTCAGATCTGTGTAAGGTCTCTAACTAGATAACTTTGGATTCACCTAAAGAAGGATTAGCTTGCATGGGGTTGATGTTCTATGCCTTGCCTGAAAGAAGAGACGTGAGAAAGTCAGACTCTTGCACCTGCTGACTTCGCAGAAGCCACCATGAGTTCTACTACAGAAAAAAAAATAATTCTGCCAATAACCATGTGATCTTAGAAGCGGCCCTCAAGATAGATGAGCTCCCATCCCCAGCTGGTACCTTGATTGCAGCCTTGGAAAACCAAACAGAGGACTCAGCTAAGCTGTCCTCAGATTCTCCATGAAAACTGAGATTATATGTGGATGTTGTTTCAAGCCAGTTAGTATATGGTAATTTGTTGTGATGCAATAGATAACAGATATAAAGCTCATGATTCTTACTCATCTCCTGTTTAAAAAAAATTGGAAAGCTAACTAGTCTCACCTCAATAAGAAGTTGAAGAGATTTAATTATAAGTACTTTAGCGATTTCAGCATTATTTGGATAGTTATGAAGATCTTGACTCTGAAGTGGAATAGATTTGAGTTCTGGAATCAGCCCTGACACTTACTAGCTCTTTGATTTTAGATCGCTCATCAGCTCTCTGAACCTATTTTCCCACCACTGATGTCATTTTTCCATGACAGTTTCTGTTGTCATTTAACAATTGAAAACATGAAATTATACAAAGTTTGACTTGCTTACATAGGTGATTGGGGTTAACATACATACTGAATTCTCTAGGCCAGTGTTTCTGGAAGGAACAAGGAGTACTCGGGCTCTTTTTTTGCCTCAGTCAACTGCCTCTACAGCCATCACCTATGGCCTCGCTTGCCTCCCAGATTGCATTACCTACATGTGATATCCTTACACTGCAAGAAGGGCTTGGCAGTGTGAGCACGGGCATGTGCACCTATAATTACAGACATCTGGGCTGAGAAGCCAGGGAGCACAGGGGTGTGCATATTTAACATGGACAACTGGGCCAATAAGAAGGGGCCCAGAGGGGAGATTTGGGGGGCTTGGAGCTCAGTTGCTGCATCCCTGCCTGCTGGTCTGCCTGTGTGCCTGGTCCCCTGATTCAGCATTAAAGGACTTTTAAGTCTACCACAGGCTCCAAAATTCTCTTTTCATCTGCCTGGATCAACAATGAGCTTGCTGAAAGGCAATTCTCCAAAGAGGACATGCAAATGGCCAACAGGCATATGAAAAAATGCTCAACTTCTCTTGTCATCAGAGAAATGCAAATCAAAACCAC
>JAGFMF010012119.1:1085614-1105392 GCA_019455555.1 Galemys pyrenaicus
AAGGAATAAGAACAATAATAATAACAATAACAGCAATAAAGACACAAAAACCAAAAATGAGGAGACAAGGACAGACTGGGGACACTTTGTGGGGAGGGGAGGGGAAGGGTTGAGGGCAGATGGGAGCACGGGGGACTGAGGTGATGGTGCACTGGTGAGATGGTGATGGAATCCTACTCATCGTTCAAGGACTCAGCTTAGTTGGCACTTCCTGAGTCGGGCTGTTTCTCATTCTTCCTCCTCCACGTCCCCATTGCAGTTTGACTTGAACTCTTCCGTCAGTTGACTGTTACCGAGTATTAAAGTTCTTCTCCCTAACACAGAGGTGGTGCACTCTCAGAGAACATAGACCAATTTTGACTTATCTTTGTATCAGCCATCCCTAGTGTAATGCCTGGCACAGAAGGCACTCAATCACTGTTTACTGAATTGAATCTAAAATCCAATTTCTTTTTAACTTTGAAATTTGCTGCAGTACATCTTTAAATTTCGTTCATGATTAATGGAACTGTTTACATTTTTGGAGTGAAATCTTGGGTGTGGGGTATGAGATGCATAGGCATCTTCCAATTATAGACTTTCATCAACATCGCATACGCCAAAAACAGGGTTGATAGTGCATTGTTTGTTCTTAGTCTCTATTCCCCACTCCACGTGGGGTAAACACACCATTGGTGTTATCAGTCAGCATCCAGAGTAGGGAATACAAACCAGGCTATACTAATCAGATTATTTAACACAGGGGTTTCATACTAGAACATTCAAGGGGTTGAAGGTGTGGACTCTATGCCATACGTCCAAAAATGACTCCAGAACAAGACAGAACTGACTCATCTGAAGAACACTCTCTAAGACCACCATGGAATCACAAATTCAAGAATACACTGCTGTTGCTGTGGTCTAGGAATCGAGAAGAAGGAATTAGAAAGCTGCCACTACCACTATTTCTACCCCAACTGGCTCATGGCCCACACTCAAGATGGTGGCAGGCTTATGTTAAAACACTGATGACAGGGGTGGGGAGAATATATGCATTTGGGCAGCTAATATTGATGACCCAGTTAAGACAGTTAAGATAGGCTGGCATCCTGGACCACTAGCCCACGGTGCTGGTCACTGCAACACAGAAGAGGCCGGTGACTTGTCTGCATTGCTCTAGAGCTGCTATTGTACATACGTGCTTGGGACCTGTGTGCCCTCTTGCCAGTTGCCAGAGACATCCTTAGTCAGATGTAGATGTAGGAAGAATTAATACCAGCAATGGACAAGATCTGGTTTTCTATGGTGTACCCCAGAAACATGCCCTTACAACTTTCTGAAAAATAAGTGAGGCACAAAGTTCCTTTGAAGCTCTTTTATGCCCAAGGAATGTTTTTCCTTTTCAGCAGAGAATCAAGAAGGGAAGGCCATGGGCTACGTAAGTGAATTGATGGCAGTATTTCTGTGTAACTCAGTGGATGACTGAATCATGTAAACTCCATAAAGAAACCGTGACTTCCTTGTTCACCACTGTATCACCTGAGTCAAAATAATGCCATGTTGGTGTTCCGTAAATACTTGTTGGATCCATGAGATGAAGTTACATTTTCACATCTTCAACTAGTTTATTTGATTGGAAAGTCACTTTAAAGAGCTAGTGAGTAAAGAACTATAAATTGGCCCCCAGGAGAATTTCCAGCTGTTCATAAAAAGCTCATTGCAAGCATGTGTAAGTAATGCTCAGAGGCGGCATCCGTGGACAAGAGCGCTCTGGCACCCTTAACGATACCCCTCCCTTGCTGGGTGAGCTTGTGTAGATGATTTCACTGGGTCTCAGTTTCCTCATTTTAAAATGAAGATACGCGTCTTTGCCCTGCCTGCCTCACACAGCCATGAGGCTCCAGTAACCCACTAGCCATGGGAGACCTTTGTAAATTGCCAAGTGCGAATGTGTACGTGTGTCTAACTCATGTTTCTGACACATTTCCTGCCCAGACTTTACAGCTAGGGTGGGAAGTCATCTGTCATATATGATATATGTATATGTGTGTGTATCATTGGCAGTTATCTTTCCCAAAGACCAGAAAGTCTTGTTCCGGCAGCATTTATCTATTTACATTACCATACCATTATATTGGGCATAGATCTCCAAATTCTCTTTCAGATTAAGGGGAATTAAGCTGCCAGGTGTGTGTAACAATTGCTGCATAATTGTTACCAGATAAGGAAGATAAAGAGGTAGCAGTGTGTGTGTCTGCTAACCCTAAGCAGCCTGTTCGGCCACCATTTTTGTTACCTGCAGTTCCTCATTCCTACACAAGGCCAGAACTGCCCGGTCAGTCAGCCCTAGGAGCCCAACCCTACAAGGTGCCTTTCAAATCTATCAAGAGCAGAAAGCTCCAGCACCCTGGGAAGGGGGTGCATCGTAAGGTATGACCAGGAACGCCCGGGAGGCATTGACTGATGTATAACAAGGGACCCCAGAAGCTGATCAGTGAAACATCTAGATAATAAGATTGGTGCCATGAGTGGGGACTGGGACTATATGGTCACACCCACACCCCCTAAAGCCCTAAGTCCAGTGTTCAGTTTGACCCACCCTTTTCTGTCAATAAAAAATCCAGGGTCTTTAAGACGCTCTTGAGCAGCATCCTGCATCGCGTCGCCAGCTCCACGACTCCCATCTCTTTTCTTTCTCACTGTGGTGTTGCCTGACGAAACAAGTGGTGCCTGAACAGAGACTCCGTACCCCACTTCTCAAGCTAAGAGAAGGGAATTGGATGTCCTCTCAGCCTAGACAAAGGCCCCACAGACCCAGGCGTCTGCGAAGCAGGTATTTTCAGTCGTGTCTTTCCTATCTGCTTTCTTTTCCAAATCAGCCTGGTTGAAGGCCCCACAGACGTAGAGTCTGCAACATTTTCAGTCGAGTCTTTCCTGTCTTCTCATTTTCTAAATCATCCTGGTATCAGCCTGGATACAGACCCCACAGAACCAGAGTCTGCTAGGAAGCGGTAAGGTGCTTTCAATTGCATCTTTTCTATCTATTTTTCCTTGTAAACAACCTTTCCTTTTTTCTTCTCTATCTCTCAAAAAAATGTGGGCAATAACCTCGCACCTGCCCAAAGAAATAATAAAGACCAGATTAGAGCTCTTCTAACCCAGAGATGAGGGGTCCGATAAGGAGCTCATTCAGTTCTTACAAGCAACTAAAACCAGTTATCCTAAGCTTCTTCAAGAAGAAATCTTAAATTTAAAGACCTGGGAAAATATAGGAAAGCATTTACAGAGAGACCTAGGGGCAACATCTATCTCCCATTTTAAATTATGGAATTTATGTAAATCTGCAGTTCAGTCACTAGGTCAAAAGGTTTTTGTGAGTTCAAAAGAGCCATGCCATGATTCAGGTAGAGGCAGTGCTCCTCCACACACAAAAAAAGGCCAAAAAACCTTCACTAGATTCTCTTGCATCTGACTCTACCTCTGATCTCCTCCCTGAGACACGTGCTGAGAAAATTTTCAGCCAAACAGAAAGTGCTATCGCACCATCTACTGTATCTCCTGATAAGTTCCAAGAAATTCTCAGGACATTTCAAAATCTAATGACCAACTCCAGTTTGTCAGCTTCTCAAGATTCTTGTCAGTTAAGAGTAGTTGAAAGCACTTGTTGAAGGTCACGAAAAGATGGGACTTCTTGCATTTCCTGTTAAAACTACAGAGGGTCAGGTACTCCATGAAAATCTCCCCTTTTCTACTCTTAAGAATTAAGAAGTAGCATTAATGAAAGCGGAATCTCATGTTCTTTTACTCGGGGAATCATTGCAGGAATAGCAGGCAGGTATCAAATGACCCAATGGGACTGGAAACGAATGGTAAAAACAGCTCAACATACCACAATATACTTTGTGGCTTCAAGAATTTAGAAATTAAGGAGGGGTGTGAGTTTTCAAGATGGCGCTGGCTGAGTGACTGATCAAGAGACAGCAGTAAAGGCCCCTACCAAATAAAAGAGCTGAGAATCACTCTGTCCCCACTTTTTCCAGTCCCCAAAGCCCAAGAGAAGTGTTTTTGTTGTTGTTGTTGTTCTTTTAAGGAACAAGTAAAACCATATAAATTGTCAACACGGGACAGAGGTTGACATCATTCACCAGGAGTGGAAAATTTATGAACCCCACAGACTAGGCCTGAAAGGAAGCCTGAAAGAGAGAATTCAAGAAGAACAAAAAGCAATGCATGATGGTACGAGCTGCGGTTTTAAAGATGAAAGATCCCAAACCGATTATCCAGGACATGGAGAAATTGGATGAAATGGAGTTTAACCCAGTGCAACAACCACAGTTCAATGAGAAGGTGCTAAAAGACAAACGTAAGAAGCTGTGTGAGACCTTCAAATGTATTTGATGACTCTGAAAAAGAAAACCAGATATTTAGAAAGAATTAAGAAGACCTCAGCATATGGACCTCTAACTCGGGTGATTTCTGTCCTTCCTCTCCTTGGTCATGGTGTTCCATGTTTGCGCCCTGGCAGAAAACCCCCTGGTCCTCCTCTTGGGCCACCACCTCCTCAAATTTTGCAGATGTGTGGCTGTAAATTGGGCTTTGCCCTAGATCTTCCTCCTCATAGGCAAGAGGAAGACATGTCATATAGCCCTGAACTTGCACAACATGGTCATGACGAGGATGCTTCCGGCACTGGTGAGGTGGATGGCTGTCCTGAGCACATGGATCCAGATAAGCTCAGTGACAGTACCAACGACAGCGACACCAACAGATCAGATGGAGAAAGTGAAGGTGACGAATGTGTGCACCGTGATGATGACAGAGACACCGATGAAGAAAACAAGTCAGGTTTGAGTTTTTGATTTGCAGATACGCCTGGAAAGTCAAGGAAAAAAAGAAGAATATGAAGGAGCTGACTCCTCTTCAAGCCATGATGCTTGAATCATGACAGGTTAGGAAATCCCAGAGGAGGGACAAGAAGCAGAGGGGTTTTCAGAGGAAGATGATGAAGATGATTCTGATGATGCTGATGCTGAAGCAGAAGGCAATCACAAACACAGTGCAAAGAGGAATCTCTTTCTGATGGTGTGTCTGCTCTTCACAGCAGCAAACTCCCCATAGCCTGTTCCTCTCTCTCAGACACAAGCACCTCCCGTGCCCAGACCACTTCCTCTTGGACCACCACCTGCTCCACCTTTACAGCCACTTGGACTGCCTGCAGGTCTTCCCCCAGCCCACCTCGAGGAGCTCCTCCATTCCCGAGACCCCCTGGAATGGCAGGTCTGTGAGGGCCTTGGCCCAGACGTTTACCTCCAGGACACCACCAGGCTGGCCCCCTGGCCCGTGAAACCATGGAAGTCCTGTATAGGAAAATGCAGCTGTTCTGGCAAATGAATTCCTCCAACCCAGCAGCTTCTAAGAACAGGCCATTGTCAAGACAGGATTTGTTTGTACAACTATTATTCTTTGAAGCCTATTCTAGTGCCAGGCACTGTGCTGTCGCTGAAGGCTGCAGAGATGGATCCGACAGACTCTGCATAGTGGAGGAGAGAGAAGGGATCCGACTGCACTCAACCTCAAAAAGGGCTGAGGTAAAGGCACGAGAGTTCAGAGAAGAGAGATGACACTTGAGGATGTAACTCAGATCTGCCTGTTTTACTTACTGCCACCTCTAAGTCACCAAAGGGTGGAATACATTAGAGGTTCACCCCTGAAAACTTCTGCCCTTTGGCAATTGTTTGTGAGGCAGAGATGCAGCTCTACATAGGTAACCATTGCCTCAGTTCCTGGTTAACATTTGCCAAGATTCAGACTAAATAGGATGGATCTTTGTCAGTTTTATGATTTTTCTCCAATCATCCTGATTTTGATAATGAGAAATTGATCTTAACATTTCTACAATTCAAGTCTAAAAGAGAATTTCAGACTGGATGGGAGTTTTGTGACAAAACACAGGAAAACGCAGCATAGAAGGGAAAGAGGCTCTGGAAGAAAATGGAGCATTCATTATTTTTGAAGGCCAAAAGTTGAAAGTTCTTCTTGACAGCCTGGAGAATGGACTCGTACAGTAAGACTGCAGGGCCAGAGCACATATGTCAGGTGACACGCCTTCCACAGTGTGGCGATGACCCCACTACTGGTAGTCTAGCTCAGGTCTCTCTGCCTCTCTTGCACGCCACTCGTACTTGAATATTCTCATATGTATGATTCTTGTGTTTTGATAATGGGGAGAGACACTACCGTTGCTGCTAGAATCATATTTAATAGCACGAGGAATCAAGAAGCCATGGACACATGTCTGATTATGTGTAACCATAAAAAGCAATCGGATTTTGAAAAACTGAAAAACAAAAACAATCAACTTGGTTTTTCATGGACTGTCTCATCACCACTATATTATGATTTGTACCCTCTAACAAGTTGCCTGAGATTCTTCAAAGTGACATAATAAATTAATTTCATTAATAACAGAAGTTCTGAAATCACACAGCTTGACTAGCTGTATAACCTTGTATGAGTCAGTCAACCTCTTCTATACAATGGGGACAATACTGTGTTCCTTACAGGTCTAGAATGAGGTTGAAATGAGATAATGTATGTAAAGCACTTGGCATGGGGCCTACAGCTCAGTAAGTACTCAGTAAATGTTACCTATCATTGCTTTTATTATTATTCATGCCACTATTGTTTATTGATTGTCTATCATGAACTAGAACCAGGATGGAGAGATGAAAGGCAAAGGCACAGTTCTTTTCCTCAAGAAATTTACAATCAGAAGAAGACCTCAAAGAGGTACTTAATTAGATTAATCTAAAGAGCTTTTAATACAGTCACGGCTTACCCCGATTAAGTCAGAATTTCTGAGGAATATAAGCTGAGCATTGAAGTATCTTCAAGTGATTTGACTATGTAGCCAGAGTTGAGAACCACTGATCGGGAGTAGGGGTTGGTGGTGTTCTTGGAACAGGGCCAGCAAGTAAATACTTTAGACTGTGGGCCACTGCACTCTCTGTTGCAAATACTGAACTCTGTGGTTTAAACACAAAAGCAACTGTAGACCATACATACACGAGTGGACGTGACTCTGTGCCAATGAAACTTTATTTACAAGAACAGAAGACAGGCCGTAGTTTGATGGAGTCTGCTGCAGAGTATCAAAGTAAATCAAAGATTACATTAAAATATGGCAGATGCATGACAAGCGAAGAATTACATTCAGGAAGCAGTGTAGTTAAAGCTGAGTCTTGAAAAATACATAAGAGTTTGTCAAGTGAGGTGGGTGAGAAAGAAAGGTTTTCCAAAGAGAAAAAAGGTGACAGCAGTAACTGTTCAGCAAGCATGAAGAGTTGGTAGACCTGAAAATATTTGGTATGTTTTGAGTGTACATTAGTTGTGAGGGGGAAGGAGTAGGTTAACCTGGAGAGATCTGAACAAATACGCAGCAGGAACCAGACCATGACAAACTTTATCTATTGGGTTTAGGAGTCTAAACTTTGTCTTGCAGAGCACAGGCAGCAGGTGCATTATCAGAATCACATTTTCGCATGCACACCTGACGGGGGAGGGTGAAGGCTGGGGGTAGGCAACGGAGGACTAGCAGTTAGGGAACAATTACGAGTGATGGTGTGAGAAGTCATGAGAGTGTGAACTAAAGTAATTACTTTAGTGACGATAAGAGGAGGAATCCAAAATACATGAAGAAGCAGAAGAGACAGCAGGAGGCAGATTGATTGGATTTAGAGGGGGCAGTTAGGGATGGAGCACATCAAAACTGGAGGCCAGATTCTGGTTTTTGCAGCTGAGAGCATTTGGTGCTATGCCCTGATAGAAAGCACTAGAAAGAGGAGCACTGATGAAAAGAGGAACAGAAAATTGTGAGTGTTGTCAGACATGTGTTTGTAGTGCCAGTGGGACATTTATGTGGATATAGCCAATAAATAGCGTGGGAATGAGGTTGGTATGGGTAATAGAGATGTGCAGTCAGTAGCATATAAATGTAGTTAAAGCAGTGGTTTCTGATTAGTTCATCCATGTAGTGTGGATAAAGAAAAGAAGGGATAAAGGAATCATGATCATGGTAATATACATACATGAGAAGAGAAAGATGAAAAAGGTTATAGCCAGAGTGTTCCAGGAACACAGAGATAATGAAGTGACAAATAGAGCTCTCATTTATAGAGTACTTGCAGTGTATCAGAAACTGTACTAAGCACTTTATATAGATCATCTTATTTCCAGCAACTCCCTGGGGTAGGTAATATTACTACTTCAATTTCAAGCTTGAGGAAACTGACACTCAGAAGGAGGCAGAGCTGAGTTGACCCTACCTCTCTCTGACTTAAAAGGACATGCTGTTAACTGATACCTTTTCCTGCCTTCCACAGGAAACCTAGGTAAAGAGAGTTCCTAGAATGAGGGATTAGCCAGTGTCCAATGCTTCAGAGATTAAGTGGAGTGAGGGCAAAATATGTGTCCTCTAACTCTGTCAAGAGTCAGGCTACAGTTGGTTAATGAGTGAGCTGGAAGAGAAGAAGCAAGATAGTGCTTTCAAGGGTAGATGACTCCGTGAAGATCTTGTGTGTGAAGAGGAGAGGAAGAGTGGGAGAGGCTAGGGAGTCATGAAAGTGCTCTGTTCTGTTTTGTTCATTCACTTTTTTTTTAAAGATTTGTTTATTTACGCATACAAGCACTGGGGTACAGACCAGAGTCGCGGGAGGTGAGAGGATTCATCAGACAAGAGCAGGATGCAGAACAGGCAGACTGACTGAAACACACTGCTGAGGGCAGCAGCGGGCGAGGCAGGAGAGGTCTGCAACGCCATGTGGGCCCATGAGAGGTTTGCTGCGCCATGTGGGTCCCTTCCCTGGCCGGCAGCAGGGATCGAACTCGTGCTGCAGTGGCTGCAGTTTCCTTCATAGTGCATTGCTTGACCCACTGCGCCATCAGGGAGGCCCTTGTTCATTCACTTTTAATGTGGGAAAGTGGATTGAAATGCTCATTTGGAAGGAAGCTCTGGAGGGAGGAAGCTTGAAGGCAGAAGTAAGACATGGGGTAACTGCTGGCTTCAGGTCCCAGGATAGCCAGGGTAAGTCGTCATCAGAGCCCATTCTCCAGAGAGGCCTAGGATCACTGCTTCCATTGGGCTGGGGAAAAAACGCAAGGCTTCAGAGAGATTCAGGAAAGAGTTGCAGGGGTTGAGGGCGAGCCTACTCAACCATCTCTGACTTCTCTGAAATAGGAAGTCTACCTCTCCAGACTATGCACCTTCCATTCTTTTCCTTCCTGCTCTTTAAAAGCAAAAGTTGACCTTTCTGGCTCCTCAGGTTGTGTACGGTCAATGGGAGGCACAAGCAGAAGAGGGAGCATGTGAGGCAAGTGAGGTCTAGATACTTATTCTACCAGTTTCCTTCTTAGTGGGTTGCTTCAGGTCAACTTTCTCTCAGCTGAAGGCCACGGCTCCTGTCCGACAGGCATCTCTACACAGATTCCCTCTACCAGTTCTGATTACTGTTTGCTTCCCTGGCCCCTGAGGCCTATGTATTTAACATTGCCACTGTTGCCAGCGCTTCCCAGGCCTGCGCTATGCCAGACCCTGCACCATTGGCTTCCTGAAAGTCTGCCCTCACCTTTGTAAATGGCATCTGCATTATACTCTTCATTATACCCATTTTGTGTGTCACATCTGATTCCTGCCAGGCTCAGACTTATGGAGTGGGCAAGGGCATGTACCGAGAAAGTGAGGGAGGTGCTATGAGCAGTAGTTAAAGGAGACTAGAGATGTGGAAGATCTGTCTTAGGGAATGAAAGACAGAGCAGATGAGGTTTGCCGAGGCCAGAAGCTGCTCTTCTGTAGAATCAGAGATGGCAGTTGGTTGCCTCAGTCCATGCCTCAATCCAAGGGCCAAATGACTTAAGAGCAGTGGCAAAGAATGGCTGAAAAGCAGGCTGACTTAGGAGTAAGATGAGAGTAGAAGTCACAAAGCTAACTGGTTGCTGAGACTGGGGAAAATGGATACTATAATGACTGCATTTCACTTTTCTAATACATCATCAAATAGTTATTTGAAAATTGGTTGTTAAAAAGTTGAAGCCTTGTCACATCTCAGCCTCCCTAGCAGGACCCAGGCTAGGATGAGACAGGCCAAGTACCCTGGGCACATATTTTAAAGACACACTCGCTCTCAGGGGTCCGTTCGCACCTGCGTCACCTTAAGAGTCAGTGCCTCTTTAAATTTTGTTCTCTGAGTGTCTTCCTCTCTCACACTAGCCCCTGGCACACAGAGTTCCGATTCCAGAGACAACTATTAATATTTTGGCACATTCCTTCCAGCCTGTTCTCTCAATCATTTATTTCACTAAGTTGAGGTCATACTGTTTACACAATTTTGTATGCAGTTTCATTTACTTGACATTTTAATGAAATTGAATCGTCTTTACAACTGCTCTTATTATGTCTCTGTTCACTGGTAATACATACTCACTGCAGCAAAACCAGACGATACAGATAAGAAAAAAGAAAAAAAAAGGAATCATCTTTAATCTCACCCGCCAGAGACAATGACTGTCATCCCTGGACTGCATACTGAGATTGATTCATGAATCAAACAAGTATTTCTGCTGTAGAAATATACTGCCAGCTTGTGGAAGGCTGTGCAGAGTGTTTGCAGCCGAGCTAAGGTTGTGGAGTTGCAAGAAAGGTTTTGGGAAGGAAAGGAAGGCCCCAAGGGCCACAACCTGAAGTGGAAAACAAGCACCCCTCACTTTCCGAACCCTACATTTTACTCCTGCCATTAAAAGAATTTATTTTCCCTCACAAACTAAAAAGACTTAATCTGTGGTAAAATTGTGTGGAAAAAAATTTCTAAAAATTCACCTTATTTGAATACTTAGGAGTAAATGTTTGTCATGGCTCTTGACACTGTTAGCTTGTTTTGGGGCAACCCTTGTCCTGCACTCCTCCAAGTGAGATACAAGAGGGTATAATGTTCCCAGGTGAGAGCAGACAGTCTGGTCATGGTTCTGCTAAATGTAATTATTTTTAAAAATATATTTATTTAGTCATACAAGAGCTGGGGTTCAGGCCAGTGGTGTGGGGACTGAGAGGAATCACCAGGGACAGAGTGGGGAGCAGAACAGGCGGATCTACTGAAATACACTGCTGAGGGGAGCAGCGGGTGAGGCAGGAGAGGTCTGCTGTGCCATGTGGACCCCTACCTGGCCAGGGGTCAAACTCGTGCTGCAGTGGCTGCTGATGCTTCATAGTGAGGTAAGTGACTTGACCCCTTGCACCATCAGGGAGGCCCCCTCTGCTAAATGTAATTATGAGCATTCTTAATAATGTGTTCTTAATAATCTTCAATCACCATTGATAGAAGTCTTGGTGGCTTCTCCATTACCTAGAAGAAAACCCTCCCCTTTAACTGGCCCTGGGCTAGGTTTTTGACATAATTTTCCCTCCTATTTCCTAATTCCTTTAGGGTTATCACCATTGCTGCCTCTACCACCATCCCCTTCATCTCCACTGCTACCTCCGTTTCCTCTCCATCAGTCATTCTAGCAAACAGGATTACTCCCTGTGCTCCAAATTCATCCCTGTTTTCCAGCTTTCCCTGTCCAATCCTGCTCAGACTCTCTCTAAAAGCCTCACCTTTCCCCAAGCCTACCTGTTGAATCTTGCCTTCCCAAAGACCAACCCAAACAACAATTCTAGTGTGAAGTGTTCCCAGTTCAGCCAACCAAAAATGATTTTCAATAGGATTTCTGATACAGCTCAGAGAAATATGGTTGGCTGGTGGGTTGGTCGATTTGAACTAAGTGTATCATTGTTTTACATCCTTGTTAATATTTTGACAGGATTTCTCCCCTCAGGGTTCATTGTAATCTTCCCACCACCAAAGCACCCATAATCCTCGGCCATACTCCATACTCTTCTCCCTGTCCTGCTTCCCACCCCCTCCCCCTGTCCCCAACCCTCTGCCCCCAACCCTCTGCCTTTCCCTCCCCTCCTGGATGTCTCAGATCTATGATCAGTTTTCCAGGGTTGGTTTTAAAGTTTGCCTTTGACCCTTTGTTTGGTTTCCTATATTCCACATAGAAGTGAAACCATCCAATATTTCCCTTTCTCCTTCTTGAAGTTGCAGGGGGCCTGGCCCTTGGGGGCATTCTTCCTGAATTACAGTTTAAGCCCAAGGAACTGAAAAACTTTCAGGCTCTAACAGTGCAGCTCTCCCAAGAGCCTGGACCACAGCTTACTGGGATGAGTCTTTGAAGGACAGAACCATAGAGTCCAAAATAATGTGTCTTCTGCTGCCATCGGTAGTGTATACTATAAAAGCCAATTCAATCCTATCGGTTGATGGGATTGTTGAGTTACTCTGTATCTCTTTGTTGAGAAAGAGATATAAAAAAATCTCAAATGTTGTGGTTAATCTTTTCCCCCCTGCAGTTCTATTTGGTTTTGCTTGGTGTATTTTGAAGCTCTGATATTGGCTATATAAGTGTTTAAGATCAATATGTCCTTTTGATGCTTTAGCCCTTTTATTACTAAGAAATGAATGATATTTTTACCTCTGGCATTATTCTCTGCTTTGAAATCTATTTTACTTTATTTAATATAGTCATTTCATTTTTCTTTTGATTAATATTAAAATGGTTATATTTTTTTCCATCCCTTCATGCTTAACCTTTTGGTGTCTTTATTTTCTAAAGTGTATGATTATAAACAGGATATGGTTTTTTTTATCCACTCAGAAAAATCTCTATTTTACTCGAGGTGTATATTATTTATTGCTGATTGCATAACACACTACCCCAAAAGTGAGTGGCTTAAATTAACCTATAGTTATCTCAATTTCTGTCGGCCAGGAATTGTTTCCAGCTTAGCTGGCTTTGCTGATTTTAGAGTCTCTCATTAGACTGTAATCAAGATATTTGTTGGGCTGATGGTTATTTCAAGGTCAACTGAAGGAGTTACCTGCTTCCAAGTTCATTCATGTAGCTGTTGGGAAAGTTTCAAATCTAATGGGGCGCTGGCTGAAGATACCAGTTCCTTGACACATGGACCTCTCCACAGGACTGCTTTCGACATGGCAGCTGATCTTCAGAGCAAGAGAGGGTCAACCAGATGGAAACCATAATCTCTTTGTTACTAATCTCCAAAGTGATATTCCAACCTTTTTGCCATATTCTGTTCCTTATATGTGAGTCTCTAATTACACTCTGAGGGAAAAGGATTGCTTAAGGATGTCAATACTAGGAGGTAGAGATCATTGGGAACTATCTTAGAAGCTTCCTAGCAAGGGTCTTTAGGTCATTTATAGTTCATGCAATTACTGATATTAGATTTAAGTCTATGATTTTAGTATTTATTTTCTACTCATTTGTTACCTGTGATCTTTTCCTTCTTTGTCTGCCTTCATTTTTTTAAATTATTCTGTTTTCTCCAGTGTTGGTAATAAATCTTTGTTTTGTTATGTTAGTGCTTGTTTTAGTTTTTATAATATACATTTTTAATGTATCACAGTCTGCCTTTGAGTAATGTGAGATCACTTCATGTGTAGCATTGATATATGAAACTTTTAATAGTATACTTCTATTTCTCACCTCTTATTCTTGATGCTATGTATTTTCTTTCATGTTTACTATAAACCCCAAAGTACAGTGTATATTTTTATATAAATCATCACTTTTCCTTTTAAGAGATTTAAATAATAATAAGAACAACCTATAGATTTACTCATGCTACCCTATCTGATATTCTTCATTTACTTGTTTAAAGCCATACTCCCACCTGGTGCCAGTCCTTCTGAAGGACTATCTTCAACATTTTTTGAGGTGCATATCTTCTGATGATTTTTTCCAGCTTTTATTGGTCCTAAGAAGTCTTTATGTTCATTTAGCAAAGATATTTTTACTGGTTATAGAATCTTAGGTTAATACTTTTAAAAAATGTTTTGTACTTTGAATTTAATGTTCCATTCTCTTTTTCACTTGCACTCTTTCCAATAAGAAACTTCTGGAATCCTTATTTTTGTTGAGCAATTTGATTATGGTATGAAATTCTTGACTTTTTTTTCACCTGGGGCTTATTGAGCAACTATGAGTTTACAGTTTTAATCTCCTGGAGATTCTGCCACATTATAGGTTTCTTAAAATTGGCCATGGTTCACTATGTTCTTTTCATTACATTGCTTTTGTGTGTTTTATTTTGTATACTTTCTATTACTATGTCTTTATGTTGACTGATTTTTTTCTCCTATAATGTCTTTATTGCCATTAATTGTACCCAGTATATATTTTTAGCTCAGACATTATAGCTTTCTAGAAATTCTATTTGAGCCTCTTTTTGGAGCTGTCACGTCTCTATATTTTTTTATTCTGAGAGTTTGTATCATGAATGGATGTGTGGCCGGTGGTGAATTCACTACCATTGACTGGTGGTACCCCAAATTCCCATTGTACTTTCTCTCACATCTTTTCTGTGGGGAGTCTGAGATGCTTCATTATAGCCTATTAAGGATGAAAGTATAAGCTCCCCATCGTTGTTCAGGCAGGAGTCCACAGGATTCTCTGGCATGTTTGGCTGAAGTAGAGTGTTTATCTTCTAACTGATGACTTTTCTGATCCATTGGCTGAAGAGCACAGACTTCCCATGCCTGTTGGCGTCTCTGAGCTGTTGCCTTCTCCAACACATAGTCCTGGATCTAGAAGGCAAAAAGGAAAACCCAAAGATGAGACCATTGTGTTGTTTGTTGGGTCCTGAGGTTTGACGTTGGTCTAACTTCTTTGTCAATCTTTCAGAGACTTTTAATGTTTTTAATATACAATATGCAAGTTTTTAATTTTATTTGGCAGGAGAAATGGGGAGAAAACATCAAAAAGGCTCAAGAATTCCAACTCTGACTAAACTCATAGGTGTGGTGTTACAAAGTTTATGCTCAAAAGAGTGACCTGAAATTGGGATTTTTCAGAAGATTTCAACCATAGAGTGCCTGGTAATTTTGGAAGTAGAAGAGGATGGAGGTCAAGGATAGATTTTGGCAATAATCTAAGCTATTAGGTGATAAAGACATAAGATTGGTGACAGTATTAAGAACTGACATGATGGAATAAATGTGAAAAATATTTGACCGAAGACTTTTGTTTAGGTAGAAAAATTTGAAAAGTTTTTTGAAGTAAAATTTTAGAGAATATTGAATGCCTCACTCAGATTTGACCTTGGAAAATTCTCTAAAACTTTTTTTATATCATGTCATTAGATATTATAAGATTGACCCTTTTAGGGGTTTGTATTCATTAACTCAAGCTATCATAACAAAATACCACAGATTGGGAAATGGTAACAACATGTTTTGTCACAGTTTTTGAGCCCAAAAGTCCAAAAGCTCAGTTCAACAAAGTTGGGTTCTGTAAGAGCCATCTGCTGTCTCATTATATGCTCGTGTTGCCTTTACTGTGTGTGTGCATGCATGCATGTGCTTGTGAGTGTGCGCGTGTATATATAGAGAGAGAGCGTGAAGTTGAGATGTCTTCCTCTAAGTTCCATTGAATTAGTGCCCCACTCTCATGACCTTGTTTAACCTAGTTATTGCCCTAGAGGCCCTATCTCCATATACAGCCATGTTGGAGGCTAGGGCTTCAGCATACACATTTTGTAAGAACACAAACACTCAGTTAATAAAGGGTAGTTTTTAGAAATACTGCTAGAAAGATGGCAAAACTTTTTAAAAAGATTTATTTATGCATATAAGAGCAGGGGTGTAAGCCAGAGGTGTGGGGGGTGAGAGGATTCACCAGAGACAGAGTGGGGAGCAGAACAGGCGATTGACTGAAACACACTGCTGAGGGAAGCAGCAGGGAGACAGGAGAGGTCTTCTGTGCCATGTGGTTCCTCTCCCTGGCCAGGGATCGAACTCATGCTGCAGTATGTGGCCATAGCTTGATAGTGATGAGACTTTAATCCCTGTGCCACCAGGGAGGTTCCAGATTGTGAAACAGTTTTATGGGCAAAGAATTATGTTCATGATGGATAATGATGACTATAATCACTGTTAACTTAGATTGTTGTTATGCAGAAATCTTTTTTTAGTTAGGGAGCATTGTGATAAATAAAAATCCGTAGAAATGTAGGGAGTAGATTAGTGTATCTATCATCTTTAAGTTCCTAAAATAGTAAACATAATAGAATCCATCACCTTCCTTACTCATATTTTGTGTCTTCAAGATAAAAGAATTGTGATGTGTCAGTAATGTGCCGTTGATGTGACTGAAGAAGTCATCAGAATTATTTTTAAAATAAAATGTTTCCCTGTTGTGACTCAAAGTCATTGGAATGGACATTTTCCTGTGACTGCCCTTCATACATTAAATAACTTTTACTTTACATTGACACATCCTAGGCTCTGAATTGAGCTATTCTGTAATACCAGCTTTGTTGAGAATTAGTGCTTAAATGTGCGGCACATTGTGATTAGCCAGTGACGTTTTAGAGAAATGGAATTGATGAGTGCAAGCTGCTTACATACAGCCTTCACCCTTTCATTAATCTTAGTCACCTCACTCTTCTCGCACGCTAAGAAAGCTGTTTCGGGACTTTCCCCTCCACCGGCGCCAGCCAAGCTTGAGACGGACCCCCTAATGCTCCGGACGCAGAGCTGGGGTTCCCCTTGGGTCACGCAGAGCACCACCCCATTGTTGTTCCCTGAAACTGAGTATCATGCAGTTGTGCCCGCTGAGAACACACAGCCTGTCTGCTACCTGGATACTGTCCTTTGAAGCCAGGGCCCTGGATCAGTCCCTCCATACTGTACTGGGGTGTAGGGTAAGCGAATTAATCGGGCTTTTCTGCCACTAGCCTCCGTGGCTCTCTCCTGCGGCCTTGATCTTGTGAACACAGAAGGCACTTGGGACCATGGGCAGGGGGCACGTGTGCCTGAGTGTGGACACCTGGAGCGTGGTGTGCGCATGTGTAAGTATGCACACTGAGCCGGGAGGGCAGGGATATGAGACAAAGATGGCTATGAGAGCAGTGTGACTACACAAGAGGCCAGGTCACAAGACAACTAGAGAGAGAACCCAGAGAAAGTGTGAGGACTGCCCGGGCCTTCAGTCCCCTGCCTGCCTTGTACCTGGTTGCCCACGACTTGGGGGAAGTGTGTTTTGTTAGTAGAACAACCTGTTACGTTCATCTGTGAACATCCTTGGGCTTGAGGAAGCCATTTTGAAGTTTGAGCCCTGGTCACATTTCTAATGCAGCTGAGATGAAGTCATCAAAAGCTCAGAACATCTGGGGAAATCAGCCAGGTGTGGGCCCACGGAGACGTTTCTAGGCCCTGGCTATATGAAAAAGCCAGAGCGAATGGGTTGATGGGGAGAGGAGAAGAGGCTGAGCCAGAGCACCGAGAGCAGGGTTCCAGGGCCCTTCTTGAGTAAACAAGCAGGGCAGGGGGGCTCTTCAGGGTGGGGCAGCTGAAAGGCAGGGGGTCCGAGGAGAGCGCAGGCAGACTACTGTGGTAAACCTCTTCCACTGCAGAATGCTCTGGTGCTGAATTGCGGATGTGTGCGGAAGACAGTGAGACAGGGCCAGAGAAAAGGAGACAGAAAGGGACACTTGCAGAGAGCATGTATCTGGCTGTCACCTGTCGCCCGAGCAGGGACGCACACGTGCCCCTGCACTTCAACAGGCCCAGACATGCCGGCGCCCTCCCTGCGCCTACCTCTCCATAGACACTGGAGTTTCCAGATCACTCTCTCAGACTTTCCTCTTCTGACTTCCTTCTGCCCGCCCTCTGCAGAAAGTCCAAAAAGCAGCGACGAGTGTCCAAATTACAGATGCTTAAAAGATGAAATTTTGGTCTCACCACAAAAACGTCCTAGCTGAGCTCATGTTTACTCAACTATCTAATTTTGCCACGTTCTAAAATAGCAACACCTGGTGTAGAAGCATCTTCACGAACGCGTGGGGGCGGAGGGGCGTGGAGGAGGAGACAAGTACAAACAGGCACATCCGTGAGCCTGACCTCCCCCACCCTGGACGCCTTCCCTGCGTGGTCTGTGCAGAACCTGCCCGGCCATGTTGGCACAGAATGTGCAACTTACATGCACACGGGGCTTCCTTCCCCGGAACTCAAGACGCGGCCGGTATTCCTGGAGCTGACATTAGCAGGAGACAGGATGCTGCCAAAGCAGGAAGCAGGCCGTGCTGGGCGGGAAAGGTGGTTAGCATCGACATAAGGTAACCCCGCCACTGAGCCCCTCAGAGAGCTGACCGGTAGACCCTGCCCCCAGCCCCTCTGCTTGGGCCTTTTCTAGAGCCCTGGGCCAGCTGGAAAGACAGGCATCTTGTGCACACTCTTAACGACGCCACACTTTTCCATCCATACCTCTCATTTTATTCCCTGAAAACAGGGCTATGGCAGCAGTTGACCAGGACCTAAGAAATTAGTGGCTTATATTTGCAGCCTTGGGAGCAAGCCCCTACGTGCCCTCTAACCTGGGCCTTCAAGAAATGAGTTTCCCCACCACCCATCCTGCTCTCCACCCTCCAGTAAGAGGGAACGTAAAGCAGTTGTGGGGAGGCTTGCTGGGTGGACCATGGGCCTTTGTAGCCAAGGCCTGGAGCTCTTCCTGTCCCCACTCCAGGGCAGAAGTTGCCAACTCACAAATGAACATTCCCCTACCCCTCATTTCAGAATCCTAGAACTCAGCAAGGTGCTCCTATTGTGAAGGTGTATTCTGTTCTCTCTAAAAGAGTAACACAGGCCTCAGTGGGCATTTTTGGATTCTACTCCTCTGCTTTCAATTACCTTTAATAATAATAATGCTTCAGTGGAAACATAATGGCTGAGCTTGGGACGCTGCCGTAGGTGTTTAATTGGCCCTGCCTTTCGCAAAATCTGAGAAGAAAACAAGGCCGCTTAAGAAGGCCCTCTCCAGCTGGGCGCTTTGGGAAGAAGCTAGCTGTGCCACCGGTGCCCAAGCAGCATTCCGTGCTCCTCCACCAAGCCTTCAATTAGCACGTCAGGGGTCAGGGCAATCAGGCCGCTTAGCTTCCTGGACTGGTTCGCTTTCATAGAGATTATTCTTTTCTATTTTTGTGGTGGTCTGGCAGCACCAAGATGTTTTTCCTCCTGAAAAGATCTGGCAGTTCTTTTGGTTTTCTTTGGCTATGATGGGGCCCTAAAGTAAAGTTGGAGGTGACTTTAGAACAGCCATTCTCAAAGTCTGGGTTCTCAAGGTAGGCTTGAAGGAACCCTGGGGTTCCCTGGGAACTTTTCCTCCTTTTTCCAAGTACGCGTCTGCGCGTGGCAGACACCTTTTGGACGTCTCCAACAGCCCCAGAAACACAGCCACAGGCTGAACGCTGAAGCAGGTGCAAGAATCCAGGGGTCTCCCATTCAGCCAGACCTTCAAGGTTTGCAAACATGTTTGTGAATGTCCCTCTTCTCACTACATTTTCTTTTGTTTGGGAAAATAGTTATTTTTTCATAAAAATATTTCTAATGGGCTTCTTGTTCTTTGTCAACGTAGTAATCAAAGGTTATTTTGTGTTTTTTTCTTTTTTATTAATATAATTTTAATTTACATATATTTGCCATCAATTATAATCCCCATGTATTCCCCATCACCATCTCACCAGTGCACCATCACCTCAGTCCCCCATGCTCCCATCTGCCCTCAACCCTCCCCTCTTCCCTCCCCACAAAGTGTCCCCAGTCTGTCCTTGTCTCCTCATTTTTGGTTTCTGTGTCTTTATTGCTGTTATTGTTATTATTGTTGTTGTTCTTATTCCTTTCCTTGATCCT
>JAGFMF010012119.1:1118018-1168055 GCA_019455555.1 Galemys pyrenaicus
GATTGGTCTGTAGTTTTCTTTTTTTGTGTTGTCCTTTGATACTATAGATTTTTTAAGATTAAGAATGCACTGTACATTTCTTTAATGTGTACAACTGTTTTCAAACTGAAAATTTGACACTGAGCTAATATAAAGATTCTGTTCTTACCCATCAAAGCTAAATCATCACATTAATATGATTATATTAAGAAGCTTTCAAATAGCTTTGTCTCCAGTATAACACTGTTTTAAAGTAGTAAGACAGATTTTAAGTTACAGAGCTACCTTGGTTTAGACCAATTTCAGTTACGATGGAATGCCAAAAGTATTAATGTAACTCAGTCATGAGTTTTATATATGTCTATCAAGTGATACTCAGTTATATTCATTGTGTACATCAAAAACATTATTTGAGCCCCAATGTTTATAGATCAGTATCAACTCTAACTTTGATTTCAAAATCAGTTCCATACCAAGTCATAATGAGAAGTATGACAAGTTTAAATGCTTGCTGCTTCTCTCTCATTCCAATTCCCCCAAAATCTGATATTGCCTGTTAGGAAGATGTTTTATTTCTCTTTCCTGTGATTAGTGGATGCTGCTTTGACCTCCATATTGTCTGACCATTGGGTTTAAACCACTGTTCTTTGTTGTGCTTCCACTGGCTTTTCATTATTCACACCTCTCTCCGATTGTTTCCTTGTCATGGCTCTCCAAACACTCTCCTCTTCCTCTGCCTGTCTTTTCCTGTTTCTAACTTGTGGATGGTCCTTAGGTTCATCCCTTGAACATCTGCTCACCTCTCTCATTGTCTGCTTCAAAGTTCTCACCCATTATTATACTTGCAGCTACCACTGATTTAAAGTAGATTCCCTTACGATAATGCTAAGTGAAATAAGTCAGAAGGAGAAAGATAAATACCAGACAGTGTCATTAATATGTACAATATAAAGTAACTAAATTAATAGTCAGATAAGGACAAGCTGAAAAACTAACCCTTGGAGGCTGACTACAGACATGAAGCACTGAGGGAGGGAGGGATGGGGGAGGGGTGAGAACAAAGAGTGGAGGGAGCGCACTGGGCTGTGGTGGTGGAATGTGGGTGAGTTGGTGGTGGGTGCACTCTGGTGGTGATACCTGATGGGGGTGTCCCAGTGTTACCGCAGTTAAACTTTTTTGTAAAAAAGTGTGGACAAAAAAGAAATGAAGTGTCTTAAACTGTTTCCAGCCCTAACTGTACGTCCTCATTTTCTGATGCCTAAAACCTGCTGCGCCTCAGGTCCAACTGTTACCTCAAGTCTACTTGTCTAAACTGGAGACATCTTATTCCCTACCTATTCCTTCCCCTAAATTCTGGTTCAGTTTCCTTATTTCTGTCAAGATCCGCATACCCCAAGACTACTCATCTTGACTCAAACCCTTAAGAAAAAATCCTTTAAAAATATACAGCCCAAGCTGTGTATTATCTCATTTAATCTTCACAAAGTCCTGTGAAGTATTATGAATATTTTACAGACCAGATACTGAGGCTCAGAAAGGTAAGTCTGATCCAGAGACAACAAAGCTTGAGTGCTTAACCCCACTGCAGAGGTCAAAACTCAGCTGTTGACAAAGAGCCAGGGAAATAGTGTAAATAATCAGTGTAGACCAGATTCAGGAAAGAAACAGCAGTGAAAACCTGTCTCTATTGGGGAAACAACAGGAGCTATGGGTCCTGTGTGCACCACTCAATTTCTGCCTTGGAAAAAACAACCTTTCCAGGTCTTTCAACTTTTAAAAATAAGAGGGATATCTTGATTTTTATGGAAAGTCTTCCTTTTCTCTTTATGACAAAAATCCCCAGAGAGGAACAACACATAAAGGGCTCTTGATTTTTAATATCTTGGCTCTTTATCCACTTCTCTTTTGTTCATTTTCTTCCCCCACTACTATTCCTTCTCCACTTGTGCCCCCTCCTCTTAACCTCAGAGCCTACAAGATGTTTGTTGATGTCCAGCAGTTTTTGAAAGCATTATGTGTTGCCAAGTTGTCCAGAATGTGTTTTTATAGTTTTGATTTGCTTTGCTGTCAAATACAAGCAGAAGATAAATTTCTGGAGGCCTGAGGAAGAAAGAACATATGTATATATGTATTTCAAATTCCCTCCATTTCATTGAAAATAGCTGCATTTCATATTTTCTTATGGCTGTATACTATTTCATGGTATGTATGTATGTATGCATGTTTGACCCATTCATCTGTGGAGGAGATTTAGGCTGCTTCCATGTCCTAGTTATTGTAAAGGCTGTAACTGTGACTATTGTGGAACATAAGGGTTTTTGTGTTGATGGTTTCATATTCTTTGGATATGCCCAAGAGAGGGATTTGTGGATCATTAGTATGTCTATTTTTAACTTTTTAAGGAAAACCCAGATTGTTTTCTATAATGGTTGCACCAGTTCACATTCACACCAGCAGTATGATAGGGTTCTTTCTTCTCTGCATCCTCTCCAACACGGTTGTTAGAGGTCTTTTGGACGTGCGCGGTTCTCATGGGTATAGGGTGGTATCATTGTAGTTTTAATCTGCAACTCTCATAGGAGTGATGATGAATATTTGTTCATTTGTCTTTTGGCTCTTGGGTAACCTCTCATCCAGCACCAGGCCAGGTCCTAGGAGCCTGCCCTAGACATGTGCAGAAGTCAGTAGCTACAAGGAGCACTGCACAGCAGACCCTCCTCCCTCTGGTGGGTGGTACTGCCCTGTTGTTACCTCACACCAAGTTCACTTAGAGACTTTACTAAGCTTTTCAGTCTGGCGGAAGCTCCTATTGTGCATGCTGATAATCAGTGTTTCCCTCAGTGCTTTCCAGCTTTAGTTTCCATCAGTGAGTTTTGGAGGAGGGGAGCTTGGTGTCTTTACTCCTCTAAGTCTTCCAATTTTTAAATGTAGGCAGACTATCAAAATTTTTGTTTCTAACATTTTACTATGAAAAATATCCAAGATACACAAGAGTTGAAAGATGTTCACATTAAACATTCATGCGTCACCTTGATTCTATCATCAACATGTTACTGCACTTGCTTTCTCATATTATCTATCCTTCAACCCATCCTTTCAATACATTTAAAAGTGTTGCAGACATCTATCTACTCCCTTCTAAATACTTCAAGATGTATAGCATGTATTTGTTTCTAGTATTTTGTATGTAGACACATTTTACAAACAAGAAAATGCACAAACATTAAACCTGCCATCTGATGCATTTTGAAAAATGTATACATTTGTATAAACTAAATGCCTATAGATGTGAAACATTTTCATCACCTTAGAAAATTCCTCTACACCCTTCCTAATCAAATTCTACCTCTCCCCACCCAAAAAAGCCACCATAGATTAATTTTCATGTTCCAGAACTTTGTGTACAAAGAATCATGCACTGTGCATTCTTTTGTACTCAGTATAATGTTGTTGGACAACCTAACAAATTTTTAAAATGTCTGTGTGGGAAAAAAGTAACATTTGCGGTTTGTGGGATGTCAGGATGCAACCTCTGCACTGTGTTCAATGCCTCTCCTCTCTCCTCCTATCCAAGTGCCACCAAATTCATGTTCCTTTGAATCATCTTGTCTCTCTGCCTTTCTTGCTTCCGCCATTCTGCCATCATTTGGTGATCTCATGGCCCCAGCAGGGCCTGGACAAAGTCTCACATGACATCTTAGTGAACCAGCTGGGGATACAAGAGCTAGACGATTACCTCTATGTACAACTGGCTGCACAGCTATACCGAGAGAGTAAATTACTGGTTTGACGGTAACTTGAAGTGGGCCACAGATCTGTCTTCTCGATCATGCACTGTTCCACATTTTTTCCAAGACAGAGATGAAAATATTCATGCTTATCAAGTTTGTAATGACACATAGATAGGGCAGAGAGCAACACAGTGGATGACAGAACTAAGTCTCCAAATCGTGATAAGATGTAAGGAGAGAGGTCAAAACCAAGAAGATGAGATTTAAGAAGAATAGAGTGAAAGAATTGCATTCAGGTTTTTATAAACTCAATTGCCAAAGTACATGCTGGAGAATATTTGTCCTGACAGCACTCCAAGTGAAAAATGTCTCAGGTACAGTGTGAGTCACCAATATTCTGATAAGAACAAATACAAGTAGACCAAAGAAAAAACCATGAGTGCAGTCATAGCCTGCATAAATAGAGGTGTCCAAAGGAAATGGTTCTAACTTAATGCAGTGATTTAAAACCTGGACCTTGGGCCTCCCTGGTGGTGCAGTGGGTTAAGCAACGCACTATGAAGCAAACCACAGCCACTGCAGCACCAGTTCCAACCCTGCTGCCGGCCCACTTGGTGAGGCAGGGGACCCACTTGGTGAGGCAGACCTCTCCCGCTGTGCTCGCTGCTCCCCTCAGCAGTGTACTTCTGTTGATCTGCCTGTTCTGCTCCCCGCTCTCTGTGTGGTGAATCCTCTCACCCCCCCCACACCTCTGGCCTGTACCCCAGTGCTTGTGTGCATAAATAAATAACAAAATCTTTTAAAAAAGATAAAACCTGGACCTTGAAGTAAGGGAATACTGGTTTTGCCAGGCTGAGTTAAACATGCCTAGTAGACCTCCAACTAAAGATGTAGCATAAGTCATCGGCCATAAGAATTGGGTAGGCTAGGGTTATACATTTGGAACTTATCAGTAAATAGATGGTATTTAGAATCAAAGGACTAGATAAAATCAGAAGGAGGCTGAGTGTAGACACTGAACACAGAAGAAAAGAACCATATTTGTTTGCTAGGACTGCTATAACAAAATACCACAGGAAGAATAGCTTAAACAACAGATTTATCTTTTCACAATTCTACAGGTTGGAAGGCCAAGGTCACAATGTCTGCAGTATTGGTTTCTCCTCAGGCCTCTCCCTTTGACTTGCAAAATACCACCTGCTCACTGGGTCCTCGTGTGACCTTTCTTCTGCATGTGTGTCCCTCCTGCCTCTGTATGTGGCTTCCTGTAAGGATAGCAGCCAGATTGAATTGCAACCTCCCCTAATGTCTTATTCTGTCTCAGTCATCTCTTTCAAGGCCCTATCTCCAAATACAGTGACATTCTGAGGTACTAAGGGGTTAAGGTCTCAACATAGGAATCGGGAGAGGAAGGGTACAGTTCGGTCCACGACAAAGTCCAAGAACTGAGCCTCGATCCTTCGCCACTTAGAAGCCAAGCAAAGGAGAAAGAGGAGCTAGCAGAGACGACTGAGGAGGAATGGCCAAATAGAAGTGAGGAATGACCAAATAGAAGCAGAAGATAAATTTCTAGAGACCTAACGAAGAAAGAGTGTGCAGAAGGGAGGAGTAATCAGGGAAGTCCTGCTGAGAAGTGAAGAAAGATGAGCATGGAGAGTGGCCATTATGTTTGGCAAGCACAGGGGTCATTGCTGGTCTTGGTAAGAGCCATTTAAGCTGAGTGGTAGAGTGGGGAGCCCGAGAAAAGACAAAAGGAAGTGAGCAAGTAAAGACAGCCACTAGAGAAAACTATTCTGAAACATTTTTGTGAAGCATTTTATATTATCTGAAACATTTTATATTTCTGTGAATAGGGACAAACTGATGAGAAACAAGAAATTGTAAAATGACAGGCCTTATTAAAAAGCTAAGATGGGTTGGGATCTAATCTTTGGTCTCAGATTGAAGAAAGGACACAGTGCCTGTTGCTCCAGAGTGGGTAGGTGAGATTCGTGGTGGGAAGATGAAGCTGTTCTGCTCTGATGACTGATACTGCCACTTCTGTATCTGTTTTCCTGCTGTGCTTCCAGCTCCGACGCTGTCTTCCTAACCAAATCCTCTTTACCATCCAGCTGCATCCTCCTTGCTTTGGAAACAGCACCGCCTAGGAAACCAGAAAACCTAGATTCAAGTCCCAGCTCTTCTTATCATAAACTGTGTGACTTTAGACAAATGTTTACCTTTTCTGAGCTCACTGCCTTGTCTGTACACTTGGAACAGAAATTTGCATACATACGCCACCTTCTATGTACATTTTTTAAAGGCAAAGGTGAAAATTAGATAGTTCCTAGTAAATTCTACCTCTCGAAAAAGTGTCCATGACTAAAATTTTAGCCTTTTGGGAAGCCCTTTGTCTCTTTACTGTTCTTTTGTTGTCTGACATTTATCTCAACGTCCTCAAGTATATTATAGCTGATTTGGTCACTAGATTATACGTTTTTGAAGAACAGGAACTGAGTTCTCTATGCATTTTATGTTGGGAGAGTGGGTGAGAAGCAGAAGAAACAAGCAGCACCTACTGCTTTTCAGGGTGGTTGGTACATGATCTGATTTAATTCTTACAACAATCTGGAAAAAGGGAGATTGTTTTCTAGATGAAGAACATAAGTCCCAATGGGAGCAAGTGGCTTCTCCAAAGTCACACAGCTAATAAGCGGTACGGTCATAACTTGAACTCCAAACTCTAACCCTCGGCTCTTTCCATTACTCTGTCCTACAGTCTGATGTCAGGCAATTTTGGCTGCATTTGGAATTCCTGCCGAGGTTTTAATTACGGAGGGGAAATGACATTTTGATTAGCACATGTTTTTGCAGTTATAATGCCAAACAAACAGTTTCTGCTTTTCTCAGAGAAATTTATGATAGTACTGGTTCATATCCAACTCTCTGGAAATTGGTAATCTTGATACAAATAAAACTATTTTTATTGCATTGCTTTTCTTCTGCCATCATCATAAGGGAGTCAGAAATGATGTGGAATCGTAAATTGTTGACACTGAAAACAACCTCAGCAAGCATTTATCCTGACCTCTTTGCTTTCATAGGTGAGAACACTGGCCCCAGAGAGGGCGGCTGACCTGCCGAGAACACACAGTGGGGAGTGGCAGAGCTGGGCCCGGCTCTTCGCCAGTCTCCCACTTCATCCTTCAGTCTACTAACCCCATTTTATAAGCTGGTCCTTTGTTCCTGAAAGCGTAGCCCTGAGGACCCAGGGATTTTTTCCATTCCTGTGTGGGACTTAAAGGGGAACCCCCAAGGAATGCCTCGCGGGGTCTGTGCCTGAAGAGGTGAGGTCAGGAGTGCCAGGAAAACTAGGAAGTCCATACTTTTGACATTTACTAGTTGTTTGGTTTTTTCAGTGATAATTTTATTTATTGCCGTGAGCAATCCAATCCATAGTGTGAATGTATGAACTTGTTGAAAGTAACGTTTATTGTTTGCCGATTTCATCAATGACCCTTTCTTCTCAAAATAGCCCGGAGAAATGGGCAATGGCAAATAGATTTTAAGGTTATTTTATTTATTTTTTGAACTCGTTTATGTATTTTCTTACATTGCTGGTGATTTTTAAGGTTATTTTGAATCCACCTCTCCTCCCTGGAATACTGGAACAACTCCTTCCATCAATTGCCTCTCTTTCAGGTTTATAAATGACTAGCAGGAAATGCCTTCATGGAAGACTGAACCCAGGGGACATCCTGGTGAAGAATGGATGATGCCAAAGGGCTCAGTGGCTGCTTCCATCTGTCTCAGGAGATGATCCTCTCCCTGGCTGCTCTCTGCCCTTGAGTGAAGGCAGATTAGCACTGGTTGGGAGAGGCTTCCATCCTCAGTTAGGACTTCCTTGGCCACAGCTAGCCAGTGTGTGTAGGGTGAGCACTTCATTGTGTCATTGTGAACTTGGCAACGTACTCACCACCACAGTGTGACACTGGCCTAATCATCTCACACTTGTAAATCAAATCACAGGGTGTCTTGCCTGGAGCCAAAGACAGTGTATGTATTATCTGCAGAGTGGCTTGGAAATGCACATGCCCAGTATGGATAGAGGGAAAAGAGCATAAATAGTAAATTATACATATGCACAGTTTCATTCAGTGAACCTCATAAAAAGAAAGAGTCTATGGCTCTTTAGGTCCTCTTTCATGTTAATTTTAAAAATTTTAATTGAAACAACACTGCATTATAACATTATATGTTTCTGGTGTTCCTCATTGAGAATCAACATTTGCATACACTGCTTTAAGTGCACTGCTGAAAATAGAAAAAGGAGGACAATGGCATGGTGGAGGGTAGATTTGGAAATCATATTTTGTAAGTCTTTCAAAAAAGTAGGATTCATCCTTTGCTCCTTGGTAATGAGCCAAAGCTAGCCATAACACCAGTCACTGAATCAGCCAACCATTAGCTGGCACCTGCTATGTGGCACAATCTGTGCTCGGGGCCCAGAGACTGGAAAACAGGGACCAGGAGACAAGCAGGACAAAGCAAAGACAATGTGTGACCAGTCAGATGGTCAATGTGAACCAGTTCATTGATGCCGTTCAAAACGCAACCTCTGGTAAACCCAGCAAGCACTGCTGTCAGACTTACAGGCAAGTCATAGTCAAATCCATTGCATAGAAGTTCACGCTGTCTCACTTAAATATGACCAGTGTCCAAGCATCAAGAACAACAGCCAGAACACATTTTCTTATTTTCGATAGAAAATATTTTCTGGGTTTATTGAGAATTAATTTTGAAATTGCTCTTAGCTTTTCCCTAGTAATGGATGTACCATGTAATCAGTGCATAAAGCAAGCAGGGAACTCAAGTCTATTGAATCATTTTCTGTGCAAAGACGGCTATTCCGTGCCCCCACTATCGACCCTCTTCCATTTGCCTGAGTATGCCCATTATGTAGCAGCATACCCGGAAAGGGCTATTTTAAGGGCCAGAAGATTTTCTTTTTTTCCTTTTAATGACTAAGCTTTGCAAGACAAAACCAAGGTGACTTTCTGTTCAACTTTTCTTTTGGGTCTTGTTGAAAGCATATTGATTCAACTGTCTGGAACATGTTCTATCTCCCTGAAGAGCTGGAAGTCGTAGAAAGGACACTGGATTAGGAATTAGGAGGCTAGGTGTATAGTCCTGACTCTGCCACTAGGTAACTGAACATTCTGGAAAAAATAGATCGTCACCTCTGCACCTCATTTTCCTTTTCTCTAGATCGAGTTAGGACAGAAGAGGCGATTCGTCCACTTACCAGCTGAGTGGATTTGAAAAAGTCACTTAATCTCTCTCGGTCCCAGGTTCTTATCTTGAGAAATGGAGACAGTAACAGTTTCTCTGAGAGATTGTGTGAGGGATAAATAAATTACATGCGTGTGTGATCACTAGGGTCCTAAGCACATGGTGACCAGGAAATAAAAACACTCCTTAGTATTCCTGCTAATTCAATTGCGATGTTCCCTTCTGACTTGAAGTTTCTGTGAACATTTAAGATCAGTAACATTTTTAGGCTGATTTTAGATGGACATTTTCTGACGGTTATAACATTTGGTACTTAACCATATCACTTGATTAGTGAGAAAGTTCATCAGTCGCGCCTCCTTTTCTTTATCTCCTAGAATTGTTTCTGAAAAATTCTTCTGCCTGAAACTCAAGGAATAAGAAAACAAATATTTAATACTTCACATCTACAGAAAAAATACCAGCAGATAGAGACCACTGATTCTCAGCTTCTGCTTTAACCCATAAAAAGGAAAAGGATAAAGGATTTACTGCATTTGTCAGGAATCCAAAAACTTTGCTCTGTAATCTTTGTGAACGTAAGATTGTAGGAATTCACTTTAAACTGTGGCTATGTTTTATCAGTATTCAGAAAGTGGTGGACAGCTTAGGAGACATTCATCTTCTTACATGTGTGGGGAAAGAGATGGACTAAGGCAAGCTTATGAAACTTCTAGAATAAAAATTATCAAAATCCTCAGCACAAACCCAGAGTTGTTGCCTTAAAATGCTAAGTCCAGTGTCTGTGTGTGTGTGTGAACTAAATCCACGGTAATGTGTCCAATAGATCTTTGATAGTCAACATGCAAAGAATATGTAGACCTTTTTTAATTGATGTACATAAAGTATAAAATAGCACTGTGAAAATTATTTTTTGATCCAGGTGGCTAATTCAAACTGCTATGACAAGATAGTCCCCTGTGTCTTCTGCATGGAGTCTTCATGTTTTTTTTCTTTGCCAACAAAGCTGAAGGCAAAGTGGCCATGCAAGAGTGGGGAAAATGTGACATGAAAAGACGAGAAATCGAAGGGTGCCAGGAGATCTCATTTTGCCCACCTCAGTGGGTATTATTTAATCTGTTTCTCCTGAAAGAACTAGCTGTGTGTGAGTTGTCTTGTAATCTTTTGCCAAAGAGCTCCTTGCTCATGTTAATATCTATGAGTACAGGATGGCCAGCTCTAGTTTAGGTACCGCTGAGCTTTTATCTGACCTGGGTATCACGACTGCATCATTACCAGTGCACTCTGGCAAAACTGACTGAGGCATCATTTTGTACGTCCATATGTGGAGGTGCGAGGTGGGCTTGTCTCTTTTAGTGAATCTGCACAAAACAACAAGGCTAAAAGCTTTGCCTCTTTATCCCATCTACATCTTCTATTATATATACTTGAGCTAGTGACTGTTCAGCAAGTAATTGTCAGCCTGCCTGGAAGACCCAATTTGTGCATTAAGATAATGCTACCCTAATCTTTTAGCACCAGTTTGTTTATTGTTTCCTTTGTGAAACATTTTCGCTCACCAGCCCATAAAACCATAGCACCATATTGAGCTTTATAAAAAAAAATCATCCTGGAGATATGAAAGAAAAAGCAGAATCTCCTATGAAAGGCAGTAGGAACTCCAGAAATGTGAACTCATGGTAGGAGTAATAGGGAAATTATCATGATGTGACATTAGCTTTCCAAGTTTAATATGTACATATGCAGTAGTCAAATCCTACATCTGGAGCATCATGTTTAAATGGCTATAAGAGATATAGTACATTTCAGAAGTGACATTGGGAGAATATACCTAGGAAGGCTTCCAGGCAGAGGTGACTTCTACGACAAAAAAATAAAGGGCCACAGTAACTGTGTGTTGAGTTTGCAGAGAAGACTGAGCAAATCCACGTGGATCCTTATAAGATTTGGCAGTGGAAGTGGTAGTGCCCTTGTTTGTATATTTGTCAGATGCAGATTCTAAGATAAATTTATGGAAATTGAAAAAAGTCGCATTTCAGATCCATAGTGCAAATAGACAATATCCTATAAAATGAAAACTATCCAAAAATAGAATATATTTGCTCAGAAATTCGATTTCGTGCTGGATATAGTCAAGCTGGTTGAACTTCTGGTAGAAAGGGTTGCTGGTATGAGTGGGAGGCAGGTCAGGTGATTGCCAAGGTTATCCCTTTTATAATCTAAATCGTTTTCTATGATGCCTGTCAAGAACTAGGAAAATAAAATCATGTACTTTCATTCATTCATTCTTCCATCCAAATAGCCATTCACTAACTCATGTAAGAGATGCTCATTGAGTGACTACTAGGTGCTAGTGACTGTTAAGTCCAAGAAACATGATCCAGATATACAAAAAGGTCATTATAGTGTGGGATGATATGATATATGCAAAGACAGATGTATGTACAAGGAATGGAAAGAGTCATGGACATGTGACGGGGAAGTGGAATTCAGGACCATCTGACAAAGGAGAAAGGCATGCCTGAGAGAAAGTAATAAACTGGAGTTTTCCAGAAAGACAAGCTGGTTCAGTTGGGAGGACCTTTCAAAATGAGGAGGAAATATGTTGAGAGTTATGGAGGTGTGCATCTGGCCAGCTGGTAATATTTAGGTAACTCATGATTGCTGGAGCATAACATTTATTAGGAGAGTGGGAGGCTGTGGGGATAAGGTAGTGCGGAACTGGGCTTGGTCATGAGGGGCCACTTCAAGGAGTCTGAACCTTTATGGAATCCAGGAAGCTGTGTGCTCATGGGCCTTCCTTCTATGCTTGCCCTTGATTTTGCCTATGCAATTCTTGCAAGTCACCCATATCAAAACAAAGGGAGCTTTGTTGGAGGGTGAGTGGAGCATAAGCACATATGGAGGTGTGAAGATGTGCTCCCCAAATTACACAACTATATAAAGGACTGACAAATTAATAAAAATTGAGGGAAAGTCTGCTTGTTCCTAATAAAAATGAGGGAAATAGACATTATTTATTTTTTGCTGCCTGTCAGCTTAATTTCCAAAATCCCATTCTCTGACTTCTCTGTATCTGTTATCATTTTGATCCAAATGTAACAAAAAAAAGAACATAAAAGTTTTTTCATCGGCTACAAATTAAACAATATTATGCAAGTTTTCTAAGATATTTCAAATGTCTATGGACAGGAAATGAAATATCTGTAGCTGTTCCTTCATAGCGGTCCTGTCCCCCAGTTGATCTAATATGTTCTTTTTAAGTTAAAAACTAATGGAATCATCTTAACAGCAAGAAAATAAAACCCTTCAATGTTTTAGCATTTTTCCTCTAAAATCAGAACAGAAAGCTCTTATCCTTCTAGAGTAATAAAATTCAAATGAGCTTTAATTTTTGTAAAACCCCCATAATTGGCCCTATTAATTAGATGGTCAATCAGGTTTGGGTAGAATTCAGACTTATGGACTTTTTTCTTAATAACCTGCAATGTTATTACTTTCAAGTATTGTACTTGAGAATCCAGTAAGTGCTTTTTTAGAAAGCCCACATTCTTGTCTGAATGCAAATGCTGCTGTGACAACAGTTCTTGAAAACATTCGGTGTGTGTTGGGTTTTTAATATTCACATTTATTCATTTTGATCTGAATGCATACATGGAGCGTTCTGATCAGAGGCAGTTTATTGTGATTTAGTTAAAAACCAAATAAGGACCTCGGTTTCCCACACCCTGATGCTTAAGCCTGGTGTGAAAAAAACAGGTCGGATCCCCGACATGTATGTAAGGTCAGGTACCGAGGAAAATGCAGGAACTGCAGGAAAAAGAGCCAGCAGCCTCCTTCTGCCACAAGGGAAGGGAAGAAAACCTTGGCTTTTAAAAATAATACATATTTATTACATCATCGTTCATAACTGTACAATGTATGTTTTCCCTGTGAAATTCCCTTGGCTTTTTTGGAGATAAATGAAAATGGATACTGAGGTTGTTTTTTGTTTTGTTTTTTTTCCAAAGATTTTATTTATTCATGCATCCAAGAGCTGGGGTACAGGCCAGAGGCAGGGGGTGAGAGGATTCACCAGAGACAGAGTGGGGAGCAGAGCAGGCAGATCGACCAAACTCCACTGCTGAGGGGAGCAGTGGAGAGACAGGAGAGGTCTGCTGAGCCAGACCTCTGTAGTTCCCCTCCCTGGCCGGGGATCGCGCTTGTGCTGCGGTGGCTGCGGAAGCTCCACGGTGCTGCGCTCAAACCCATGTGCCACCAGGGACGACCTGGATTTTTTATTCCAAACTTTTTTTTTTCTTTGGTAATTAAGATCGCATTAGTTTACAAAACCAGACAGGATCCAAGAGTCTATTTTCTCACCCTATCCAATGCCAAATGTTCAGTCAACATCCACCTCCAAACAATAGTCCTTTCTGTCCAGGCCCTCCCTCATCCTTACTCTCTGGTAACCACCATTTTTTGGAATTAAATTAACCTTTCCAAGAACCAAATACAGCTCCAACTTTTATGACCTAGAAATGTCTCCAAGATCCTTGGCCTAGTTCTCCTTGAAATGTAAACATATACCCTCAGAGTTAGATAAACCTCCCTGGAGGTCTATCACTACCTATGCTGTCGTAAATTACTTTCCCAAGCTTGCTCTTAGCTCAAGATCCCTAGTTTTTAACAAAGTTTACCCCAAACTCTACAGATACACAAAGATATTTTCTGAATACCCCACAGTGAGTTAACCTATCAATGAGGTTAGTATTTCTTTGTGTTAAGGAAGCACGCTTGTTTAGTAGATGTTTTTCCTTTGCTTAATAAGACACCAACTTCAGCCCCATATATTCTCATCATAACAAATGTTAGTATAGTTCATTCAATAAATTCAACAACTACTGACTGTCCCCACTGTGTGCCAGGTCCTATTTTAATGAGCTATTTCACAATATGTAGAATTCTTCCACACTGGGGGTTTTAATTGTCATCTATCCACTTTCCCCTTCAATCAGAATGACTCTTCCTTGGTTGGATTAATTTCTGTTTTATTTGCTATTCCAAAATTCCTAAATGATCATGGTATCAAAAAATTCAGTCTGGAAATCTTTGAACAAGATTTGGAACATTGTTCTTGGGAAAATATTAAATTGAATAACTTTTTCTTTGCACTTTGCCATTCTTACCATTTATAATCTAGCTGCTAAGCTTCAAAACATGCATATATCTTCCTTCACTAAACTCAAGCACATTAATTCACGTGCTAGACTAACTCAAATGACTTCTCAGCTTGAAGTCAAGAAAAGTTTTTCTCTAAAATGTTCCCAACTATCAGTTTTGTTTGCTAAATTTTAAACTTTTCTTTGATGACTAAGTATATGGGGTTTTCATAACCTGCTTGACCTATAAATGAAACTAAATGAAAAAAGTTTATGTTGACAACATCATAGGTAGTCAACATCAAAGTGACCCTTCACTAACACATTGCTGGGTCATTGCTAGACCATTTCTTCAGATCATCTGGGAAATAATAGTGGGTGATGAGCAAAATAAAAATGCACACCAAAATGACAGCTTAGTAGAGTAAAAGGATTAAACTGAATTCTAAGCCCAGCAAAATATAATGAAATATTTCTCTCAAAGCATTGAATTTAGTACAAAAGCAGCTTGGAACAATAAGGAGTTAGATGTACCATAGTGTTCGTTACCTCCCAGTTACTAAAACACATGAGGTTCTCTTATGATTTTTAACTATTTTGAATTTAGCCAAGCCAGTCATAACTTTTCACTGTGATCCAAAGCAAGTACATGGCCTGTGCCAGAAAATAATAATAGTCTGTGCAGTGTATTCTCCACATCAGAGGGTAACTATGAAGATACATGTTCACACAAAACCTTGTACATAAATATTCATAGTAACATTGTTCCTAATGCCCAAATGTGGAAACAACTGAAATGTCTATACATCAAAAAAAGTATATATCATGGTCATATAATGTACATTCATATACGTCAAAAACGTATATAGCATGGTCATATAATGTCCATAAAAATGAGAGTAAATTTCTGACATGCTACAACTTAGATGAAGCTCAACATTACTAAGTAAAATATGCCATGCATATACTATATACATGTTGTAGGTTCCATTTATATGAAATATCCAGAATAGGCAAATTAACTGAAAGTAAGTTAGTGGTTTCCAGGGACTGGAGTATAAGAGTGAGGGAATGAGAACTGACTGCTAAAGAATACAAAACTTATTGCAGATATGAAAATATTCTGGCTATGGAGTCACAGACGGTCAAGTGAAGTTGTTGCAAGTGAAGATTGAGGTGAGAACACTGAATTCACCCATCTTAGAGAAGTGTCTAGCATGATAAAGACAGAATATTAAGGGAAAACAAGGTTGCACTTAGAATGAGAATATTGGGTCAGATTCTCAAGCTGTTTGTTCTGGGAGTCACTAAGGACTGTGCAGTGTCACATTGTTTATTCTTATGTTCACCGTATGTATCTGGGATGGGAATTAATTTTTGTCTCATGTTTGCCAATTCTTGAGCAATTAATTGTTTCCAAAACTCTACTTCTCACTGCAGGAGGTGAGGTCCACTTCAATTAGTCAAAACTTATTTTTTATTTTGTTTAAAGATTTATTTATGCATACAAGAACTGGGGTACAGGCCAGAGGTTTGGGGGGTGAGAGGATTCACCAGAGACAGAGTGGGGAGCAGAACACGCAGATGGACTGAAACGCACTGCTGAGGGGAGCAGCAGGTGAGGCAGGAGAGGTCTGCTGCGCCCTGTGGGTCCCTCCCTGACCGAGGATCAGTGACTGCGGATAGCTTCATAGTGCTGAGACTTAACCCCTTGTACCACCAGGAGTGCCCCCCAAAAACATCTTTTAAATCTCCGTTACGCTCTTCTGCCCGACAATTCAGACTTCAGCAAATAAATTCTGTCAGAAAGAACCCCAACCTCACAGAAATGGCTCAGCTTGTCTCGGGTCACGGTAAGACTCCGTGGATCAGAGCAGGACAGTTCGTTTCAGCACGGCAAACATCAGGAGCATCTGGTGCTAGTGCTCTCTCCCCTAATCTGAGCCCCTTGGGGCAAGGCGATGGGCCGAGATGCAGGTCACGCACAGTGGCGTGCACCACAGCTGTGGGACCCAGGAAAGGGCAGGGCGCCTTGGTGGCAAGCAGAGGCCTCTGCCAACCCTGCAGAGTGACTCCTCCCACTGAAGTCTTATCAGAGTCTCCGTGACCTATTTGGTTGCCCGTGTGACTAGCAACGGAAACTCCCAGGGCCAGAGGGCAGCTGGGTGCTGCAGAACGTCCTATCAGCAAGTGTACAGAAATGCTGGGGGCCCATATCAGACTTCCTCTCACAACAAATTGGAATTTGCTTTATCAGCGAGGCATTCATAAGTCATGGACTTGGGTTATCAAAAGTCCCTTCGGATTTCATTCCTTCCAGAATTAAAAAATTCTAACCTTCGAAGTTTGTCCTCCTACACCTTTAGCACTCCCTCTTGCCCCAGCACTTAGTACTTTCCTACATTTTAGTCATTGGATTTCCTCAATCTAATAAAAGGCATTTATGTAAAATTTACAACAAATAGACTTACTGGCAGGGCTGAATGTGCTTCCTCTATGATCAGAACAGGCAAATGTGCTCCCACCACTTCTTTTCAATGCTGCACTAGACATGCTAGTAAGAAAGAGAAAATCAGGGGCCTCCCTGGTGGTACAGTGGGTTAAGCAACGCACTATGAAGCTAACCACAGCCACTGCAGCCCCAGTTCGATCCTTGCTGCCGGCGGCCAGGGAGGGGACCCATATAGTGCAGTGGACCTCTCCTGCTGTGCCCGCTGCTCCCCTCAGCAGTGTGTTTCAGTCCATCTGTCTGTTCTGCTCCCCGCTCTGTGCGGTGAATCCTCTCACCCCGCACCCACCTCTGGCCTGTACCCCAGTGCTTGTATGCATAGATAAATAAATCTTTTTTTAAAAAAAGAAAGAAAATCAAATAGAAGGCACACAGATTAAAAGGGAAGAAGTGAAACCAATTTCACTGCCACATGACATGGTTGTGCAGTTACCTAAAAGTTCTAAAGAACTGTCTAAAATGCTACTAGAACTAATAAGTGAAGTTAGAAAGACAAGATACAAAGACAATATTTTTTTAAAAAATGTATTTCTCTGTACTAGCAATAAAAACTTGGAAATTGAAATTAAATAAGATTTACAATAGCATCCAAAACATGGGCTGTTTAGAAATAAGTTTAACAAAACATGAGCAAGACTTGTACATTAAAAGCTATAAAAACACTGTTGAAAATATAAGGAAAAATATATATAAATTGAAAGATAACCATACACCTGAATTAGAAAAGTCTAAGCTGGGTAAGGTATCACTTCCCCCAAATTTGATTCACAGGTTCAATACCATTCCAGAAAGAAAGTTATCATCAATACATATATCTGATACAGAATATCAAGAAAATACAAAGATATATATAATATAAAAAAATTTTCCAATTCAATAAGAAGACAACCCCCAAAATGGTCAAAGAACATGAATAGAAAGTCAAAAAAGTACCTATAAATATTTATATAAATATAGCCAATAAGCACATGGAAAATTGCTCAACATTATCCATTTTAGTAGAAGAGCAAATTTACACAATAAGAAATCCCTCTACACAACCACTGGAACAAGCACCGGTGAGGAAGTGGAGCAAATGGAACTTTTGCCCATTGTTTGCAGGAATGTCAAGTGGCATGACCACTTTGGGAAACTGCTGGGCAGTTCCTGATAAAATTAAACATTCTGTAACTATTTGATTCCCAATTCCTACTGCAAGGTATTTAATCAAGAGAAATGAGAATTTATATCTACACATAAATTTCTGCACTAATATTCACTGCATCTTTATTCCTAATAGCCAATGGCATATTGGTAAAACTGGCTCCAGGGCAGGGGCAGAGAGAGTCCTGATTTGTCAAGTTCCTTAATGTCAATACTCCCTCCGTGGTTGCTTTCAAGCTATCAACCTGGCATCACCGAAGGTGGAGTTAAGAAGAGATGTGCATCATCATTCCTGCAAACCAGGATGAGTCAGCTCCAGCTCATTTCTAGCTCACAACTGGAAACACTCAGTTGTTCCTCAACAGGTAAGTAGAGAAATTGCACTATATTCAATGCATTCAGTTGCCTTTGCTTATGAGGAACTTTGTTCTTCAAGGTCTAGCACTTTTGTAATAAATACAAAACAGAGGAGAATATCATTCTTTTCACTGATGTCCTAAAACTAAAGAATTTGAAGAGTAAACACAACTGTAATTTTGTTACTGCCTAGCAGACACACCACTGGATGGACAATGTAATTAAGTATCACTCAGCAACCATGCTATACCATGGGTGAGTCTCAAAGAAAGGATGAATGAGAGAAGCCAGATACAAAAGAATATGCACTGTATGATCCCAGTCACATGAAATTCTGGAAACTGCAACCTAAACCTAGCAGATGGACAAATAGATAAAAACCCATTGATAAGTTCTGAAAGATAAAATAGAGAATGATAGCAAAGATTATCTCTGGGCAGGAAAACTACAGATGATCTTATGCATTTCAAGTATAATTTCAAAAATGTCAATGTTTTTTCAACTATGTCTGAACTTTAAATGTTCCCTGGCATTCTATGGTATTGAAGGATCTGTGCAGTCAAAATTTCTTTCCCCACAAACTATACAACATAATAAACAGCAAAAAACTTTGTAGTTACACCTGGTATAATACCTGTCTTATAGAATAATCTCATATACCATTTTATACTACTGATAATGGTTTGGCTTTGTGAATCATAACAAGGGGGGCTTTTAAGCAAATGCTGCAAACAACATTATGACAATCAAGTTGTTTTGCCATACACTTGAGAAAAGAGATGGATTAATTGAAAATTTATATGCACTAGCATGGGAGTAATTATATGTACTAAGCCAAATTTACTTATGATAATAGAGCTAATTGGAAAATTCTTTAATGTACAATTTTAATAAGGGCATTAAAGAAATTGGGAAATTTGAAGAACATCTAATCATTTCTGAATTATAATTGTAAATGAGTGCGGATGACCTAATCTGCTTACGTAAATGATAATTATTAATTTAGCAATGTACAAATGCGCTCAAAACATGAACTACAATAATTACAATACAAACCAATATCTTCCTTGTCTGCCATTTGCACAAATGATTAAATTATATGAGGGATGTTTTCTCTATACTTTAAATACTAATGTAAATCTAAGAACCCAGGGAAATTATTAGTGTAATTAAAACTAATAGGTATATGCAAATATGGAAAACAGTTGGATTTGTGAAGCTTGAAGAAAGAACATTTCATTCTACTTTAAATCTTACTATCATGCATCTTTCGTTATAACTGTAATGAATAATGAACCACTGGAAAAATTATATTACTTCCTATAGTAGGTTACCATCAATGGCACAAGTTTTTAAAAGCATTTTGCACTTAAGGTTTTCCAAGAATGGTATCTTTTCATTCCCATCTCACCACAAATCATCTTGCAGGTGGAAAATAATGCTATGTATTCTCAGTTAACCAAGAGCACTAAGTGGAAACTCAAGGTAATTTTCAAGGCCCTATTTAAATGCCAAATCTCTTTCATTATATTGTGACTCATGTTGAGAGAGTCTATGCAGGAAAAAATGGGAGGGGGGTGGGTATATTAGAAAATTGCAGCATTTAGGTCTATTTATTGTTGGAAAAGGGGGAGGGGGAGAGGTAAAACTCAACTCAGGAGTAGCAGAGCCCAGGACTGGAAATGGGGGACTGAGACCCTGCCCACAATGCTCACACTGGGGGTGGTGGAGGTGAGCCTGAACCTCTTCTGGGTGAAGACCCCCCAGTTCCCCAGGCCCAAGTCTTGCACAGCACTCCAGCATCCCTTTGGAAGCCCAGCCCCCGTTTCCTGCTTAAAATCGCGCCAGTTCTACCACTGCCTATCCCTCCTGTCCTGGGTGACCGAGTGCTGTGAAGGCCTCTGGACTGGGGACAAGGATGCTGGACAGTCCAAGGCTTCTTTCTATCCCCCACTGGGGAGCGTGCCCTTCCTTCTCAAGCAGGATGCAAAACGGGGAGGGAGCTGGCAGGCCCAGCCAGCCCCAGGGCACCCGCAGGAAGGCAAGCGAGGCTTGGCATTGAGAACCAGTCTGGCTGTCACCACAGAAGCCACTCCCAGGGACTCCATCTCCGGCTCTGGAGGTTGATGCTCTCCGTGGCTAGAGCAGCCACCCACAACCCTTCTTCCTGCCGCAGCAATCCCACGCTTCACCCATCTTCGTACTGGGCTTCAAAAGTTCCCACTTTGGAGATTAACAGAAGCTTCTTGAATACCAAATATGCCAGTTGACCTGGTAGCTGCTGGATACCAGCAGATCCGGGAAGCATCTGTTTCCTTATTTGTGGGACAATTATAAGGTGTCCTTTGTAGGTTGCTTTAAGATTCCGTGAAGTAGTCTTTCCCGTGGTCACTAAGCTATACATTATAACCCTGACACTATCCTGAGTATCTGAAAGTTGCTATTAATGGAGCAGTCGTTTATCTCTGTTATAAGTCAGTGTCCATATAATAATGATGTAATAATGAGCATCTATTTTACACACATAACTTCACTGACCTATTTTTAATGAGGTGTAATTGACATAAAACATTATGTCAGTGTGTGGTGTACAACATAATGATTTAATATCACTGTGAAATAATGACGACTATAGGTCTAGTTCACATCTGTCACCATGCATACCTATACTTTTTTTCTTGTATTTTGTTTTTGTAGTTGTTGCTTCTCATGCTTTTTGGTATTTTGTCTAAAAATTCATTGCCAAATCCAAGGTCATGAATATTTATTCCTTATATAAGAGTGTTAAAGTACCACAAGAGTGGCAAAAAACCAATCTGCAAAAGTTTGAAGACAAATTGGTGTTATACATTTTATTCTAATAGTTCAGTACTTATTTTTAATCATTGATTCACTATGAGTTAGTTTTATATATAGTGTGAAGTAGAGGTCAAACTTCATTCTTTTGTTTATGGAAATCCAGTTGTCCCAGAATCATTTGCTGAAGAGGCTGCCATTATTGAATGAATCTAGTACTCTTATAGTTGTTGCATGCTTTTAAATTTTTCTTTAGGTTTGCAGTAGGTTTTGAAAGTACAAAGTATGAAAACCCCAACTTCGTTCACCTTTTAAAAGAGTATTTTGTCTATTGGGAGTCCCTTGTAATTCCATATAAATTTTCCATTTCTGACCAAAAAATGCCGTTGGAATTTTGACAGGGATTGTATTGAATGTGTAGGTCACTTTGGGCAATGTTAACATCTTTCCAATAAATCTGCAGTTGAAGAAACTAAAAAAGAAAAATAGCATCCAAAATAAGAAATAAATAATAACAATTAGAGCAGAAATAACTGAAATAGAAAACAAAAGACAATCCAAAAGATCAGTGAAACCACAAGTTGGGCCTTTGAAAGACTAAATGAAATTGACAAGCAGTTAGCTACATCACATAAACTGAATCACATAGTAGGTGCCCTTTTCAGATAGGCTTTTTTTCACCAGGCATGATTTTCTGGAAATAAATCTAAGTTGTTATTTTTTATTTCTCAGTAGTATTCCATGCTGCAGGTGTATCCGTTTACTTGTACACCCATTATTGAAGAATATCTTAGCTACTTCTAATTTGTTGCTACTATGAGTAACACCAAAAAAGCTGTCATGAACTTTTGTGTAGAGGGTTTATGTGTCAACATAACTACCTGAGCGTATAATATCTGGGTCATGGTAAGCTCCTCTTTAGTTTTGAATGGAACTACCAGACTATCATCTGGAGTAGCTGTAGCATCTGTGAAACCGAGATGATGACCCCTAACTCACTGGGAAGATTAAGTGAAATCGTACATGTGCTCGGCACATGGTGAAAATGCTCACTGACTGCCAATGATGGTGGCGACTGTGCCTTCGCAATCAGCTCGGGGCAGAGGGGGCTGGTAGAGTCTCATAGCATATGAGTCTGGTCTATAGACATTTGGAAACAGAGCGAGTCTTTCTAGCTAAACCAGAAAATGGATCAACTCATTCTAATGGAAATAGATCACCACATTCTAATTGATACTATAGCACAGAAATTATTGAACACAGAAGAACATAGCTATTCCACCCCTACAGTGAAGCTTTATATTGTAGTTATATCCAGTATAGAACCCCCAGAACTGGAAAACACTTTAAAGAACCCAGGATATAAGAAGAAGAGATGTACAAAGTATTTACTGAGAAGTATAATATGCTAGGCATTTGTGAAGCTGTCTTGGGTGGGGCAGGGTCTACATGGAAAAAAAAAATCAGATCTTGGGCTTCTCTGGTGGCGCAGTGGGTTAAGCAATGCACTATGAAGCAAACCGGAGCCCTGCAGCACGAGTTCGATCCCTGCCGCCAGCCGGGGAGGGGCCCCACATGGCGTAGCAGACCTCTCCTGCTTCGCCCGCTTCTCCCCTCAGCAGTGTATTTTAATCAGTCTGTCTGTCCTGTTCCCCACTCTGTGTCTGGTGAATCCTCTCACCCCCACACCTCTGGCCTGTGCCCCAGCGCTTGTATGCATAAATAAATAAATCTTTTTAAAAAATCAGATCTTTCCTTTCCCAGTCTCCACATAAGTAGTTGTTATGTTGGTAGAAATTGGAAGATGTGCTAAATAGATTGCATTTCTCTGCAGTTACAATATTTTCCCAATCTTTTTTCAGGTGTAGATAAATTATTGCTTTTTTTAATCTCGGGAAGCAATGTGACAGAGGAAAAATCCTCCAATGCTTTTAGCCAATCCCAGGTCTGTGTTCAGTGTCCCCGGAGGGGATTAATAGGCCCACTGAGTGCGCAGTGTTTCAATCAAAATACACAACTGAGCACTTGGAGTATAGCAGGGGAAAAAGGGAAAAGCATAATGTGAATAGAAATCCTTTTATTCCAAGGCGGCACCTCAGACAGCAGCTTATACACCTGAGTTCCTGCGATGCTCTTTCCAGCACAGCCGTAAAGAGCTTTTTGGACCTTTTGGCTGCCGTCCTTTTTCAGCTCTGAAGCTTTTCTTCTGTTTTATGCTACCACCACCTGCTGTCCTATTCCTACCATACAGAAACTCTTCTTCCCTTTTCCAGAAAGACCGAATCTGACTGCAAGCCCTTGATGGGAGCATCTTTAAAAGAGTTTAAGCAATGAGACAACTTCTTGGGGCTTAATTTCGAAGTCACAGACTTTTAAAATGGAAATGTCTTGTTTTTCAATACCTGTACATAAAGTATCTTTCTTTCCACACATGTGATGATAAAGGGCTGAATGTATGATCTTTACCATGGCAGGGGAAACAATCATGTGGGTAGATCTTTTACTTATTTTTATTTAATGAACGTAGAGATTTATCTATGTGCCAAACACTATTTTAAGTTGTCTTATAATAATGAAATAATTCTGCTGTAGCAGAACAAGTTTTATAATTCTCATAACAACCTTGTAAAGTATGTTCTATTATTATTCTCATTTTAGAGATGACAGGGCCCCGGCACAAAGAGGCCAGGTAACGTGCCCAAGACGACTGCAGTGGATGTTACTAGTGTTTACAATACTAGAAGCTCCTCCCTGTACACACCACCTTGGCCATGGTACTTCCTCTTTACCTCCCCATTTGCATCCAGCTTGGCCATGTAACTTCTTTGTCTTGTGACACATTAATAGAAGTAAAACATCTGAACAAAACCCTAAAGGTTAGCTCAGAGTTCACCACGTCCTTTTCTCCATCATTCATGAGACCAAGTGTTTAAGAGAAGGGCTGTTCCTTCGCATTGGATCTGAGAATAAAGACAGATAAAACAGAACCAGAGCTGGCCCAGATAGCACACAGAGAATGAAACCTTTGTGACTGAAAGCCACTCGAATCACAGTTACTTGGTTGTGTGTTTGTCAGCTTTGGCAGTGTAGCAAGCAACCACCAGATCTCAGTGGCATTTAGTAAAAAGCCTCTATTTTTGCTTTCAAGTTGGCAAGTTAATGAGGCAGTGCAGCTCCATGTGTCTCACTCTAGGTCTCAGTGTGGCGGGCCATCAGCTAGCGGTGACACAATCCTCTTGTGCAGGGGCAGAATCGCAAGAAGACAAGTCCAAGCATATTTCAAATGCTACTGCCATCATGTCCTCTATCAGCCTATTAGATAACACAAGCATACGCTAAACCCAAAGTTAAGAGGTAAGAAGGTATACTGTCCACACTACCATGCAATGACAAGACATGGATGTGTAATACCAGTGATGCAATGACGGATTGTTGAGTCTATGATGGTGACTAAGCCATAATCTAGCTAGGGTGAATTGTCAACTGCCAGATCTCAAATATAAGCTTTATGCTTTATTTATTTTTTATATATAATTCATATACCATAAAAATTGCCATTCAAAAGTATACAATGGGATTTTTTTGTGTATTCACAAAATGGCAAGTATCCCCGGAGTCTAATTCCAGAACGTTTTAATCACCAAAAGAAACACCCTGCCTTGAGCAACCACTCCCCATCACCTCCTCCTCCAGAACTTGAAATCAATAATCTCCTATCCTGTGGAGTTACTTGCCTTTTCTGGAGTTCATGTACGCAAAAATCATACAACCCATGGCATTTTGTGTCTAACTACTTTCACTTAGAATAATGATCCCAAGGCAATTCATGTTGTAGAATGTATCTGTTTTTCATTCCATTTTCTGGGTGCAAACATTTGTGTCTGTCCATTCATCAGGTAGCTGGATTTTAGGGTTGTTTCCATTTCCATCTCAATTCTCTTGAGTATATAACTAAGAGTAGTCCTCTTTCATCCTGATTTTATGAATTGGAGTTTTCACTTTTTTTGTGGGGAATATAGCTAAAGATTTATCACCTTTGATGCTCTCTTCAAACAGCCAATTTGCACTTTTGTGGCTTTTCTCTCTTGTTTTTCTATTCTCCAACTCTATTTCCACTCTTTTTCTTGTACTCTTTATTATTACCTTCCTTTTGCTTGCTTTGAGTTTAGGGGGTTGGGGTTTTTTATATACTTTTTTACAGTTCCTTAAGTAGATGTTTTGGTTGTTGATTTGAGATCTTTCTCTTATGAATAGATGTGTTAGTTATAAATTTCCCTCTTATCATTATTATCACTGCATCGCATAAATTGTGGCATCTTGTGTTTCATTTATTCACCTGAAAGTGTTTTCTAGCCTCTCTTACCACCTCATAGGTTATCTCCATTGACTTAGATCCCTTGTTTTTCTGCCTAATCAAAGTTGCTGATGACACCTCTGGTGCATTTTTCATTTCATTTATTCTGTTTCTCAACTCTGGAATTACAAGTTGGTTCTATTTTCATAGCTTATGTCTACTGATATTTAGTGAGGAATCTTTCTTACACTTCTTAAGTCATTGTTTAGTTAATCTCCTACATCCAAACTTCTTCAAAGACAGTTCCTATTTGTTGCATTTTTCCCTGTGTAAATTACCACAATTTCTTGGGTATTTTGCATGCTTCACTTTTTTTTTTATTGTAGACTGAGCATTTTCAAGCAATATAATGTGCCAACTTTGGAAATGAGATTCTCTGCCCTCAGAGTTGTTGTTCTTATTTGTCTTTGTTATAGAGACTGCAAAACTTAGGAGGATGTCACAGTTTGTGGGTCCTCACTCGTGCACTTGCCAATCGTCACACACGATGCAGACTCAGAGTGCAATAACAAGCTTTATCAGGAAAGGGGATATTGGCGAAAAGGAAAGAATTTCTAAGGCCACAATGCTGGCTGGCCTGTGCATCCCTGGTCCAGAAGAGCAGGCAGTAAATTAATAGAATAACATGGACCTATACTTGTAAACATAGACAGATCCCCAAGGCTTATAAGGAGATGAGGTGCACTTGACTACTTCCTCCCTTTAAAAAAATCTCTCAGCTTTAAATCCTGTAGTCATACAAAAGCCCTCACCGCCCCTCCTGTAGCTGTAGCCTCTGGTTTTTTTAAGATTTATTTAATTATATTTAACATAATTTGTAGTCCCCAGGGAATTCCCACCACCGATTTGGTACATATACACAATGGAATACTATCCAGCAATCAAAAATGACAAACTAGGACCATTTATAGAAACATGGATGGAGCTAGAAGGAATTATACTCAGTGAAATAAGTCAGAAGGCAAGAGAAAAATATCAGATGGCTTCACTCTTAGGAGGAATGTCAAGGAACAACAACTACAAAAAAAAATAAGAGAGAGCTCAAGGAAATGAACAATTACAGCCAAAAACAAACAAACAAAAAACACAACAAGAACAAAAGGACAAAGACAAACCAAAGGGATCATTCGGATGGGAGGGTAGAGACCGGGATGTTGCCCCTGTTTTGTTGACATACGTCAGCTATATTCTATAGCAAAATGCAACCAAAACAGTCCCCAGAGCCATGTATAGAGGCAGGCCAAAGAAGAAAGAATATTCTGCGGCAATTGTTGCTGACATGCAAAAGTCATACATCTCAAACCACAAGTCTGAAGCAGTGTGTATGCTCGTAAAACAGAATTAAGGCAGAGACACAGGAGAACAAGTTATGGGAACCTTAAATGAAGCATTCTTTCACACAGGAGGTTCGCTATTATGGAATTTTTAAAGCTGTCTTAATGTATTACTGGATCCATTTACCTAAAGTAATAAAACGCTATTCAGTGGAAAAACCATTGATCATGTGAAGCTAATAATTTTGTTTAAATTTTCTTCTAATATTCTTAGGTCACTGATAGTTTGTGCTTCTGTCCTTCCTACCATTTAGAAGCCTATAAATAATAAATAACTTTGAGGATCGAGAACCATTTGCAAACACTTTAAAAATGAAAATGTCATGATGTGAACAATGAAGAAAAAGAGGAGAAAAAGGAGTAGGAGGAGAGAGCAGAGAACGGAAGGACAAAGACAACGAAGAGGCAATGACAAGAATCCTCTTGCTTTTAGAGAAAAACTAACTGCAGAATCAGGGATGGTGATATTGCAAAACGGACTTCTGGAGTAGATTTGCTTGCTTTCTCTTATAAGCTTATAGTTTCTGTTTACACTGTCAAAGCTTTTTGAAGAATATGATACTACTTCTGGCTCGTAAATTCCTTGAGGGCACAGGCCGTGTTTTATAGATCTTTGTATCTCATGTAGCATCTAGACAATTACTAGCCACAGTGGAAGTACTCAATAATATCTGTGTAAAGAATGACTGCAGAAGTTAAGGGATATTAAAAATTGTTTAAAAGGAGTTAAGAGTGTAGTTTATTAAAATTATAAATGCATTTTCCATATAGTATTTTAGCTTAATTTTAAATCCATTTCAAAGTAAATTTAATCTACAGTTTGTAAAGCATTTCTATTTTATTTATGTATTAACTTTTAAATTAACATGTTTTACATTTCAAACTTTTATGTGTTTCCCTAAGATTTTATATTGAAATTTTTGAAACTATAGAAAAATCTGAAGAATATAGCCATCACCTAAATTCATTAGTTTTTAATATTTCACCAAATCTATTTTATGGAACTACAAAAGAGCAAAAAATTATTTTGGAGCCACTTTCATCATATGAAGAATGGTGAAGCTTTTTAGTAGGAAATAGAAAGGGTGTTTCATCAGCTCGGATGATGAAGTCAAACCTCAAACATTTCTAAACACTTTAAGACCTTGATGAAAGAGACGGCCAGACCTATTTTAGTTCACAATTTTAAATCAATCTGAGACAAGTGTGATCAAAACAGTTCTTTTTTGACATTCATATAAAGCAGGGTTTTTTTTAATTAAACATAGATTTCTTTTTAAATCTATGAATAACTGAGTAATTGGCATAGTGCATTCATCAGTCTTAATTGGTGATCTATAGTTTATGTCAATGTTTTAAAGATAAATATATGATTTAGCACAGAACCCAGCACAAAGCATTCCATGTTCTTTTCATTTTATCGATATTATAGAGGACAGTAAAACTTGTTAATCTAGAATTAAGTCTGACATTTCTATTCTGCATGTCAAGGTTGAATTCTAGGCTAGTTAATAAATATTTGAAACCATGCATATTATGTCCTAGGAATTAGTCAAATATTTCTGCTAGATGCCTGCGATAGATCTTTGCTCACAATGCATTTTCAGGTTTTTTCCAGCAATATAACATTAAAATTTAGAAATTCACATTCATCTTGGCTGCATTTTGTGCCCCAGTTGTTCGTGTGCAAGTTAGGATACTTATCATTGGATGTCATGTATGTATATGGAACTTACATATGGAACTTTAAGGCATGAAAATACTATTTAGGTCTTCCACAGTTCACAAAGTGTTTTCACTAATATTACCTTATCTGTTCTTCACAATATTACTGTTAACAAGCCAAAGACATAAAGAGATCTGGAAATGTTTTATCCCATAAAGAAATCAAATTTGACATTTTTCAGAAGAATTCATTCAGAAAGGCTGAAATTCTTCATACATGCTATATGCTGCCTTGAGAATGAAGAAGCATATTTATTATATTGCTTTCAGGATAGAACTAGAACTAGTAGGTGAAAACAATAATAATAAAAATCAATTTCCACATATGTGATATGCTGAGTGCTTATAATTAGCATTTTACATGCTAGTTTACATTTACATTAGCATTTACATTCTTTCATTTAGCAATGGAAATACATTATTATTCTCATTTTACAGATGAAGAAATGGAAACTTTGAGATATTATGTACCTGCCTAAGGTGATACAGATAATTAGTGGTGGTGCAGAGATGTGAATATGTATCTGACTCCAAAGCCAGTGACCTCATCTTTCACTTTCTTTTCTTTATGCTGTATGGCTTATCAGTAGGAATTAGAGTTATTTGAAGGAGTCATTCATCCCAGAAAGCTTCAGGGAAAACTGAGAACTGTCTCAGTGGTGTTCACCACTATGTCTGACAGGCAAACTAACTCTGAGCTAGGTGTTGTGTGCAATGGATCACCCCTACTGAGTGGGGAGAACCTGGGGCACCCTGAGCATTGGGGTGGGGGGAGCATTGAACCTGCAAAACACAAGAGGTCGTGGCTGACCAGTTCCTAGGTCAGCAAGGCAAGATGGCACCCAGAATGTACATGAATAAAGCGCAGGAAAGAAACCCAGTATCATCATCCATCCCGTAGCGGAAGCCCAAACCTCTCGGTCTTTGATTTCTTTGAAAGAATCTTTTTCAGCCTAGTTCACAGGACGCCCCATCAAGTCTTCCTCCAACATATTTACTAAACCCTCCATTCTCTTCATCACCACATCCTAGTCCAGCTTCTCTTCAGCTCCCTCCCCGATGACTGCAGTGGACTCTGGCTGGTCTTGAGACTTAAGGTCCAGTCTCAATAGAACCAGTGAAAATGTCAGCCACATCATGTCACTCTTCCGCTCAACTTTTATTTCGGGGCTCCCGGCTGCTCTCAGGATAAAAACAAGTTCCTTCCTGAGACCTACAAAGTCGGTAGGAGGACTGGCCCCATCTGCTGCCAGCCTCTCTCAAAGGTTTGTCTCTGATGAATCCTCTCACCCCCACATATCTGGCCTGTACCCCACTTCTTGTATGCATAAATAAAATCTTTTTAAAAAAAGAATTTACATGTGCAAAGTTCATCGAATTCTGCCTAAGACTCTAGGGATCATTACTCTCATACCTCCAGGTATTGGTACTTGGTTTTCCTTCTGCCTGGAAGGTTCTTACCCCAGGTCTCCACTGGGTAAGTAACTTCGTCTCCTTAGCACTTAAGCACAAATATCAACTTATCAGGAAAATACCCCCTGATTTCTCCCACCCTAACCCTGATTCTCTTACTGCCTTTGTGGCACTCATCTCAGTTTGTTGAGTGAATGAATAAATGTAACTTTCTTCTTAGGAACGACTTTAGAAATGGAATTGGAGCCTAGTAAGGCTCTTTGCAAACTTCACTGGGATTAAAAGGTCAGAAGCCTCTGTTTTAGAAATCTATTTTTATGCTGCTTATTTATTCTATAATTGTTTCCTTTTTACTTTCCCCTAGTGATTAGCAAATTTCTCTTGGAAAACGTCAGCTCTCTCAGCGGTGCTCAGAACAAACACGGTAAAGGGCTTTTCTACCTGACCTGGTCCAAGTCCAGAGGACTAAGAAGGGGGAGCATGAGCGTGGCATGGGGCATGCGATGGAGAGACTCCCACGAGAGCAAGGACGAACCAAGCACAGAGGGGCCAGGCGTGATGATCTTCCTAGGGAAACTGTCACTCTGCAGGCCATTGTTTTATAAAGGAAGGCTGAGCCTCTAACAGCTCCTATCTGTCACAGCTGCAGGCCAGAGCCCTGCTGTAACAGGGAGGTCTTCACACCTTGCTTGGCATCCAGCAACAGACCAAAACTCATGCTTATCCCTGGCTTACTGTGTACCAGGCACTGCACTGGACTCTGAGTATGCATTGTTTTACTTACTCCTCACGTGGATTTTTGAGGATCAGCTTACAGAGGAGGAAATTGAGACTCTGGGGTGTTAAAAGACTCTTACTGTCACAGCGCTCACCTGTACAACCTCACACAAATGTTCCCATCAGCCTTTCCATGGGATGAATAATGGACCTCTATGCTCCTTGCTGACTAGAAGATTGTATGTTTTACAAAATTCAGCCAAAAAAGAACCTGTCTCCACATCAGACATAACACTGGAGAATCACGGTTCTCGACCAGGGATGATCTTAGTCCCAAAGGGACATTTGGCAAGTCCTGGAGACGTTTTTCGTTGTCACAATTCAGGGTGGGTGGGGAGCTGCTGCTGGGATCTGGTGGGTAAGAGGCCACGCGTGCTGCTGAATGTCCTAGAGAGACCGGGGCCGCTCCCACAACAAAGAACTGCGCAGTTCCAAGCGTCAGTGCTGATGGGGTAGGAAACCCTGCTGCAGTAAGAATGGTTAAGGCTGAAAGGAAAGATGCCCTATTGGAAAAACATATCAGAGGGAATGGAACCGTTCTAGGCTCCGCTTTTTGTTTTCCCCATGATGGACTGGCTCAAAAAAAAGTATGCCTTTTGCAGTCTATCAATGCAGGTCAAAATCAGCTAGCTCCTCTGAAAGTTCCCATTCTCCAAATAGAATGAAGCAAAATGTTGAAGTGAGCACCCACGGTTTTGTCCACCCACACGTTCTTTGCTTCTTTCATTTACAGTGATCCAGGTGGCAGAAACCTGCCTGAGTTCACCACCTGGGCCTAGTTCAGTTGTGGCCTCCCGCCGCCATCTTACAGAAAGAGCGTCTCCAACAGCCTCGGACACTGCGTTCTGCTTCCATGAAAGGTAGCTTCCATTTTGATGAAAATTCTTTAGCCACAGTCATATTTCCCTCTGTCTTTGTGGTGAACCCGTGTGAAATAAATGAATGCATCTGCACACACGAGAGCAAGGAGATGGATCTCTGACAATTCTAAGCTATTCACAAAGTTTTTCCATAATTGTGAATTCAGGGCACAGTTTTGATGCCCAGAAACAAACAGTTTGCAAAAAGTCTCATCTTAGTACTCTTTTTTTCCCAAAAGGTGGATGCTAACTATTGCTTTGTTAAACTTGATGAGTTACATTTCAAAAGAGAAAATACCACTCTAATCCACTCTCTATTGATGACAGCCAGATTAACTGTGGCCTCAAACTCAGGTCTCTCTCACAATGACTAACAAAGTTTTGTAAGTGTTCCCAGGGACCCACCCGCTCATTAAAATGGTCCATGTTGCAAATACCAATCTGGAAACCTATTGGCATCTAGAACAAATACAAATAAGCAGATTACACCATTTATCCCCTCTTCCTTTGTATCTGTAGCTTGAGGTATGGAATAGAATGTGATGAAATAGATTTCAAGGAACTTGTTGCTTGCAGACATTTTGTTGTCAAGCCCCAGTAAAAAGCTCTGCCAGGATCTGGCTGGAAGTTGGGGAGAATGGGCAGCATGGATCTACTGGGCTAGGGTTTTATATGGGTTGAAGAACGTGGTTTTTGTTCATTTGTTTGGTTGGTTTGGGCTGGGGTTTTTTCTTAAGTAGGTGTTGGAGTATGATTGGATTCAGACTGAATTAGGAATGAGGCTGGAGTCTTTGTAGTTTACTGTCTTAACCTCTCTGTAGCGTCCAGCTCCTGGCACTAGGTACATCCCCATGATGTGCATCATCCGTGATGAACGTGTCACAAGAGAGGGAGGTGGTGCTTGTGCAACACTGAATGTACTAAACACCACTGTACTGTTCACTTTATTTTTTATTTTTTCAAGATTTAAAAATTTATTTATGCATACAAGAGCTGGGGTACAGGCCAGGACCGGGGAGGTGAGAGGATTCACGGGAGTGGGGAGCAGAACAGGCAGACCGACCGAAACACACTGCTGAGGGGAGCAGCGGGCCCAGCAGGAGAGGTCTGCCGCACCATGTGGGTCCCCCCGCCGGCCGGCAGCAGGGCTCGAACTCGTGCTTCAGTGGCTGCGATTTGCTTCACAGTGCGTTGCTTAACCCACTGCGCCACCAGGGAGGCCCTATACTGTTCACTTTAAAGCCTTTAATTCTACATCATGTAAATTGTACTTCAACCTCTAAAAATCCACACATGTGCTGCTACTGAGGTATGTAGTTATCCAATGTACATCCAACTAGGTGTGCGCAGGGTTAACCTACATCTCCACAAAGTGATGCATGTCAGCGTACTTACGGTGTCTATACATCTGATAATTTTCTCCCCCTTTGTGATAAAACAAGACTTAAGAAAGGTAAAAAATTACCAAGAAACATAATCCCAGAATAGTAAAACTATGTCACTGAATTTTAAATTATTAATGAACTTAAAGATTGAGAATCGAAATGTGTCCTGAAAGTTTAATTCAAGTCCAGTCCTTCAGTTCAGGAACCAAAGCTGCGGACCTCTCACTCCCCGCCCCCCCCCCTTGCACCTCTGTTCCAGCTCAAGAAAAAGAGAAAAAAAACTTCAATGAAATTCATGAACTATTTATTTATTGCAATTCATCTCAGAATTGCTTGAGACAACTGGCTTTTTGTGAGGGTGTCTTGTTTATCTCTCCCTGTGTTATGGTGATAACCCGGTCATTCTGAAAGCGACCTCTCCAAAACCAGGGGGGAAACTAACACCCCACTACTACATTCCTCTAGAGCCTCTTTTTTAGAAGGTTTCAACCGAAATAGATTAATCCGCCCCTCTTCCAAGGCCAGCATAACTTGAGGCACCGAGTTCAGACAAAAATTTCATTTATGGTTGGTTCTCAGAACTCCCTCCTCCCCCCCCCAAAGGCCAATATATCTCCTGGGGTGTTCGGTATTTCCAGAGAAGTCCCTCAGATGAGAGATGAGAGATAGGGATAAATACTTTTATAGACACATAACGCATCCAGAGTAGGAAAAGTAGAAAGAATTCAGCTGTGAGAGAGAGTGTGTGTGTGGAGAGAGAGAGAGAGAGATGCCTTTCCTCAGGCTGGTGTGTGCTACTCGCTCCTTTCTGCCTGGATACACGTGTTGGGGGAGGGGACCGGAGCAAAGTTCGCGGGGCTTTCTTTCTTTCCCCAGCAACCCGGCCGGGACTCCGGATCTCCCCTCCCCCTCCCCTCGTCCCAGCCCGGCCCCCAGCTTTCCCCAGCGAGAGCCTCCTCCTTCCAGCCCCTAAATCCCTGAAAGAAGTCGTCTGGCTATGGAGCAGGAGCCAGTCCACACCGGGCAGGGGGGCGGGCGGTGGGGGCGGCAGTGACACCTCGCGCCAAACAAAAACGACGATTATTAGATTGCATTTGATTTTTAATGAAGCAGCAGGACCACTTTCGTTGCCCCGGGGTCGCTTCCTTTCCGTGGGCGTCCGGGGCCCGCGCGGCTGGGGCCCGCCTCCCCCGAGCCTCGCAACTGCACGGCGAGCAAGGCGTCCCCAGATAACTATTTAGTATAAACAAACCGTGCGCTTTAATGGAATTACCTCAGCCCGCTAGTAAATAATTTATAGTAGGCAGTAAATAAAATATGGTTCTATGTCTTTAAAAGAGTTGTCAAGTGGAAACACCCACCAGAGGGACGTAAACCTCGAAGACGGCCACGCTCGACGACGCGGGGGGGGGGGGGCGAGGGGCAAAGGACAACGGCAGTTTTAACCCCGGGAGAAGGCGGGCCGCCTGCTCCCAGAGAAGCNCGCTCGACGGCGGGGGGGGGGGGGGGCGAGGGGCAAAGGACAACGGCAGTTTTAACCCCGGGAGAAGGCGGGCCGCCTGCTCCCAGAGAAGCTTCCCGCGGGGCGCAGGGAAGAGACACCCAGTCTTTCTCATTTAGCCCCCGGGTAAGTGATTAAGTGATCAGCATGCACAGGAAGGGGCTGCCTCACTGAAGAAGCAGCCTGGACTTCCAAACTCGTTGTCACACTTGACCCCGGGGCTCAGGGGCCAGGCCGGGACCGGGAGTCCCATTTTGCAGATGGGTGGAAACAAGGTCGAGGCCAAGGGGCCGCCGCGCAGTGTGTCCGCTGGAGACGAGCGGGACGCAGCCACCCAGGTTTGTTTGCGACCTCCACCCTGCGCATTTGTCATTGCTCGCGAGTCCCCAGGCGCATCTGATGCCCCTCCCCCCCACGCACACAGGCACACTCTGGTGCAGCCTAGCACACTTGCCCACTGCAGTAACACTTCTGTTTCGGTGACCTGGGAACCCTCTAAATAAATTTTCTGCCCCACTCTTCTTTGACTGCCCCTCCTGAAAGGCGCATCCCCAGTTGGGAGAGGAGGACAAATTTATGAGCCTCTCCTCAAGGTTACCCCCAAAACAACCTTGACCATGAAACCAGAATCTTGAACACTTGACCTAAATTTCCAAGGGCATCTGTTTCCGTCTGTAATTGTCACCAGGCTTCATTTGAAATTCGATCCCCTGTCACTAATGGTATTAACAGGAGCTGAGGGCCAACCTTCCAACGGGAGGCTGTTGCTATGATTTTACTTCCAAGCGAAAGTAAATCAGTTTCTATAAACCTGCAGCAACCCCCTCCCTGAGTACAATAAAACTGTTGTCGCAATCAATAAATCTCTGGTTTGGGGCAATGAAAATTAGATAACTGTTCTCTCTTTCTGTCTCTTCTCTGCCTCACCCCCCACCCCACAAGACAAAGCCACTATTCAAAGAACGGGGCGTCTTGTTAACCATTTCTGAAGTCCCAGGCTGTCCCCGGCGCCTTTCAGACACGCACCTCTCAGTCATCGGAGAAACCAGACCTTTAATTACGGTGACTTTTGTTCGATCATTACGGATAATAAAAGCAACCTTTTCGCTAGATACAATTATAACGCAAGCTGCTGTAACACCTGCACGGATCTCATTTGTCTCCAGCGTGGTTTCTCTCTCCTCCACTAAACTGCCTTTGAATTTCTCCTTCTCTTCTGACCAGAAGATTTAATATGTTGCGAGAGATAGATTTCACGAAAACGCGTTGTCCCTTCTGTAGCTACATCTGCTCCGACCTATTAAGAAAAGTAAGACATTTTGATACTAATTGCAAATAAATTGTGATGTGTTCACCGAGTAATTGATTTAATGAAGTTCATATGAAACTCCTGAGATTGGCCAAGTGAAAGGCCCCCTGGCGCGTCTATTGTGGAGGGAAAGGAAGGTTGGTTTTTCGTTTTCTTTCTTTCTTAAAAAAAAAAAAAGAGGTGGCTTGGCGGGAGGGGGGTGAGGAGGGGGGCAGGCACAGATGTTACCTCCCCAGCCGGCGGGGTGGCGGGAAGGAGCCGCCGGGATCGCGCCTCCCGCCCGCGCGCGGTGAGCCAGTCGCCGGGCCAAAGCCGGCGGCGGCCGCCCGGGGCCAGCGCCCCGCAGCCCGCCGCGCGCTTTCGGGTGGCGGCCGTGGGCCGGGGTGAGGATCAGCGCGCGGCCGCCCGCGTCCTCGGAGCTGCGAAGGTGGCCCGGGGCGCTGCCGTTCGTTCGTCCTGTTCTCTTGCTTCCCAAGAGCTCGACGCCCGCCTCTCGACCCCTTTCTCAGCCCAGAGGCTAGAGACCCAGAGGCTGGGAGGGACGGCGGGGCGCCAGGCGGCGGGGCCCCCAGTCCTGGTACCCAGGCAGCAGCGGAGGGCCAGGGGCGGATGCCCGGGCCAGTGCAGTGCCGGGCGCGTGGACCCGGCCCACCCCACGGTCCCGAACCCAGACCAAGAAGCGTCCGTCGGCGCTCGCGCGGGTTTCTCTTGAAAACCTTCCTCATCCGACAAATGCAGCAAGTTAAGGGACTGGGGCTTGCGGGGTGCAGAAAGGCTGGAAGAATTTTCTGAACATCAGCTTGTGCCAGACCCCGTGCTACACCGACTTCAGCTCGCTGTCCCCCTTAACAGACGCAAAAACCGAGGCCGGAAGGGCCCTTGCGGCCAACTTGCCCAGACGCCCTGGCTGCCCGGGCCTTCGGCCAAGCCCGGCTCTTTGGAAGGAAAAGGCCGTCTTGGAGAACTGTCCCCAGTTAACCCGAGCTCTGCCAACATTCTCCGGGGCCACTCCGTCAGGAGGGCGCTGGGGACAGGGTAGGATGGGCCGCAGGGCCGGCCCTTTAGCTCCCGGCTGACTGAACACAGTTCGCCACTCGAGTTTGGAAATTTTGTTTCGTTTTGTTTGAAGGGAGAGTTGGTTTGAGTTATCAGCGCCCGAGGCGGCAGGCCGGGGCTCCAAGTTCTGCGGAGTTGCCCGCTAATGAACTTTCTCGAGTCGCTCCCTCCGCGATCGGCATCTGCTCATCTGGGTCCCCAAAGCGCTGAGCCCCTACGGCTGGGCCGGGGCTGCTGAAATCTGGGCCCTGCTGCCGGAGGCTGCGGGACCGACAGTCGAGCCCGAGCGGGAGGCGAGGGGTGACGCTCCGGCCCCCTCCGCCCACTTCGGGGAAGCCGCCCGCTTGGCACGTTAGAGACCGCCCGCCGTGCCCAGGCTGGCTCCTGCCCTCGAGTGAGGAGAAACGTTTCAAACCCGGGAGGATGCAAAAGGTCAGCGCTGGGGTCCCACCGCAGCCACCTTCTCTCCCCCAGAGGCAAGACTCCACAGGAAATGGGCCAAGAAATCAGCCCCCGGCCCCACCCCACCCCGTTTCCCCTTCCTTCCTCACTAGGGGGGGGGATCTGAGGAAGGGGAACCCTCTGGGCCCGGCCCCCAGACAAGCCATCTTGCCCCCAGGGGACCGGGCACCAGGGGCCCAGCCTCTCCATCCCGGGAAGGGCCGCTCACTCGGCCTGTGTCTGAACCAGCCAGTGAGGCCCACCGGGCAGGGGCTCTCAGCCGGCAGCGTTCGTTGTCCCGGCTGCGCACCTCTCCCTCCATCTTGATGGGGCTCTTTCCCCAGATGCCAAAGGACTGGGGAGCTAACCCGCCTCACCCCTGCACCTGGGAGCCCAGCTAGCTCCTGCCCCAGGCTCAGCTTTTCTGGGACGCCAGAGAGTCTGTCTGGACGCCTGGCGCCCCTCCCCCACCCCTGGGCCTCGGAGTTGGCAAACTGGGAGCAACTTTCTCCCACCCAAGGTCAGGAGAACACTTTCTGGGGCCGAGAACCCCGGCCCGCCCCTCCCCACCTGCAGCCCTCACGACGGGTTGGGGGGGTTAGGCAGCTGCTAGTGGGTTGGGAGGCTGGGCTGGGGGGAGGCTTGGCCGCAAGGGTCTTCGGGATTGTGGAGGGAGGCGCGGGGTGGGGGAGAAAAGTTAAGCCCTGGGTTGCTTGCCGGCAGGGATTCTTTGGGGATGACCTTTCTCCCCCAGGAAGTGGGCACTGACAGCTGACGGTCTTGGGCGCAGGGCAGGCAGCCCTCAGGGACGGTTTTTCTATCCTGGGGCTGGGGCAGACCAGACCGACCAGGGCTTGGAAAAGTGTGGCAGTCGCGGTATCCCGCTTAGTTTGAAGTGGCAGCCTGCACGGCCGGGGGACTTTACCTCAGAGGACCCCCAGTCAGTATGGCCCGCACCCCCCTTTCAGCGCCCCCTACAGCCAGAAGGTGGGACCTGGCGGGCTCCAACCAGCTCAGGGAGCCAGGGTAGGGGTTGGAGGGGGCACGGGAACTTGGTGCTCCCGCCCCGCCTGAGAAGCGGTCACCCGCAGGGGCTTGGCATCTGAACGTGCGATTTGGGTAGCTGGGAGCGGAGATTTACGATCCTGGAGGACAGAGCGTGAAAGGAGTATCATCATCAGTTTTGACTGAAAGAAAGAAAACATATCTTTAACAAAAAGAAGGGCCCTTGCCATTCACCCGCGTTGTTAGGACAACGTGAACTATCCTTGAAATGATTAGTTCCACTTCAAAGGAATTTACATTCAACAGTGAAAACTCAGCCTCTTTTTATTTATTCGAAAAGACTTCTCACTACGGAGAGTCCTATGTTCCGTCCTTCTATTTATTTTTCCGCATTCACGGCGCACTTGTATTAAATCAACAGAGAGAGCCGCACGACGACTCATTATTCGAACCAGCCCGGGTTGCAGGGAACCAGCGCTCCAGGTAGGGCGGGGGAGAGGGTGCTGGCTGGGGTGGAGGTTTGGGACCGCGCAGGCCCCGCCAGGACCTGGTGGAAGCGAGGAAAACAGGCCTGGGGAGCCGGCAGCACGCACCCGCAGCAAAATCTGGCCCAGACGCAGTAACCCGGGTCCCCAGCGCTCGACCCCAGCGCTCGATCCTGCACCTGGCACACTTCGCGTTCCCAACAACACCCCAGGAATGTCTGTCAAAGGACTGATCGGCGTGGGACAACTTCGCCGGGTACAGTTGGAGCAGATCATCACAAATTGAGATGACAAAACCACGTCTCAGTAGCTTGCGAGGTTTGCTGCCACACAGTTCACAGGACACGCACGTCCATGCCAGCCCCGCCAAATCCAGGAAACTTATAATCAAAGGAACAAAAGTCAAAAAGTTTTAAGAGTGGGGCACCCTGGGGTGAGGGATTCTACTTTCATCACTGCCCCTCAGCACCCCGGGAGAAGATTCCACCCCCATCCCCTCACAGGAGACTGAGCAGCGGCCACCCACCCTCAGCTCCCCCTCACATGCCTACCCCACCCCCAGTCCTAACTGCTCTTTTCCTCAACCCAGGGCTGTTTTCTCACCAAGAACGATGATGCCAACCTTTCCTGACAGTCTTTTTCCCGTTTCCAATTAAGTAGGAAAGAGAATCTGTGTTGACCTGTTATAATCAAGATTTTATCCACCACCTCTTCACTTAACCCGCCTCTCCACCCCAACAACAAAAAAACTGAGTCCATGTCTTGAATTGCAACATGAAATCTGCAGTTGTGCTTCCTAAGCCGGGACTTGGCGGGCCCTCACTAGTTTCAGAAGCAGTGGCACAGGCTGACCGGCAGGAAATAAAGGTGGCCAGCCCTCGCTGCTGGTAGCAAAGGTGTGAGTTGGAGTCGTGCCTGGGGAGTTTCCTGTCTTGTGCAAGATCTTTCAAGTTGAATGAGAACCCAGGCTCTGTCCAGCATTCCGGGGCTGCTCTCGTCCTCCTTCCTGGATCCTCCAGGATTTATTTCACCTTCTTGGGCTGATGGTTTCCTTTGTTTCAACCCTGAAGCTTATCCTGAGGCATCCCCTAAAGCCCCTCTTCTCTAAAACTCTTTGAGGCAGCTTCTCTGTGTTCTCATTTCTTGACCCTACCTGGAGAATCAAACAGCAATTGAATGAGAAGCCCAAGGGGAACTGTGGGTGGACCAACCCCCCAGGTGAGCTAAAGAGAATATGCACACGATGGTGAGGTCCTAACACTGAACTCCTAAAAACTTCCAGTGTGCTGGTAGTTCTTTCTCAGTGGTATCTAATTGTCTTGCAGGTGGTAAGCACATACATGCCAGTGGCCAGTGACTGCACTGTATGTGGCCTAGGAGGAGAAGAGGGATGGGAAGAAGGGAGTGGAGGAATGAGGGGAGGAGGGAGGGAGGGAAAGAGAAGAGAGAAAGAAGAGAGATGAGAGAAGGAGTGGGGAAGGAGAGGCCCCAGTGGAAAGCAACACTGGAACAGCACTGGGAGGCCTTTGGCTGAAAAGGCTTGGGAATGAGAGGCTCTCAGCTCCCAAGGCAACTCTGCTGGGGGAGGGCAGGAGGAGGCGTGTGGGGAAAGTGACACACCCTGAAGTGCACCCCAGGAGAGCTGGGCATCTAGGAAGGGCTCAAAATTATTCCTAATTACTTTTCGTGCTCCCAGGAAAGAGGCTCCCTTTAAGCTCTATTTTAAAAGTTCGTTATTGTACTTAGGTATAGTCCACATTATGAAAGAGCTGTTTATACGTTTTAACTTTTTGTATAGGATGGGAGGGTGTTTAATGTCCTTTTCTGGCACAGATCTGTAGAAAATCAGAACTTGGCAACTTCTTTAGTAATAGCTTTCTCATTATAAGACCGGTAAGGAGTATCCAAGACATTCATTTGCCAACATGTCATAGAGTCTTTGTATGAAATAAGGAACTTCTCGTTCATGCCTTGTCTCTGTTTCCTTTATCTTCCAGGTAGCTGAGTCCAAATGTGCAAGTGTGAATTATACAGATATGGCTGCAGGGCAGACATCCAGTCAGCAGAGGGCACACTCGTCACTGTCAAACCCTGTCTCCTGACTTGGAGGTAACAATGGGGGCCGGAATGGTGGGCGTAATCTCACTGGAATGGGGCTCCAAGAGAGGTCTAGAAATGGGAGTAAATATGTTTCTTGAAAATAAACTCAAGAACAGGAGAGGATATATTGGTTATGTTTTACAGCAATAGAGTTTCGAGAAAGTAAAAGTGTCTCAAGATTAGAAAAACAGGTATTTAAAATCCTAATTTAATATGTACCCTGTTGAGGTGAGGGTGCCCACTGGATGAAGACCTGATATGTGCTCTCTGTCCATGATGCCTTGAGATAAAGGTATCAAAACCAGGACGCAGCTAAAAATACTGTAAAGAACCCCAGATATGACATTGAAAGCCCTTTGTTCTAGTATCTTCCAGTGAGTTCTTAGGCAAGTCCTGTCCCCTCTCTAAGTTTGTTTCTTCATCTGTAACATAAAGGTGTGGAAATGGAACTAGATCATCTTTAAGGTTTCTTCCTGCTTTAACAGTATGTGATTTGGGGAACAAAATGAAATCTGAGCCCACTTAGAATGTATCCTCATATTCCAGGATCCTCGAACCATGGTTTTTCCTTGAATAAGTTGCAGGCAGGGATGAAGATCAGCAAAAATGCTGACTTTTTGATTATCCAGCCTGAGGGCTGTTCAGAGAACCACGCTTGATGTTGCACGGTAAAAGTGATACAAGCCTAGGTGCTCTCAGCTGGACCGATGCAATGAACTAGCAGTGAGTAGAAATTGTTGGGGGGGAAAAGCCAGAGATCAAGGCACTATTCTCAGTGGGGAGGCTGAGGTCCTGTGACCAGCCTGGAACGCAAAAGTCAAGTAGGGCTTTGATTTCCTCCCTGGCTCTGGAGACCATTGGGAACCCTCAGATTCATGAATTTCTGTTGACAAATCTGGGTCCCTCGGGCCTTTTCAGTCCACAGTCAAGTTTTGGCTTTCCACTGATGAGCAGTTTTCAGACTGAGCATTTGCACATCAACAACTGCTTGAATTGGGTTTTCTTCTTTCTGTCTGGAGTGAATTATTTGTTTACCACAAAGAGTAGGGTCACCGCTGATTTATTTTATTCCCTCAATAGACATGAAACTTCTAAAACTGACAATGACAAAGCTACACGCGGCTGTGGATATGCACGTGCTCGCTGGTGGTGTGCTAGGGCATGTCATGAATAGGTAAAATCCTTGAAGGCCTGAAGTCTACTCTGTTCTGGAATCTTCCCTGCCATCTCACTTTCCAGCTTTATACGGTCAAGCTGTGAGCTCACACATTATGAACTGCCCATAGATTCGCCTGACATTTGGCAAAAAGTTATGTATGAGGGGGGCAAGTGCTGTCATTTGTCTTCAGCCCGCACGGTCCAGAGGACACAGGTGGCTGCTGAGCACTTGAGATGTGGCTAGCCCAAACGGAGGTGTGCTTCCAGCGAAAACTTCACACCGGATTTAAAAGACTTAGTACCCCAAAAAATGCTAAACGTTTCATAATAATTTTCATGTTGGTTACATGTGGAAATGATATTGGGCTTGATACAATCTATTATTTAAATTAATTTCAGCTGCTACTTTGTACTTTTTTTCATGGAGTCACCAGGACAGTGAAACTTATACATATAGTATATAATAGTTAGGTGTCACTGAATACTAGGGCTGAAGAAAGCCTTCACACACCTGGGCCATGTGTATAGCTTGTTGGAACCACCGTTGAATATGCAGTCCATCATTGACTGAAATGTTAATTTATGATTGTGGCTCACATTCTGTTTCTATCGGGCAGTATTCTCCTGGACAATGGGTAAAGGACTCCTTAATACCTACTGTGTGGTAGCATTAGAACAGACCATGTTTCCTTTCTTTGCATCTCCAGAGTCAAGTACAGTGCCTGGCATACAGTAGGTGCTTGAAAATTGTGGATGGTTGGATGGGTGAGTGGCACCTCCAATGACCCAACCCTAGGAAACACTGACTTTGGAAGAGACAGCCACGATAGAGAGGCTTTCTCCAAGCAGTTCCATCCTGCCCTTCCATGATTGTAAGTGAAAAGAACTTGGGAAACTGCAGGAGAACTTAGTTTAATATTCAGCTTAGCAAATCAATATCTCTATGGCCTTGAGAAAATACCTTCTCTTTTAACCTCTTTTACTTCCTTGGTGTATTTAGAAGGTTCAACCAGGCCCCTTCCAGTGATATTCTGAGACCATTATCAGTAAGGAGCAGAAATAGCTTTAAGAGAAGGTAATATTATGTCATTGACCCAGTAATCCCACTCTTGGGCATCTATCCAAAAATCATGAAACCATCAACTCATAAAACAATATGCTTTAGTGTTTATTACATTACTTACAGTAGCCAAGACTTGGAGAAAACTTAACTGCCTACAGATAGAGGGTTGGATCAAGATGTAGTATATCCACACAATGGAATACTATTTGGTCACGAAGAAAGACAAGTTGTTGCCATTTACAGTGAAATGGAGGGGGCTCAAGAGAATTAGTGTAGTAAAACAAGTTAGAGTGACAAAGACATATACTGGACATTTATGTATTAGACAATTCAAGGAAGCAAAATACTTATAAAAACTAGTGGATGCTAATAAATGCCGTAAGTTTTCCCAGGTTAAACGTAAAGTTTTCCCAGGTGAGGGGGACAAAGGGTCAAAAGGATATAAGGGATGGAATGTGAAGAGGAGCTAACACGGCACTTAGAGTCACATGACTTTCCAAGTTCTCTTTGGGTTCACTCTGGCCTGTGTATCTCTTCCTCCTTTCCTCATCAGCTTTCTCCATTATACTCTGTTTTCTTGATTCTCTTTCTCCTATCGCCAGTTGCTAGAGACAGAAGATGGGGGTGCAGGGGGCGGGGCGGGAATTTTCCTCTTCCCTTCAGTGATTATAAAGTAGATCTTGGATGAAGTAAGACTCCTGGTCTACCTTTATTTTGGGCAGTCTGGCAGTAGTAAAAAAAAAAAAAGAGCTGGCAGATGAGAGGCCTGAGTTTTAGAGAAGTGAGGAGCAAGGGTGAGTTCCAACCTAGAAATTCCAATCCAGTCTTCACCAAGTCAGCTTCCTTTGTTAGTAGCATATGCTACTCTCCTGGCACTCTTAAAGCTTCTCCTAAAGTTAGTGGTTCTGTGGTGCTAATTTGAAGCATCAGCTCATTTAGTTATTGAATAAGAACAAAAAGTCACTGGACCAGAGGGCATACACCCCAAAGAGCTTTACAGGGTTCAAGCAGCAAGTCCACACACCCAATGGATGGGTGAGCATAAAAAATTCAGGAATGGTGAGAGCTGTGGCAAACCAGAGTGCGCTTGTTCTGACTGAAGATATTCTTTTTTTCTTTGAATGCTGTGGAGACAGAACAAAACACAACTTTAGGCTGAATTTGGCTCATAAACAACAGGCTTTAACGTATACCATTCTGCCTACCTTACCTTATTTATTGTCTTGGTTCTGGCTAAATTCTAAATTCTGGATTTTCTTTTTTTCCCCTTTATTTATATATATATATTTGACATCAACTGTAATCCCCATTATTCCCCATTACCATATCACCAGTGCACCATCACCTCAGTCCCCCGTGCTCCCGTCTGCGCTCAACCCTCCCCCCCCCACCAAGTGTCCCCAATTTGTCCTTGTCTTTAATGATAGTGGATACTATACTAACACAACTTTAGAGTTAGAAGTCTATATTCAAAGTCTAAGTTCTCGTCCAAGTTCCAGTCAACATACACAAATCTTCCCTTCCTCCTGCCCCTGCTCTCCAGTCCTGAAAACACCCTCACCTCCACTCTGGGACCCTCGTTTCCTTTCAAGGGTTGCTTGAGCATTAGTTAGATGTAAACTTTCAAACCAAAGCAGAGTCTTCATGAGATCAGTGTCCTTGGATATCCGCTTATAAATTTTCTGCAGATTTTTCCCCAAAACTTAAAACTAGTACTTATATGTACATACGCGGAGCTTCTTGGGAACTTGCATTTCTTCTAGTGGGAAGAATCACTGTGAATGTGTCCAGGCTGTCATGGAGTTGGGGCTCACATCTGCCTCTCTAATGCGTCCTTCTAGCTGCTGAAGGGAAAGGTATCATCACACGCCAGTAACCTACATACACAGAGTCGGTGCTCCTCTGTCACCCTGCTGTGTCACCTTCAGGAGACCACCAGCACCCTGATGACAGACCTCTGTCTTAGCCGTCCCTACTGACATCCCTAGTGCCAGGTCTCACCCCAAAGTGTGTTCAACTGGCCTGTCTATGGAACTGAACTGGCCCCCTCCCTCGATATACTGTTTTTTTTTTTAATGTATTTAGCACATCCCCTTTGTAAATATGTTTTCCATTATGAAAAGGTGAAAGGGGGAATGTTTAATCAGATCTTTCTCTTTGCAACCTTCTCAAAGAGTCTTTCACCAAGGGTCATTTATTGAGTGTCTACTACCTACCAGGCAGATCTGCTGGGTGCTGAGGACACGCACTCCCGGAGCTCGCGATGACACCGACAAAGGCTGCGCTTGGGGGGAGCTCACACACCACTGGCATGGGAGCCTGGAGCCTGCCGGCGCTCCCCCCTCCTGCCCCGCCCCCCATGGCCCTGCGCAGCCCTGGCCACGGTCCTTGTCACTCCATGTTTTGGTTGCCTGCCTCCTTGAAGGTACTCCAGTCTGCACTCTGCTCATGGGCAGAGACTTGGGGTTCACCCTTGCTGTACCCCAAAGCATACCATGGCCCCTGCCACAGAAGTAGCACCTGATCAAGGTGTGCTGACCTCGTGCATGAATTGATGCTTTTTATACACTTTCTAAGTGGCCGATGGCTCAGAGCTATTAGAGTTAGAAGAATTTGTAACGTCATCAGTTGCGGTAGAACGCATCGCAGCAGTTACCGGGAGACTAAGGGGTGAGCACTGGTCTCTGGGATGCGCGGCGACCCCTCTAGGGCCTACTCCCAGCGCCATAGCTTCCGCATTTCACTTCAGGGAGACGTGAAACACAGTAACGTTGTAGTTCAGTGGGAAAACACTAGATTTTAGAGGGCGTGCTAATTTGAAACAGACATTTAGTTGTGTCCTTGGAGTATGTTTCTTTCATCCTTCTGCTACATATAGAGACAGCATTTAAGTGTATATCCATATCCATATGTAGTTTTCTATCTTCAATTTTCTTTTGCTCTTCAGACTTAAAAATGCTATTGAATCTGAAGAAAAATAATGTGGGGAAACTAAACCGTATGAGCTTAGCACATGGGAGTGACTGCCTGCAGAACATGTACTTTTGGCTTCCTGGATTTGAACTTTTTTGGTTTGGGGTTTTTCTTTAAAATAGTGTGCAACTTTTTTTACTTAAAGGCAATCGTTAGGGAATTGAGCATTATTTTTCTGATATGAAATAGCAAGTCCATTTAGAGTCCTAGAGGCGCTGCAATTCCTTTTCTATAGCTTCTGTGACTTCTTTCCCACCTCTTTTTCTGCCCATTACACATCTGTATTTTGTACAATGGCTCCATCCTAACCTCAAATACAAAGCATTTACCACCAGAGTCATTTGGAGAGCATCTTGCACTGGCAGTGTTCAAAGCACACCCATTTTCTCTCCTTTCCTTCTTCTTCTTTAAGTGTGTCCACTTTCTTCTAGCATTTCTTGAGCAATTGTTTTAAATAAACAGCACCTTAGACTTCCAGCCTCTGCGGCTCATTTCTTTCCTGGTTATTATTCCTTTAATAAGCTTCGAAAGACTGATGGTTTCACCTGGACAGTATAAAAATGGCCTGTGACATACTTGGCTTGCTTTCCACTGTGTCTCCCATTAATTCTGACTTTTCCAGAGTCCTTGACTTTGAGTTGAGGCAGGTCAAAGTAAGCAGCTGCACCTCCCCAGTACCCCAGCGTCCGCGGTGCCACGGGGTGCCGGCTGATCGTGACACCCCTGGTCCCGGGGTCTCCTGCACGCAGCACACAGCGCACAGCTCCTGCCGGCTTCCAGTCAGAGCGCTGCGTGAAAGATGGAGCCCTTTGGCTTGCGGGCTGGGGCCGTGGTGGGGAAGCTCCCTCTGCAGTGATCACAACACCCCTCGTTAAACATTCTTTCTGCCCCATTCTCTCCAGAGAGGAGGCTGGGCTGTCATGTTGGAGGGCCGGTGTGGCTTCCATCTGGGTTTGCACCGTGATTCTACCAGACACGTCAACCCAGTCACGTGGCCGAGCAGCTCCCAGTTGTCTGAGAAGCTCCTGTCGTCTGAGGAATAAGTTTAAAGGAGTTTGGGTCTGAGGGTCAGTGGTTGGCCTGACCGCGACTGGCCGACAGGGCAGCTTGTGTTATCAGCGATTGAAAGTGCTTCTGGCCGTTCATCTGTCTCCTTCTCTCTTTTCCTTTTACTATAACCTCTTTTGGCGAGGGGAAATAGGCAGACATGTAATCACTTTTCCTGTCTGACCTTGACCAGGGAAGCGCTAAAAGGGGATCAGTTATTTCTAGAAGATTAAAGAAGGTGTGTGTGTGTGTGTGTGTGTGTGTGTGTGCGCTCGCGGTGTGAGCCAGGGCTAGGGAGAAAGCAATGCAAATTAATCTAAGATTTTTATGGCCTCCTATTTTCTTTTAAGTACTTGAAAGGAAAAATCTGAAGAATTACTTATTCGATTGCCAACTTTGTTTTCCTCCCGAGAGTTCTACATTGTAAGGGAAAATGCAGTTAACTCGGGCTCTTTCCTGCCCACCCCACCCCCCCTGCCTCTGCTGCTCTCCTGGATGGAGTCAGTCGCACTGGCCCAAGAGGGGGCAGCACACCTGTACTTATGGACACCTGTGCCCACAGAGCACGGGGCATGTGCATCTGCAACTGCCGCCATCTGTGTCAAGAAGCAGAGCAATAAAAGGCTCCTCAGCTCTGGCAGAGGGCAGCTGTCATGCTGAGGCTGGGACTCAGTTGCTGCCTCCCTGCATGCTGGTCTGTCCCCTGACTCAGCATTAAAGGGCTGTAAAATGATACTGGAAACTCCCAAATCCTCTTTCCATCTATGAACGTCAACAATGAACCTAGAGTGGGGTGGTTGCACAACGTGCATCCAAAACAAAAGCACCTGCTCTGTCCAAGTCTGTGCCCAATACAGAAAAAGGGATCCTTGGCCTCAGCTGACGGCCCGTGTTTCTTTGGCTCTTTGAGGCCTTGGAGGAGAACTTTATATGTGTAGTCTCTACTTCTTCAGCCTGCATCTCGGGTTGGGGTTCTGGGAAGCATATTCTGACACAGTGCAGGATACTGATAAACGAGTTCCCTTGGGGTTGGTGCCTGTGCGCCGGAGGGAGAAGAAGGGCCAGGCAGAAGGAAGACGTGACCCATGAGCTGTGTGTCCGACAGTGGCTCGGCCAAGCGCACGGGGGCACTCCAGTGGGAGGCGGCCTCAGAGCTGCCCTGAGTTAGGCTGAATGAGCTCGTCTGAGCCTCTGAGGCCACTCTGAAAAGGACCAGGACCTTGGGGCAGCCACTCCTTGAAGCTGAGGCCATCTCTCAGGGGCTGGCTGTGAAGGCTGGGTGGAAGCCGACCAACCAGTCTGTCATTAAAAGGAGATCTGGGTGGCTCATCACGGTGTCTGCCACAGCCCTCGGTCATTTATCTTCTCAGAAGGCAACTAAATCCCTCAGGCAAATGTTAGCAAGGAACCCCTAATTAGAAAGCTTAACAGTCTCCTCTTGATCCTCTTCTCATGTGAATTTTCCAAGCATTTGACACTGTTAATCAACTTGCTTGCTTCAAAACCTCCATTGACTTGTTACACTTCTCTTTTGCCTTTCAGCAACTCCCTCAAAATTATCAGTGTGCTTCCTCATTGAAGCACCCCCATCCCCACCATTCTAAGTGATCTGTCTCATTCACTTCCAAGCCCCAGTGGAACCAGCCTAGACCAGCTGATTTCTAAACAACCCACCGCTGTGTAAGACCACATGATCATTGCTTAAAGCTACGTAGTTTGGAGGTGACTTGCTATACAGCGTGATAGAGGCAATCACTGACCAACCTGCTTTTTTCCCCACTTTGTTGGCTTTCTTTTCATCCATTCCATTTCAGCTCAGAGGACACCTCCACTCTGAAGCTTTTCTATCTTTACAGTGAAAATCAGTTACTCCTTTCTCAGAAATCTCATTTCCTAATTGTTAAAAGAGGCTTGTTAAAAGAAGGGGTCATATTTTGTCTGTATGTGATCCTCTGAGCATTGGACACATAGTAGGTGCCCCATTAAATACATTTACATTGTTGTGCAACATCAGCACCTCTATTCCTAGGACTTTATCTTCCCCGACTGAAACCTTGTATCCCTAAGCGCTAACTCCATTCCCTTCTGCCCTGGGAAAGCACCATCCTACTTTCTGTCCTTATGAACTTGAACACTCTAAGTACTGCATTTAAGTGGAATCATACGACATTTGTACTTTTGTGTTTGGCTGATGTCAATGAATGTCAATGAGGATGTCTCCAAAGTGGTAGTGTGCATCACAACTTTCCTTTTTATGACTGAATAATATTCCATTGTATGGATAGACCACAGCTTTGTTTGCCGCTCATCCGTGCATGGACATATGGTGCACTCTACCTTATGGCTATTGTGAATATCCTTCTCGTACTTTTTGGTTCTTATGAATAATGGGTGTACAAATATCTGTTTGAGTCCCTGCTTTCAATTCTTTTGGGTTTATGCCCAGAAATGAAAATGTTGGCTCATACATTAATTCTAGTTTCAGTTGTTTAGGAACTGTCATACTGTCTTCCTCAATGACTGTAACATTTTATGTTTCTGCCAGCAATGCACAAGATTTCCATCGAAAAATATTTTTTTGTGATCGATCAGCCGACAACACAACTACACTCCTTCAGTTTTGTTGAAAGCAAAGAATTGAATACCTCCTACTTGCAAGGAGATTTGTTACTCAGACTTGATTAGAGTCATCCACCTTTTTTTAACACTAGTGCACTATTTCAAATTGCCTTCTTGTTTGTTTTCCTAGAGGTGTTTATTTTCCCTGGGGTAATGTTCCATAGTGAGAATTAACATGGGTGAAAATTAACCTCTCTTTGGAAAAGTGTAAGAAGGCTGGTGGCGAAAGGAGAAGTAGAAAAGTAAAACTTGTGTGCTACCTACACCACAGACACTTCAGCAGGTAAATTTAGGAAAAAGTACTTATTGAAGCTGAGGATCTGTAACTAGTTTCTCAAAACTTCATGGACAGTTTTCTTGTACTCCCAGGAAAATATAGACCCCAGTTTGAAGACCAAAGGAGTCTCGTGTAAAAGGGGGCAAATCAAACTGGGAGAGATTGTTGTCTTTTTTTTTTTAAAGATTTATTTATTTACACATACAAGCACTGGGGTACAGGCCAGAG
>JAGFMF010012119.1:1168413-1182145 GCA_019455555.1 Galemys pyrenaicus
CCTCGCCTGGCTGGCAGCAGGGCTCGAACTCGTGCTGCAGTGGCTGCGGTTTGCTTCACAGTGCGTTGCTTAACCCACTGCGCCACCAGGGAGGCCCAAGAGAGATTGTTGTCTTAAATCAGTACTCTCTGCTTTCTTAAACAGCAAAGAATCAGAATCAGCCGGGTAGGGAACTTGTTAAGCGAGCTGGTTGGGCCCTACCAACAGTTTCCAATTCGATGGGCCTAGGGCAAGGCTCGAGCATTTACAGCCCTCATAAGCTCCAGGTGGTATTGGTGCTGCTTCTGCAGGCGCCATACACTGCTCTAAGTTGACACAAATGAACCACAGGAGTCCAAGCACTGTGTGACGGTCTAACCCTTGCCTAGAGATGCCCCTGCCCTGTAGCAAGTGGGCTTATGCACCATAATAGCCAGAAATATTGATGGGTGCATTGTTTGGATGCCACAGCAGAGGGATTCAGCTTCTGCTATTATTACTCGTCTGTTTCATAATTGCATCCCTCTCCCCCCCATGAAAGACCTTTTGAAGTGAAGGTTGCTCAGGCTTTTGCACCACTGGCCTCTGTGGCTATCACCTGTGGCCTTGAATGCAGGAGGCGCTTGGGGGCATGGGCTCAGGGCACACATGCCTGATGGTGGACACCTGGAGTATGGTGTGGGCATGCGTGAGTGAGTGGAACCATCTGAACCGAGAGACTGAGCATATAAGGGCCGCAAAACAGAGGACAGTGCAGGGCAGAGGACGGCAGCAGAATGCAGTGGAGAGCAGTAGAAAGACCATGAGAGAACGTCGGGGAGCCCAGAGATTCTAAGGATTTGCAGGTGGCTTGGAAGCCTGCCAGCCTCCTGGCCTCGGCCCCCCTGGCTGCCCTGCGCCTGGTTGCTGCACTGTAAGTGGTGTAGAAAGATCATTAAATGCCCGAAAAAACCACTGAGGACCCGGACTCTCCTTTGCCCATCTGCCTGGGTCCATAGAGAACATGCTTCCGTACCTTGCTAGTGTTATACCTTTCTAAAGAGGAATTAGGTCTTCTCTATTGTCCATTGTAGATGCCTGATGATTCCTTGTAGAAGACACCACTAATTGTCTCCCTATGAAAAGTTGTGACTGATACATCTATTAATTAGTATTTCCAACAGGGAAATATAGACATCATTTCATAGGTGCAGAATGTGTATTGCTTATACTCTAGAGGGAAATTTAGAAGTAATCAAGTAGAACATGCAAAAATAATGAAGTATAAGATTAAGAGTCATGAACTGAGTCATCCTCTTTTTCTGTGACCCTGAGGCATATGGGCATACATATTTAATGGGGTATGAAAGATTTTCAATCTATTGATGATATGGGTGTGCAAAGTACTAAGATGTGCAAAAGACAGAAAAGAATCAGCCACCTACCCTACTATCAAGAAGCTCCCATTATAATAGGAAAGAACAAACGTGAACAGAAACACCTGGGTATAGTGCCATGAGGATGGAGAAGTAAAGGCTCCTGGGATTTCTCAGTATGTAAACATTACCTTCAAGTCAGATTATGGAGACCGTGGAACACCAAGGGAAGCCTCGATGTAGGCAATGCCGCTTGAAGCAGACCTTGAAGGATAGATAGGAGCTGACCAGGAAGAGTTGGGGTAAAAAGTGGGGACCTGGAATTTCAGGCAAAGAGACAAAGTACGACTAAAACCAAAGGCTGGACTGTGATTGCTATTTGAGGAGCACACAGATCTTCGATAAAACTGGAGGACACCATGCATGGAGTGACTAGGGGCCATGGACGAGACTGCATCATGGCAGGTCTTGAATGACAGACAAGCCAGGTACTTTGAACTTCATTCTGCACTCAACGGGCAGCTGTCACTGGTGTTTGAGAAAGCAGCAGAACGATCAGAGATGTGGAAGAGTCACATGAAAAGCACATGTAGGGTAAAGAAAGGAGAGACCCCAGAGACAGGATGGCCCATTACAGCAGTCTGTGGGAGATGACAGGACAGAGGGTGCAGGGTTAGAACAGACAAATCTTAGTCATTAGTTGCATGTGACAGGTGGAGGGAAAGCAAATCAAATATAATGCTGAGGTTTTAGATCTCGATGTTTGGGTGGGTGGCAAGAGCAGAAATTGGGAAGAGCAGATTTTGGTGACATAAGTTCGGGGAAAGAAATGTTGATTTCACGGTCCTAGCACACCATCCATTAGATGCCTCACAGGCGGTTAGAAAGACAGAAATGAGGCTCAAGAGAGACACCAAAGATGCAGATAAAGATTTCATTCTTTCCATAGGGATAGCAGAAGGGGTGTTATTACATAGGGGAGCAGGGGGTAGTTGTCATGACAAAAACAGCCAGAAAAGGAACATGAAGTCATGAGGGTCAAGGACTGAGTGACTGCTGGGAGGCGCTTTGGACATAATCAGCAGGCCATGATGTTTTCTCAGGGTGCCCACTTAGAGTTAGACCACACATTTAGGGGGCAGGAGAAAGAGGAGCAGAGATGGAGACAAGAGAAGTGATAAGAGATCAGCAAGTGAAGTGCTGTGAGTGCGGTTGCAATGGAGAGAGTCTGTTGAGCTAAGGATATTGTGTAGACTAGTGGCTCCAGATAGGTCATAAAGGATGAAACACAGGAAAAGTTCACTGGATTTAGCAATGAAGTCTCAAGCAGTCGCCAATGAAGTCTGTGGTAGACAGGCTTCAAAGGTTGTCCCCAGTGATGCTCACCTATGGGTACTCGTGCTCTGTGTAACCCTTCCCTGCTAGTGTGGGCTGGACCTAGTGATGTGCTTTGACAAAATAGAATACCTTCTAACAAACAATATGGTGGAAGTGATGGCATAGTCTAAGATCTAAAGACTGACTTCCATCTTACATTCTCTCTTCTCACTTGCTCACTATGTTAAGTCCAACTCCATGTTATGAGCTGCCTGTGGAAAGGCCTATGTGACAGGAATGGCAGTGACTTCTGGCCAACAGCCAGCAAGAAACTGAAGTCCATGAAGAATCAAATCCTGTCAGCAACTACATGACTGAGTAGGAAATGCATCTTTCCGCAGTCAAGCTTGAAGAAGACTGAAGCCAGGGTCAACGGCTTAACTGCAGCCTGTGAGAGACCCTGAGCCAGAGGATGTAGTTATGCCATACCCAACTTACTGACCCACAGAAACTGGGTGATAATAAATACAAGTTTTCTTCAGTCGCTGAATTTGGGGGTAATTTGTTATGCACCAATAGATAACTAATACAGTGTGTTTTGAGGAAAGTGGTGAGGGCAGGTGCCAAATCACCAGGGATTGAGGAGTCCTTCTAAGGAACTGCAGGCAGGAAATATAAACAACTCCTCTAAGAAGTGTGACAAAGAAGGGGTGGATGAAAACAATTCCCCTACCCCAAGCTTTTTTTTAAATAGATATAATAAATTCAAATTATCTAGAACCGTTACAAGTGCATAGCCTTCCTGTAGCCCACAGACTGTTTGACGTACCACTCCTTAAACATCCAGAGATTGATGGAGCCTTTGCTGGGTCAGTTCTTGCTCATAATAATCCTGAACTTTCCTGCATGTGTCTAGTGCTCGCCTGTCAACAGCCTTCCCCCACGTAATCCTGCGTGACTCATCCCCCCACCTCCCACCGCATGAAGTAGGCACACTGGCCTTAAAAATCAAGGTCCACTGGCACCACCATCTTGCCATCTTTGTAATTTGGCAAACGTAGTCCCTGTGACACAACACAACGTTGGCATGATAAGAACTGCACTGGCCGGATGTGGCTGTCCAGTACACAAGGCTGGTCACACACACCTCGCGTGGCAAACGTGAGTGCCCTCTTGGGGGCGGGGAGAACATGCTCCCGAGTCAGCACGAGCACGTCCTCACGACCAAGTGCATTGAGAGCTGCGCATCGTCATGCTCATGAGAGTTAAGCTCTGCTTGATTATACAATTCACCCCCCTCTGCCAGCACAGAGGCCCCAGCTGTTGCTCTTAGCAAAGGACTGACATTAACTGACACTCTGTCATTTTTATGGGCAGAACACTTGATACCAGCGATAGCTCTGCCAGCTTTAGAAAGAAAACTCTCCCCAGATCTCCGCATTTGGGTGACATCTGCAAGGGGCTACCATGGAGCTCACCCATTTGTGGGCGCACTTGGGCATGTGCCTTCAAAGCTCGACTTGCAGAGTCTTCCTAATTGCCCCAGTCAATTACTCGGCGTGTAATTCCTCAGGAAACCAAGTGTTCCAGAAAAGCTGTGCAGAAGCTGCCACTCCACTTATCCTCCCCAGCCCTTCCTGCTGTGCTTCAGATGGTGACTTCCAATCTGAATCAACTTGGGAGGGCAAAGAAACAAAACCTGGGGCCTTGTCCAGTGGTTTCAGAAAGCTAGCATGACTCTCGAATGTACTGGAATCCACAGTATCTTGACCCAATGGAGAACACCTAAGAGTCTATAAACAAAAGAAATAAGTATTTATTCATGCCATGCCAGTTACTGGGACTCATTTCTTCCTCCTCCTAAAGGTAATGATGTAGTAAAAACACATTTAGTGCTTTTACTTATTTGTCCATTCCTCTCATTTCGATTGACTTTCATGGTTAAAAAAAATGCTTTTCTGTACTCAGTGCTAGAGTTTCTAAAATGCTGCTTACGAAGAGGTAAATATGAGTCGATTAGTCACCAAGACCTATTTGCACAGATGCGTCTTCACATTTGTGAGCAACAGAAGTGGCAATAAAGACCTGTTTCCCTCTGATTTGTCTTTTTTCAATCTGTGATATAGAACTAATAATTTACTTAAAAATAATTTCTGTCTTCCTGGTAGAGAATTTTTTTACCCTCCCCCCTTCCTGACTATGCACTGAAGGGGTGGAGTGTGCGCACACAGCAAAGATATCTGAGGTTCTGAGGTTTCATTTGTAGGGGGCTACATATTTACCACTATATGTTTGCTCCCCAGGAGAGTTCATCCTTCTTGTTTCTTGTTCTATGTGTCATCATTTATTGGCCGTTTAGCAGACACTTACATGACAAACAGTGTGTACCGGTCACTCTCTCTTCCTAGAACACCAGGAGGCAGGTGCCATTGTTATCTTTATCTCTACTTCAGAAATGAAGAAACTGAGGCCCAGAGAGTTGAAGGAGCTTGCCCGAGGCTACACCACTAGGCTGGTGGAGCTCAGTTTTGTCCCCAGGCAGTCAGCGCTCCTGACACTGCTCTTTGCGGTCTCAGTCACTTCTTAGCCTTGCTTCTGCAGGTCCTCAAAGTGCTATTTTTAGGTACATCAAACTGCCAGCCTCAGGGTGTGCCAGCGCACCAAGTAAATAGAAAGGATGACAGCACTGTCCATTCTTGGTAAATGACGCTGAGCCCAGGCTCAGGTCCCCAGGGGCTGGGGAGGTGCTGCCCACGAGCTGCCGGTTCCTGTGGGCACTCTCTGGGGGTGGCCCAATGCCATCTTTCCCCACCATGTGCGGACGCGGTGAGGAGACGTCACTCATCCTTCAGGATCTCGTTCAAATGCTCCTCGTCTGAGATACAGCCCCTGAAAGACAGACACGCAGAACTTTTAAATGCCAGTAGCTGTGCCAGGGAGGCTGTCTGAGAATCCACAGGGGAACTGTGCCCGTGGCTGGGCTCTGACACTCTCCCAATGATCTGAGAGTAACTGTAAACATCTCTAGAGCGCTCACTGTGGAGATGCTGGCCTGGTCCTCACACCCACCCTGCGATGCACGTGCTGCTGTCTTTACTGATGAGGAAACTGACAGAGTTTAAGCAGCTGGTCCAAGGCCACTACCAGGCAGTAGTAGAGCCATGAGTCGGATAACTGCGGTTCCTTAGCCCTTGCTCATACAGTCCTTTCCATCCGGAAGAACTTCCCCTTCACCTCCTGCCTCGGTTGCTCAGCTAACTTTTAATCACACGCCTTATGTCTGTGTCTTTCCCTGAATGGAAAACACTCACCTAGCCCGTGCCCTCCTGGAACCTGTGGTCTAGTGGGAGGCAGACACCCAACGAGTGGGAGAAGCACCTGGAAGGGGAAGTCCAGCGGCCAGTGGTAAATTGAGACAACAGTGGAGCGCTCCAAGAGCAGGGGTCTCTACCTTCAGAGCTGAAAGACGAAGTAAAAGTGGCATGGGGAGGGACAAAAGGAAGGAAGGGTGTGTCTGCAGGGGCCAGAGTCTGTGTCAAGCTTTCCCCTTATCATGGCTGAATGGGGAGAATCCTGTAGGTCACGAAAGGTGCAATGGGAAGACATGGAGAGGGTTTCAGAGGGACAGTAGATGATCAGATCTGTATTTGAGAAAGAGCACTGACTATGCAGGACAGCATGGAGGGCGTTGGGGGCCAGGAGCCCTGAGTGACAGCCACGTCCCCACAATAGCCATCACTCGGGAATGTTCGCTGAGCTGTGGTCAAGGTGGCGGTCCCGCTATCCACCTCGAGCACGTGTTGAAAGCACAATCACTTATACCAACAGAAGGTGGCTTCTTCTGCTCTCCCAGGAAACAAAGCTTCGTCTTTTCTTTGTTTTTTTTTTTAATAGTTATTGAAGTAACATTGGCTTTTAACATTATATCAATTTCAGATGTACAGCATTCTATTTTGACATCTGTTCATTGCAGCAATATTTACAATAACCGAGATCTGGAAACAGCCTAGATGCTCATCGATGGGCAAATGGATAAAGAAGATGTGATGTACGATGGGCAAGTGGAATACTACTCAGCTATCTCTATTGAAAAGATGCAAGCTTGCCATTTACAACGTGAATGGGCCTTGAGAAGATTATGCTACATGAAGTATGTCAGAGTTACCCTCCCTTGACTGAAGGCCATCTGGCACAGAGAAGAGAGAGTATGTCCCTGCTCCACAGAAGAAAAAAAGTCTCTTTAACAACGCTTTTCTTCTAAGCCCTCTAAGCCTGTTCTATCCCCTGACATCCTGAATTGCTTGGAAGCACTTATGCCATCAGTGATGGGGAGGGGGGTTGGGGGACATTGCACTCTTGGTCCTCACTTCTATCAGCCTGGCAGGAGGCAGAAAAATGAGATGTTTGTGGGGTAGCGGGGAGGGGGTGGGGCTCACAGAAAGAAAGAGCTTGGATCTTCTCAAGTTGACACAAAGGATTTCTCTCAAGACTGGGAAGTATAGGAAGAATGTAGCATTTGATTGTGGTTTATAATTAACTGGTAGAGTAGTAATAGGGTAGATTTGGGAGACAATAATGCTTTCAAAGTCCTTTCTGTAGTCTCCTGTGCTGCGGGGTCTTCACGTCCAAAGGTTGTGGGCCCCGGCCAGAACCTGCCCAGGGCAGCGGAGGGCTTCATGGGGTCACATTCCTCTGCCCTCGTGGCATAGGTTCTGAGTGGAGACTCAAGAGGCAGACTGGTGAGTTCAAAACGAGACTGAACTGTCTGCCACTGGGAAACTCGCTTTGGCCCTCCGAGTCTCTGGTTATATCACGATGCTGATATTACCCAGTTCGGAGCTGTTGTGAGGGTCAAAGGGATGGCCCATGCCATCCTGTTAATCGTTAGCAGTTATCGGATGCACATGATTACCTGGAACCTAACCATCTGGCAAGTTAAAGTCCCTCCCCACCCCCAACCATTTGTTATCTTCTTATTCCTGCAAACAAACAATTTTAGAGACTTCCTTAAATTCCCTGGAATAAATAGCCTCAAACACGATTTGCCAAAAAACCAGTGCTTGCAGCTATAATGTCTTCTGTTATGATTGATTTTTCCCAGTATTAATTATCTGCTGTCCAAACAAACAAGAAAAATTGTAGAAAAACAACAGGACCAAATTTTAAAGTTTGTATGGTAATGCAGAAAAGAAGTAGCCATTTAAAAGGACAAAGTTGGTGCCTGGAAAATAAAGCAGGAAACACAAATGGTGAGAGTGGCATCTGAGTGATGGCGTTCGCTTTCCTCTTTTCAACATATCTGCATTTTTCAGCATTCCTCTAAGGAACCTACATGACTTATACATATTTTTTTTCAATCGTAATTAAAAAGAGGAGAAAAGGCAGTGCAAGTGTTGTTTCAAACTTCAGTCTGAATGTTCGTAGCAGTGTAAAATAAGCTAGATAGCTTCAAAAAATTAACTAGTTTAATTCATGCTGTTTGTTCACTGAGTTAATTTAATATACTTATCCTAGAAAATAATGCATTATTCAGTTTAATCAATATTCATTTGTTCTTTGCATAATCATATTTGCAAAAGCATTTATTAACAATGTGCCTGCAGATTCACAGAGAAAGGCCATGGTATCAGTAGAATAAAATTTTTGAAATCAAAGAAAAAGAATGTATTCACCAACCTTAGACAAATGATTGATTCTAACATGCTGCAGATTTCCATGTAAAATGCAGTCAGGAGTCTTTTGTGTATGTGTTTTCATTGGATGCAGCAATAGATACAATGTCAAATTCATGAATATCATGTTACTTCAGAAGGAAATTAAATCTCAGTTATTATTGAATAGTTGGCATATTGCTTCATGTAACATTGGCTCTTGCTACATAACCTCAATTAACTGGAAAAGTCAATGCTATGGATATTTGCAAATGTTTGTTCTTGCGTAGCTAAGATACATATTTTTTCCAGTTTTAATCCAGATGTTCAGCATTCCGTCGACACAGATAACTTGTGTTTTTCAAACTTTGGGACTTGAAAATAATGTCATCTTTTAGGAATAAAGGGAAGTTTTCTGTGAATGAATGCTGTTTATTGCATTGTTGAAATTTTCTTTAAGAATATCTCTTTGAAGAATGTGATTTCTATTTCCCATTGATCCACTTTATGTGACTTTTCAGAGCTCCAACATTCAAGAGAGAAAATGTGGAGTTCTGTCGAGCAGCCTCCATTTGACATTCAGGACAATACATTCTTGGAGGGATGGTTAATGTTACAGTTGCAACTTCTTTCCCATTTTATTTGTTTAGTAGTTTTTAGCTGGAAAATAATTGTAGATGTCTTAGATGAAATTTACAAAAAATAATATTTTTTAAAGTCCAAAAAAGCTATTTTCAGCTAGGTTGGAAATTTCTGGGAAACCACAGCTTGGGGAGAGAAACTGGGGAGGTTAATATAGACACTAAATAGAGATATAATACATCACCTTAACTTCCAGTTCGAAGAATTAACCGTGAAAAATTTTAGTTCTTTCTTTGACCTACAACTTAACATTTTTAACCTTAAGGAAAAGTGGCTAAAGCCTTAAAGTATGGTGTTACTCAGAAAGAATATGAAAAAGATGCCTACTAGTAAGATAACACCCCACAAGTGAAGGCAGGAAGAGGAGAAAAGGTAACATTAGTGGTCAGAAAGGTCACGGATATATTCCAGATATAAGTGGGTCACACTCAGGTAGCATGTACTTGCAGAAGTAACACACGGTAGTGATAATTCCTCAGGCAGTATCTGATGGCTCAACTATGCAACAAGATAAGGTGTCTTCTACCCGCTGAACTTAAAAGGGCCTTGGGCAAACATTACTATTACTGTCAGCCTTGAACAGGGTGAATGAATAAACAAACAGTTAAGGGATTTCCTATAAGATAAACCCCCCTTTACAGAAGGGGCAGCTTAATGCTTTGAGTTTTCAAAGAAAATATTTATACAGGGAGAGGTGAGCAATGGAATACATTTCCCAACTCAGGCAACACACAGGACTCGCCTCCTCCCTCCATGCAACATTTATGATTGTTTCCTAGAAAAGTACAGTGTAGATTTAAATGTGATTTTTAAAGCCTTGTTTTTTTTTTTATTGTGGCAGGAAAAAAAAACATGTCACGTTTTAAAATGTGATTTGTATTATTTTTTAGTGGCCCGAGAATCCTCATGAAAACAGCTATAACTTTATGGCAGGGGTTGATGAGGGCAATATGTTTTAATTTACAGAACCAGACTTCAGAGCCAACATTTCTGGAAGACATCAGTTCGGGGAAGGCAAGCACATCTGTGCCTGAGTGGCTGTGTCCCAGCGGTGGCAGCTGCTCCAAAGGCACCTACCGGCCATTCTGTTCAGGGCTGTCAGTGCCAGAAAAATAGTTTCTATCCATCAGCAAGCTGACAATGATTTCTCAAAACCTAAAGGCCATATGCAAATTTAAATGTCGATGAAAGCTTTAACAGATCTAACAAAAATGTTTCAAGTTCCCAGTGTCCACCTCAAATTCCAGGGCTTCTGTCTGTGACCTTGGAAAGGGTCCTTTGTAGCAGGGATTGGCCCAGGGGCAGGCTCCATACCCCACCTCATCCCTGCTGGGAAGTTTTCGTTTGACTATCCTGTCAGATCAGAGCACAGTAGCGCAGGCCAAGCAAAATAATAACTTAAAACCCAGCTCCATAGAAGGGATGATGCTCAGCGAAATAAGCCAGAAGGCAAAAGAAAAATACCAGGTAGTTTCACTCCTAGGAGGAATATAAGGGAAGCAAATGAGAGACCAAGGAAAAGAATAATAGCAAAAAAAAAAAAAAAACACAACACAACAAAAAGACAAGGACAAATCAGAAACACTTTGTGTGTGTGGTGGGGGAGGGAATGGGATGAGCACAGAAGGAGCACAAGGGCCTGAGGTGACAGTGCACTGGTGAAATGGTGGTGGGAACTCCATGGGGATTACAATGGATGTCAAATATATAAAAATAAAGGAAATGAGGGGGGAAAAACCCAGCTCCAGTTCCTCACACAGCGACTTTTTCGACTAAGAGTTGTTTGCTACTCTTGGATGCCGATGCAGGAGCTATCGCCTATGCAGGGGAGACGATCCCAGTTGAAGAGAAGTTATACTGGGGGGAGGGAGAGATCCTTTCAGATTGAAAAATGTCCTTGAGTAACAGTTACTGCAGTCCCAACAAACTCAGCTGATAATCCATCTGTAGGCTCCGCAGCTGCAGCTGGATAAACGAAACTGCGCTGTCATTTACGGAAGGAAAGAAAACAAAACCCCCTCCGAAGCGCAAAGGAGAACAATAAGGATCCCAAGTAACACGGTCCATGGCACCTGGAACGGTTGCAACTTTTTCACTCTTCTGCCAATTTCTTGCCAAACTGAAGAACTCCAGGGAATATTTACAAATACACTTTATAAACAAAAATATCTTTCAGATTAATTACCTTCTAAGGTCACAGTTGCCATGGTGCGCTGGTGGCAAAGGTAAGGGCACAGCCGGAAGTAATCTTTGCCTCTACCTCAAGCCGGTCTTGGCGTTATCCTTGATTTAGCACAACATGATTTCTGCTCTACTCCACTCCCACCATCAGGAAGGTCTCACTGCTTTGTGCAGTTTCTGCACCTGTGTATCTCCAAGATGCCTGCATTTCTCAGATGGGCTGGCTGCAGTGCTGTTTCAAGAAATGTGGGGTTGCTTAGAACGCACAACAATGTGAAGTTACATAGCATCAGAAGTCGAGAAAATAGTAGATGAGGTCCCTGCCTAACGTCATTCTGTTTGACATCATTTTGTTCGACGTCATCTTGTTATAACATTGACGGGGTGGGGGGAGCTTCCCACTAGAAGATCCTAGTTATTCGAGGACCCCCTTTGTTATAGGTCACTTTGCTTCTAGTTACTTGGCAAGAACCCATCGTCAATGTTAAGTGAGGACTCGCTGTACCGCAAAACTTCATCGACTCTCACCCACCTTGAACGGTAATTATGATTTTGCCAAATTGCTTCATCTGTTCACCCCCTTCCTGCCTTGAGCTTCATTATGTTAAAGCAAATCCCTGTGCAATTGAGGATATCTTTTCAAAATATATGGACATTTTCTAAAATAACCCAAATGCCATTTTCACAGCTAATACAATTAGGAGTAATTCCCTGTCATCGCATAATTCCCAGTTCATAGTCAGATTTCCCCCAAATTCAGCTCACTCGATTTAACCATTCCTCTACAGGAGCATCAGATTAGAGCTCCTGACCAAATTTTCTCTCCAGAACAGCCCTCCCAATCTTCACCCCAAGGTCCCACGCTTGGCGGGGGCTCAGTCAATGTTTGTTGAATCTGGCCTTCCTCTTGTTCGAGGACAGAAATCAAAAGTGACACAAGGAAAGGTAGTTTTTCCAGGGCAGCTGCAGCTCCCAAGATTGAAGCCCGAGAAAGCCGCTATTGATTTCTGTAGCCTCCGGCCCAAGCGCGTAACGCGCCCAGTGAGTCCTGCAGGCCTGGTGGAAAGGCCACCCCCCTCTGCCCAGTCTCTGTTTACTGTGTGCATCTGCAGTTAATTGAGGGACTGATTAAAGAATCAACGAACCCAAATTGAGTGGTTTTGTTGCCTCCATTTTCATTTGATTCAGCTACAAAAGATTAAGTAAATGCTTTTCTCCTCCCTCCCAAAGGTGGAAAACCTCTAAGGCCGGCCAGCTAACTGTTCTCTCCTATGACTAATTGGTGTTTTGCACTCATAGCCTTGAAAAAGAACCCTTTCCATGCCCAGTGCTGGTTGTTATGAAATGGATCATGCTGACAGCTTGGGTCCTTGCAAAGGTGTAGAACTCCGCATGTCAATAACAGTGTCTGCAATTTAAAATTTTGGTGTAAGCTGCACACTGTTTAGGGTGAAGACCATGCTTGCCAGCACTTGGCCAGCTGTGCCCAAAGGTGCGACTCAAGCGCCGTTTGGTCCCAGCAGCCTTAAGCCAGCCATGTGCAACCCAGAGTTCTGGTAAGTGCCTGGCACAGGACCTAGCACAATGCTTACTTAGCAAATGGGGATTAGTCAACAAATGTTTGTAGAATGAATGAATGAATGTGTACAAAGAGAAATCAATCTTAACACAATGGAGGTTTGTTTCTCCCTCATACACACACACGCAAGAGAAAGAACAACTCCAGCAGCCAGCCCAGATGAGCACACAAGGCGCTGGCAGCACACGAGTCTGACTGAGCTCAGGCCGTGTGTGGCGACCGTAAGCTGTTGGTTGACACACTGACTATCCACAGGGTGTAAATGAAATCCTTCATTTTAAATGAGTATTTAATGTGTTTTTCTAAAAAGATCTGGTCATCTCCCTAGCACGCACAAATTTGTATTTTTAGTTCTGGATAAGGAAGTCAAAATCATACTTAAAAAATACTCTAAACTCATACATAACAATGTTTCAGTTATGATACGCACAAAGCAGACGGACTCAACTGGAGCTGTTGGTGACCTCGTGGAGAGAGGATGCAGGCAGGAGCTGCTGAACGGTAAAAGGGTGTTAGACAAGAGCTCTAAACCGTGTCTGCTCTTTGACCTATGGCATTATATGCAAAGGAAATTTTTTGAATTGTTTATCAGAATATTTATATAAAAGACCTTTATAATAGGGGAAATTGGAAGCAACCCAAATAATGCCCAACAGTAAAGGACCTGGCTAAGCCAAGAACAGCATACCGACTCCACGGTGCGCGGGAAGCCATTAGCACACCGAGCAGGTGGTGTGTTTCAATGTGTGTAAAATGTCTGCAGGAAATAATGTTAATTAGAAAAAGCAGAATACAACAAACATTATGAGCATAGTGATTATAACTCTGAAAATATACCTGCTATTTTGAAAAGGGGCAGAAAGGCATCTAGAGTGATATAAACAGAATTGAAAGTTCACTGAATCTTCTATACATCGTGGAAAGTTGTTTGATTGTGTGATGGCAAGGAAGGAGGGAGGGAGGGAAAGAAGGTAAAAGGGAAGGAGGGAGGGAGGGATAGAGGGAGGGAGGGAGGGAGGGAGGGAGGG
>JAGFMF010012119.1:1182248-1200789 GCA_019455555.1 Galemys pyrenaicus
GGAAGGAAGGAAGGAAGGAAGGAAGGAAGGAAGGAAGGAAGGAAGGAAGGAGGGAGGGAGAGAGAAAACAGCAGAAAGGAGCGATCGAGGGAGGAAGGAAAGAAGGGAAACTACTACTGCAAAGTGGGGCTGCCATTTTAAACATCCTGTTATTCAGAGATGTTCATAGACTGAGAACACCAGAGAGAAATCCAAGTGGGAAATCAGAAAGACCCAGGAACATCTAAATCTAGTCTATATGCCTAATAGAAAATCGAAATTCATTTGGAACAAGATCCCTTCTGAATGCCTTGTAGCATTGGTCAACAATTGGAAACCATAATGACCCAAGATGTGTTCAGACTCCTACAGGGAAGGACAACTTCCCTTGGCCACTAATGTGTGTTCTTTAGCACACCACTTTTCAAGTGATGATGTCACCATTAAAGAAAAAATCAACATCTTCAGAATTCACCAACACCCAGCAGAAAACAGCATGCCAAAAGCTTTAGAATTGACTTCTGTGCATTTGCAGCACACCTTCCAGATTCGGTGGCTTAAATTAATCACTAATGAAAAAGAGAAAGCATTCATTTTGGATTGTATTTGCAACTAGGCCCCTGCAAGTAAATGGGGGACAGTCTTGGAGAATAAGTAAAATCACTGCCTTAGGGTTTAGTCCTAGGTTCTGTAGGACATCTTCAAAATTTATTTTGACTCTTTTGTCCACATTTACATGAGCCTTCATTGTTGCTGTTTTTTTTTCTCAATATTTCTTACAAATGTGATTATAATTAGGGGGTGAGAGAGTGTAACGCATTTGGGAAGAAAGAGCATCACACGTCCATGTCTGTTGAAGCATTTTAAATGTTACAAGACCAAATCAAGGGAAATAATTCCCTTAAAATTAATTTAGGTATGAAGACATCCAGTGTCAAGCTGCAAATTGGAAAGAAACCAAGGAAGAGGACAGAGTCAATTGTATTGGACCTGGAAGTCTTCATTTCTGCCACTACATGACTGCTGTAAAGGGCCTACAGCAAAATGGCGGTTGCCTAGCCCGGATGTCTGCGAACAGGATATATGTAAAACACTCTCCCCCCTGTGAGGTAGTTAACATGCTGCCTCAGCCTTAAAAGCAGTGTCCTTGCTGCTATGCAGACTCTGCCATTTGTGCTGATACTGAAGTTGCGTAATCAAATATTAAGAAGCCATATTTTTCTCAAAGGAAAGATTTACCAGTTTAATTAAACAGTGGATCTCTCTTTTCTTTCTTTCTTTCTTTTTTTTTTTTTTTTTTTTTTGGCATTGCCCTCTATTCCCTCCCCTGTTGCCCGCTGGGAAGTAGAAAGAATTCTAGTCACAGAAAACCTACCACACTGAGGTGCCTCAGTGCTTGGGCAGCATTTGTGAACGTGAGTCACTGAAAGGCAGGTGGCTGCGTCTGGCCATTCCCCATCGCCACTGTCCACACAGCGCCGCAGTCCAGCTTCTACATGTGGAGCAAGCAGCCACCCTGTCGGTTTTGTGATTTTTTTTTTAAATGAGGGATAAAGAAGTAGACACTAATAGCTCCCCTCGTCCTAAACAAAAGTTTTTATCCTCTATCCTTTGACATTTGCGCTCATACTGAAGTTACAAAATCAAATATTAAGAAGCCATATTTTCCCCCAACGCTGAGTCTAAAGAAGTTCATCTTCTTTTCCTTTTTGTAGCACAGACGTGTGCGTGCTCTGTGTCCTGGTTGAGCTTCCACAGTGATGACATGAAGATACTCCTGCTCCTCTCTTCCCTCCTAGGGCTCTATGAGGAGAAAACGGTGGAGGGTCAGTGAAAAGGGGTCAGGCTTTTCCGCCCTCCCGCCCTTGGTGTCGATGGTGGGCACCTGTGGTCCTGCACGCGGGCCTGATGGTGGGCACCCCCCCAAAGTAGGGTATGCGCATGCGCAGGTGGGCGCACCTGGGCTGAGACTGGAGCATATAAGGGCGGCGTCATATGTATGGGACGCCATCAAGGAGAGAGCAAGCAGAATAGAGCGGCAGTGGGAGGACACCAGAGAGTGAAATTCGCCAGAAGCAGGGGGTGGGAGCATCTGCTAGCCTCCTGGCCCCCTTGCCTGTTGTGTACCTGGTCGCCTCTGACGTAAAGAGCAATAAAAGCGTGAAAGAGCCAACAAGGGCTCCAGGACTCCTCTACCCTTCTGCTCAGATCCTGGAGAATCTGCTCTGCGCCTTGCTGGCATCGCAAACCGGATCCGGCGTGGGAGCGCACTTAGCAGAAGGCAGAAAGTGGCTGCATTCACGGTGAAGGCTGTGGCCGTCCTTTCCTTTGAGACCTGGAGAGTATCTCAGCTAAAGGTAGAGTTTTGTGCTACGTAATCTGTACATTTTGGTCATCATTGGTTGAAAGGTAAATAATTTTCCAATGAATTTAACCAAGGCTTTAGTAAGATGTTTCCATCCGTTTGGCAGGTTCACAAATGAGGCCCAAATTGGTCATTCTTTAGCTCCGTGCGTAGGAGGTATTTAAGAAATGACCCTGGGAGGCCCTGAGTCTCTTTCAGCAAGGACAGGTGGGCAGCAGTGTGCGCAGGAAGAAGAGGAAAATGGGGTCTCTTCACTACCAGTTGCTTCTGGGAAAATGTGCTCGGGGGAAGGAAAGAGGCTTGGATACCATTTTCTTTGGAAAAAGGTAATTGGATCAGTATAAATCTTGTTTAAAATGTTCTTCAGAAACTGCTAGGGTGCCCCTTGAGCTGAGGCAGTTTGTAATTAAGATCATGACCCCCAGCAGTTGCTCCCGAGCTACTGAGGAAATCAGCTTCCAGAGCCATGTGAATCCACTCACCATCAAAATGAAACGTCAGGCCTGCTTGCTGAAGCTTTACCCAGGTCTTACGAAGACCTGATTCAAAGTGGCTGGCTCTGGTATCCTGCAGCCCCACATTCAAGACTAGATGGTACCCTCTGGGGACCAAAGCCGTCAAGGGTCTCCGTCACCTGGGCGCATCCACCCCTTTGTGCAGTCTTCATTGTTCCCCGAATCTGCCCCCTCTGCACCTTCTGGGCCCACTGGACAAGACTGAGTGGGCATTTTGAGGTGTCACATGAGTATACCTCGTGCTTTAGCAGCATGACCTCTTCGGGGTACAGCAAAGCAGTTCATGCAGTTTCTCTTTTTGCATTCAGCTTTTATAAAAGTGAGTGAAAGCAGAAAACAGAACATTGAAAGGCTGATACTAGGAAAAAGCTCAGACCTCATAGACATGTGATTGAGATAAAATTTGAGTCTAAAATTTGAGACTCAATCTTAGTCTTTGGACTCATATTTTGGACTAGGCACTAGAGGCTCAGCTGTAAGAAAAAGAAATGGTTAGAAAATTATGCACAAAATTCTGTCACTTTCAGATTGATCTAGGTTTTTCAATAGTGTTTTTAATTTTCTGGGAATAGTACACTCCACCCTATCCTGTATCATGTAAGGCATTTTATCACACATCCAAACTCAACATGTGTTTGTAGGAATACATTAGATGTGGAAACAGGGAATGGGGTACACACCAGGAATTGTGTTACCAGTTGTAGTCTGGCCAGTTTCTCTCTATCCCATGAACATAAAAAATCAATCCTTTTACCTTACCGTTCCTCTGCCAGGAATAACGTTCCTCTCTTTTATCCCAGTCTCATTTCCATCAAGCACTTTTGTTCCACCTCCTCCAGAGAAAAGCCTTGGTCACGTAAACCCTCACCTAGCACTCACTTTCTTGATGTGAGCCCATAGCAAACTTAGCACTTACAGTGACCCTCAAATAACATTTTGAAGAGTGGCCCATATCAAAAGCAGTGCATCTTGAGAAAACCACTATTAAATTGGACAGTAAGACCTCGTAAAGACTTGGGAGAATCCAGTGGAGCTGCCACTCTGATCATTACAAAGAGCTAAGATGCAGAAGACTTGTGCCCTGCAGGGAATTGATGCTGGTTTGGTCCAGTTCTCAGTTGGATCCCAGTCTCTTCTGCACTGGAAGAGAACTCGGTGAGAAAAGTGTTCTATCCTTTTCTTACACCCACATGCCCTCAGCAACATGCAGCTGTTGCTTGAACATTGATGGACATTAGTCATGACCTGTCTTGATGGCTCAGAAGTCTCAGTCGTGAGAAACCATTTCTTGTGTTGAAGACAAACATTCTACTCTGTAACTCCTACTCATTTGTCCGTTTGCTGCTCTGCAAAACTACCCAGAAAAGAACGAACTCCTTTCACACTTCCTAACTCCTCTGATAGTTGAAGACAGTTCACAAGTCCCCTAAGTCAGCAGTTGTCTCACCCTTCCCTCAATCCAAGGTCTCGAGTCCCTAGGTGATAGTAGGAATTCCCTGTGCATATTGGTCAAAATTCCAGTTATAATGTGTCACACAGAAGCAAGCACGATCCTCTGAATGTGGGCCAGTCAGTGTAGAACACAAAGGATCCTTCATCTTTTCCACCCTTTACTGAGCTATAACTGACATAAAAATTGCACATATGTAAGTTCTACAATGGGATGATTTGATACAGGGGTATTTCTGGAAGTAATGACCACAGTCCAGCTGATTAACACATATATCACTTCACATAGTTATCATTTTAGTGTGGTAAAAACACTTAAGACCTACGCTTAACACATTCTAGTTTACAATACATTATTATTAACTATAGTCACCTTGCTGTCTCTAGAAGTTATCCATCTTATCCCTGAAATGTTGTAGTCTGACAAGTATCTTCCCATTGCCCCCACCACCAAGCCCTTGCCAAACACCGTTCTAGTTTGTGGTGCTATTAGGTCAACTCTCTTAAGGTCCACGGATGAGTGAGATCATACAGCATTTGTCCTTCTGTGTCTGATTTATTTCATTTAACATAATGTCCTCATCTTCTGCTTGGTGTTAGGTTGAACCATCTGCAATTGCCATCATGTAGGTCAAAAGTGATCTGATATCAGCTGTTTCATTTGACCAGTCTACTATATTTCTGTCACTGCAACCTGAGATTAAACTGTAGCAGCAACATCGTTCTGTTGACAAATATGGGATTTAGTCAACTAAAGCAACTCTTTCTCCAATCTAGACATTGCTATTAATCCACATCCCCCTAGTCTTGAAATGGTGCATAGCTTTTTGGACATAGGCCCTCACAGATAAGATTCTAAGAAGTCTTTGGAAGTCTTGGCTCTGTCACCCAGTATGTAAACTCTTCACCCACCTCTGTGTCATCATGCCATCAAAATCCCCACACAACCTGGTGATAATGAGGGTAACTATTATTAGGCCAAGGGAAGAAACTGAAGAACAGAGATCTTGTTAGTTAGCTATTTCTGTGAATATCTAAATTACTTTGTACTCCACTTGAGAGCATCTGTCTAACATGAGTGGGCTCACCCCCCTTCTGTGACCCCATAATGTCGGGTACCACATACCTTAGTATGGCCAACAAGGGGCAAGGTGACAAATATGCCATTCATTTACCTTCACCACAAGGCCAAGTATCTACGTGTGTGTGTGTGAAAGAGAGCGAGAGAGAGAGAGAGAGCACGAATTCACTACTGTGTCCAGATCTGGTCATGCCCCCTTAGAAGTTGTCTTTGGCTCCCTCTGAGTGAATTTCTGTACCTCACTCCAATGTTTAGACCACTGGCAGACATTGACACTTGCTTTACCCCTCTTAGAGCGCTCCCTTTCCAGCACCTGAACTCATCTGGTCAAGCGCCATTGTATGGCAATGCAGCCTGCTTTCTAAGGCCTTCTTTCAAGCAGAGCTCCACCTAATATTTGAGAAAATCAGCATTCTGGAATTCCAGTGTGGGCTTGGAGCTATCATATAACCAAGCCCAAGGCAACTTTCTTTCTTCTTATTGACAGGCCCTTTTGCATCCTCAAACTTGTCCACCATCTTCTGGTTGATGCCAAGAGTTTTATCATTGGCAATTCATTCCTCTGACTTAACATTATTCCCTGTTAAGCTGCGGTTTCCCCAAGGAAAGGTAAGCCACAGGCCTTATGGCAAACCAATGCAACGTTCTTTAGCTGTTTCTCTGGCAGCGATTGTGGAAGGGAAGGGAAGAAGCAGGACAAGACCAGGAAGCCTAAAAAACCAGGAACTTTGGATTTGTATCCTAAGTCAATGCAAGTGAATGAAATAAATGTGAAACCCCACTTAATCCGCCCTATGAGGCAGGTAAAACTGTTAGCCCCATTTCTAGATGGGAAAACTGAGACTTAGGGACTTGTATACTTAGCCAAGGCCATTGAGCTAGTAGGGGAGAGAGCAAAGCGTTGCACTCAGGAAGTCTGGCCCTGAACCTCAAACCTCACTGCCCCTGGCTACATCTCTTCTGTTTCCCTCCATGAGCCTTTCCTGCTGGCATGGAGAGCAGTCCTCGGGGTTCAGAGAGTGAGTGGACATCAATAGGAGCCCCCTGCAGAGCCCTGTGGCAGCTCTCTGGGCGCGTTCCATATGGAAAGGGCCATTGTCCCCTCCAGGGGCACATGGCAGAGTTAATGGGTAAATGGCAGAGTTGGACTTGCCTCATCAATTTTTCTGTGAGGATTGTTGCTATTTGAGCAATGGAGTACAGCTTCATAAACCAGAGGGGCTCGTGCTCTACAGGAAACCTGATGTAAGACAGTGTTTGTTGTCAGTGGAATAACAGAAAAGACGGGCTGATTTGTTTGGGTGAACAAATAAGCCCACAGGCGAGCGTAAGTACATCACAGAATCGCAGAACTCGTTGGGACTTCAGACTCGTCTTGCATAACAACCCATGAAGCAACTGCCTTTAAATCACCCCCAAATACATACCCACAGCACCATCACCACTGCCACCAGCAGTAGTCCAGTTTAAGCACCTCCAAGAAGGGGGTACTCCCCCCAGAGCTGCCTTCGCTGCCGGCTGGGGGTAACAGAATGCAGTCCAGTCCTGGGGAATGAGGATGGATTTGGTGACTGTCAGGAACTCCTCGCTTAAGTGGCAGGGAGCGGGAATTCTCAGCAGCTCTAGCAGCGCCTCTGTCCCTGAGAGGTCACTGATATTCAGGTGGAAAAAGCCTCCAGATTTTCTTGGGAAGCAATGATGAGAAGGCGGGTTAGCTAAAGAGAACCCCACAGGATGTTGCAGGCATTTCTGGAGTGAGCGGCTACAGGCGCTTCTAGGCTGAGGTTTTGAACCATCTCCCCTCTGCTCCACTGCCATTTTTCTGGGATTTAGGCCATCAGGGGATGAGTGAAAAGGAGAGCAGAGAAGGATGTTCTTGAAGCTCTGCTGTAAGTCGCAGGGGCCTCCGGGAAGGAGCTGGGAGTCTCTAGCCAGGCAGGCCATAGGCCGCAAGGCATCTCTGCAGCAGCATGGCCCTGGCTCCAGAGAGAGCAGGTGACCAAGCACCAGGGACAACGCAGGCACCAGTCTTCCTAGCGCGGTCCTCCCTCTCCCAGTCCTCGGCTCCCTGCACGCACTTCTGGCTAACGCCTTTGGTATTACTAGTAGATACCAGCTATTGAGCGCCACTTTGTGCCTGGGCTGGTGCCACACACTTTATACGCATGAGCTTCTTTAATCACCACGTCACCAGAAGGCAGATATGATTGTTCTCCCCGTTCTTCAGGCTCAAAGAGCTTAGGTAATATGCACGAGGCCGCAATTCTAACCAGAGCTGGAACCCAGGCATCCATTTGGTCACATTCTCCTTGCCAATGAGGCAGGACCAAGTCTCTCGGCTACTCCAGACACAGTTCTTCACATTACCCTGGAGTTACCATCTGGCTACATTTTCCAGATCTACACAAAACCTTCAGTGGCTGTTTTGTTTTGTTTTTTTTAAATAGGGGAAACTTTTTTTAAGATTTATTTATACATACAAGAGCTGGGGTACAGGCCAGAGTCCAGGGAGGTGAGAGGATTCACCAGAGACAGAGCAGGGAGCAGAACAGGCAGACCCACTGAGAGACACCGCTGAGGGGAGCAGTGAGCGCAGCAGGAGAGGTCTGCTGCGCCATGTGGGTCCCCTCCCTGGCCGGCAGCAGGGATCGAACTCGTGCTGCAGTGGCTGCGGTTTGCTTCTTAGTGCGTTTCTTAACCCACTGCGCCACCAGGGAGGCCCAGGCTGTTTTTGCTTCTAGCACGAAACTCAAATTTGAGGATTGTATTTAAGGCCTCCTCAGTTTGGCCACAGCCCAGTTTTCAGATCCATTTGATATTATTAACATCATCCATCCATGCTCCACCCCACCTCCTCCCTCATACTCCAACCAAGCTGACTGACTCAGCACTCTCTGAAAATGCCACATCGCATCCAATCTATGTATCTACTGTTTCCTCAGCCTAGAAATTCCTTGCTCAAAGCACCCTCCTTTCCACACCTCGACAACTTAATCCTTCTTCAAAGCCTGGCAGACATGCCAACTCCTCTCTGAAGATTCCTCCATCCTCCCAGTTAGTTACTTCTGCCCCCTCCAGCCTCCTAGGTCCCTTTGTGGTTAATAACCTTATAATGTTTTCACGTTCTCCGTGTTAGCTACTCCTGCCAGAGTATCTCTGAGTCATAGCAGAAGACTCCAGCAGAAACAGGAACCATGCCTGTGTTCAGCTCTGTGGCTGAGTGACGGGAGTTGTCAGCTCAGGGTTTGTGCAAGCCAAGACCTAGCCTCGTAAATATCTTTGGAAGGTCTAGGTCATGCCAGTAAATGCAATCCAGGGAGGAGAGGAAGAGGAGTCTGAAAGAGGTGGCACAAACTGGCAATCTTGCCTCATTCACTTCCAGGTGTTCCCATCAGCTCTTTCGCTGCTTTTGTGGCCCTGCCAGCTAATGAAAAGCAAGCAAGCATCCATCTTCCCCAATCTTGCAAAACCAAACTTTTTAAATATTTTAAAATTCCTAATAGCATCTCCTTGGGGGAAGGTTGCATGCAACAACCCAGATGAAACTCAAAACTTAAGGTTCATCAAGACACCACAACATAGCAGATGCATCCTCTGTCGTTGCATTCAATCACATTCAACAGTCAAAACCCATCTATGCTTTTAGATGTCAGAATAGCAGTTACCTTTGCTGGGCTTGGGGGCATGTTGACTGGGTGATGGCCCTATAGGAACATTCTGGGGTGCTGAAAAATTCCTTATCTTGATTTGAGTGGTGGTTAATGGAATGTTTATATGAATACTTGTTGAGTTATAAAGTTTTAATACCTCAATTTTAAAAATAAAAAATCTTTCCCCCAATTTCCCATAACCCAAACTTTCAAAATATTTTCAGTAATTTCTCATGTATCTTAAGAGCAGCCTGTATCCCCAAGCCACAAAACCACAAAAAAAAACCCTCCAAAGACAAAATAATTCCTCAATATCTACACATATCTTAAGATCTGCAACTGAAGGAGATCTTCGGTTGAGATGATTTGAAGACCACGGTCTAGAAGTCAAGTGCTAGAGAAAACACTGAACTACCCAGAGGCATTGAGGGGTAGTAAGATTTAAATTTGAGGGCCTCCCTGGTGGTGTAGTGGGATAAGCAATGCAGTATGAAGCAAACCTCAACTACTGTAGCCCAAGTTTGATCCCTGCTGCTGGCCAGGGAGGGGACCCACATGGCACAGCAGACCTCTCCTGCCTCGCCTGCTGCTCCCCTCGGCAGTGTACTTCAGTCAATCCACCTGTTCTGCTCCCCACTCTGTCTCTGGTAGATCTTCTCATCCCCCACACTTCTGGCCTGTACCCCAGTTCTTGCATGCATAAATAAATAAATCTTTTTTTAAAAAAAGATTTAAATTTGATAAACCAGGTAGTTGTGCTTACTGTTCTGAAATTGCTTGGAAATACACCTGCTGCTAGTGTGTTTATGAAGCAGAACTTGAACCTACAGAAAAATGAAGATACAGGCATTAACCTTTTCATTGCACCAGCAATAGATATATTTTAAATGGTACATAGAAGCAAAAGGATTAAATTCTACTTTACAAAAGAACAACCAGACACCAGCTCCTCATTCAAACTGAGGAGCTCCCTCTATGTTCAAGATGGAACAAAAGAGCGAAACCCATCATTTCTATTAGCTCATTGCTAAAAATCCGACTTCAAATGGCACAAACAATGTTAGGAAGGGCCCTTGTCTGCGCAGACTCCAGGGCCAAAGTTTGAAGGGAGTGCTGTAGAGGAAATGAGAGTTCCAACTTCATAGTAGTTAGAGCATGCTGAACACATGTGCTAATGCTTGACAGGGCTGCTCACAGGATCGGTTTGACCCTGACTCACAGACACCCTCAAATATACGGTCCTTCTGACTCCAAGCCCAGCCATGTGCCAGAGTAATCTGTTTGTTTGATGTGTGATTTCTACTTCTGTCGGTTTGTGTTACAGCCCATTTTTATGTAAAAAATGAAGAAAAACAATAGCTGTGGGGTCGTGAGAGGACAGGCACGTGGGACGCTTGGCTCGCCTAGGGGTCATGGCCACTGGTAGGGAAGTTCAATGTCTTCCTCTGGGACATGATCAGAAAATTTGGCAGTTGAACTAGAGGTTATTTGTCTGGATACTGTGGACTACTATGCTGGGCGTTGTTGTCACGTGAACCTCCAAACCCACCTTCACTGCCTGTCCTCCACTTTGGACATTGTCTCTTGACCCAAAATCTAATGACTGAAGCAGATTTTTTAAAAATACAGTCCCATTTCCATAGATTCTGTGATAACTGAAAGCTCCCATAAAAAGCCCATCCAATGTTCCCTGAAATAAAGGAGAATGCTTGCATTAAGGGCCTTTTTTCTCCCACCTATTCATGTGCAAAAGACAGATTCAAGGAATAAAAAACATCATATTTACATGTTCCTAAAATATTCACTCTTTTAAAACATGCTTTAATGTTGATCATAACAAGGAGGTAGTGTGCTTGGCTTGAAGGAAAGATAGGTTTATTAAGTGGCTAGTTTTAAAAAAACCTAAAGACATAATTGGATCCAAAAGTACAAGAAAAATTAATCTCAACAAAATATCTCCTGGACTCAGTTTCTGAGCAATTGCCCTATAGTCTATAATTATGAATAAAATACCCTTTGAAGAGACCTCATCAGAATCAGAGCGAAATGAGAACAATAGGGTAGGTATTACAAAAGATTGGTTCTTCTCAGATAATTGTTTTTAATAAAATGGTAAAAGTGTAGAAAACACCAGGCAACTATAATTAGGATAATAATCTATTGTTCTACAGGAATATGTACCCTGTTGTCTCTTCTATTGGGAAGCAACAAAGAAAATGAAGTAAAGGATGGGTGAACACGTTTGAAGGATAGTTACGCATTGAACTGTAGAGGTCATTAATTAATCTTTCCTTTATAGCAGAACCAACTAAATAAGGAAGCGTGAACATTGTGTGGTGTGTGGGCTCTGGAGCACTCTTTCTCAGACACCCAAGGAGACTGGGGACCACTTGCAGATATGGCAGTATACGTTTTCTATTTCTTTGCTCTGCCTCAATGGCAATCAGCCGCAAAGTACCTACAACGATGAGGTCTATTCCCTGTCGATAGTGACTATGTGACCAATTGTAGGACTTTTAGCTGGGAGAAATTCCCACAATGGCAGATCCATGAAGATAGGTTTTCACTTGATTGTGGTTTGAATAGGGATGTGTTTTCAAGTCCCAGCACCTAACAAGATGTGAGACATCCAAGCCAAAAGATCTGTTTCTCATCTTCATTTTCCAGATACAAGGGGGGGGTGGGCACCAAACCATCTCCCCCACTCTGGAACTGGGAGGAGAAGAACATCTTTGTCCAGAAGTTCCCCTGCCCCTGCTGCTCTGGGTCAGCCCTTTCCCAGTGCTGTAGATGCATGTGCCCTTGGCCACCCCAGGGGAACTGCCCCTACAGGCTGAGCTCACATGCCTCATGTGCATGCCCTGCCACGTGCACTTCAGGCAAGGTCCCCACCTCCTGAGCAACTTAATTCTTTTTCTTCTCCCCTGAAACCACAGACCCTCAAACAGCTAGGTGCAAACAATCCTGATTTAAGTATAAATTTCACAGTGGTATTCAGGAGTTAATAATACAGGCTGTAGAGCAGGACAGTACAAGTTCAAGTCTTCTACCATCTATAGGTGCCATCTATAGTTAAGGAAGGACTGAGTGGTCATCCCTAGAAAATTTTAGACTTTTAAAGTAAACCCTGATGAATTACAATTGTCTTCTCTAATTGTTCGTTTTCCATAAAAACAGAATCTTCTCTGTCCCCTTCCATTAGACAGTCCTTCTATCCAACATGCACACAATGTCCTCCCACGGACGCGTGTGCACGCGCACACACACACACACTCATACTACTAACTAAACTCCAGAGTTTCACCAGCTTTTCCACTCGTGTCCCTTCTCTGCCCCCAGGCTCCAGTGTGGAATGGCACATTACATTTAAAGTCTTCTTGGTTTCCTCCAAGATAGAACAATTTCTGGGTCTTCCATTGTCTTTCTTGACCTTGACTCAGGTGAACACTAGTTTACTGGATATTCTGTGCATGGGGCTAGGGAGACCACTGTGGCTCATTAAGTTTAGAAAATGCTAGCTTAAACAAGACTTTTTAGATAACAGGATATGCTAATGTGTTTATGAATATTCAGAAGGGCCTTCCATAAGCAGCACTTCCCATACATTTGGCCACAGAGGTCGCGACTCACAGTCTCCAGATGAGGGGGCTCCATAGGGAAATTCTGGTGTCGATGATTAGTGTTACTATCATCTCCCTGCTCTCTCCTGCTCTAGTCTTGTACTCCTTCTCTCCATTTTCTAGTCAACCACTGGAGTGAGCTTTCCAAACTGCAAAATTGCTTCCAGAACTTTCTTCAAAACTGGACTTGAACTCGAACCCTTTAACATGTGTTTCAGATCCACCCCTGCCTGGGCGGGACTTGCCCTCCCAGCTGTGGCATCACTGGTGGAACAGAAACTAATTCCAGCTCAGCTTGCTGGGAGGGGCCTGAGCTGGGAGGGGGGTGTGTACTTCTTTGTTTGCTCTAGGGACTGCCCTTCGAACTTCTCCATCCATGACCACGTTCGATTCCTCCACACACTTTTCCAGCCAGAGGTCATTCCATCTCGTGCCCTGAATGCTGCCGGGGGAGCTCACCATGCCTGAGGCCACCACACTCAACCTTAGCAAGCTCTTTTTAGAGCTCATCTCTTCCTTTGCACTCCTCCCAGAACTCCGATCTCCAACTGTACTAGGTAGTCCAGAATATTTCCAAGCCTCTCTCCTCTGTCTCAACACTCTCGCTCTGCCTTTCATACCCTCCTCCTTGGTCTATCAAAACCCATATCATCCTTCTGGTCCAGTTCAAACGCTACCTCCTCTCTGAAACCCCTTTCCCTCTTCCACCTGCCCCCAAACTAAGATCAGCGTGAATCATTCTGTTCCTGGAGTCTCATAATTATAGTATCTACTTGCACCACCACTGCCCTCTGGCCCGCATCTCATTTTTTGCCACCTACTAGAATTAGCTGCACCTCTGGGACCTACTCCAGTCGGTGGACTCCTTGAACTCCAGACAACCGGCCTTGCGTGCCATGATAAGCTTAGTGCCTCTTCTTTCTCCCTGCAGAGGATAAGCACTCATTTAACGTGTGACAGGTGAATATGCAAAATTCTGTAGCCCTTTGTACTTTGAGTCTCTGTTTTGTCTCACAAGAATCCCATGGGGGTGGAGTTATGATTAGTTCCAGGTTACAGTTAGGACAACTGAGGCATGGATTAGTTAAAAGTGACTCAATCAGGCATCTCATAGCTACCCAGGCAGAGTCGCATTTCCAGGTCTGTTCTTTCCAACCTTGCTGCACGGGCTTCTTGAGTAAGTGAGCAAGTGCGTGCTCAGAACTGGGCTATGGGGGGCCCAGAAATGAGTAGGGATGAAGGAGTCTTTCAGCTGGGATGGGTATGGGTGGCTAGCTTTATGGACAAAAATGCCCTGACCTGAGAAAGACAGTGAAGATAAAGAGCTGAGAAAAGGTTTGGAGGCAGGGACGGGTTGGTGGCTACCAGAGGAAGACAGCTACTGGTTGTCAAAGACCGGGCAAGCTGGGAAGAGCCGTGTCAGGCTGGAAATCTGTTCGGAGACAGTGATGAAGCCAACACTCTTTGATTGCCTAAAATTGGCTGTGCAGAAATGGATGGCAATGGAGACGTTTGCTGCTGGGGAGAGAATATACTTTAAATTTAATGAGGACAACTCTAGAAGCCCTGCTGATTCCTGATTGATAAGTACTAAGGCGCCTCACTTAACTTGCAGGCACAGCTGTCTGCATCGAGCATGGTGGGTATTGGGCAGCCGCTCGGCCCACAGGGAAACAATCTCTGCCTTTTTGCCTGTTTGCGATTTCACCTCCTGGACAGCAAGTGGGAGAAGAGGGAAGCCTGTATCCCTGCAGCCCCCCCAAAAGGTTATTTTGTCCAAGACGAATGTTGCCTATTGAATTCTCACTAGCCTGATTAGAAAGGATTATTCTGAAGGTCTGTGAAGTATCTAGTAACCAATCTTCCTGAGTTATTTTTGAATAGCTATTGAATGGATAATTTCCATACCCATTATCAAAATGATATGCTGGAGGTGAAATTTAGCTGTATTGTATTTGATCAGTAATTGCAGAAATGTTTCCCTCAGACTTAATGCCTTATTGGTAGCAGGTCTCCCTACAGGCGCAAAAGACTTTGGGATACTTTTGGGTTGACACAAATGCTTTATTATTGTAATATTTTTGTTGCGGTGGGGGAGGGGAGAAATGAGGTTTATTTGGGCATCTGAAGATGAACTGAAAGTTTTTTTTTCAGCTCCTGAGAGCAGCATTTGGCAACATAGCGCTTTCCACCAGCAACAGCCCCAGTGCTCTGGAACAAGAGCAGACCTCAGGGCCTCCCCAGGGATGGCAAGTCCGATGACGACAGCCATCCAGGCAGAGCCCCGTTTCCAGAAATAAATGAAAAAGCAAATGAAGGCAGAGATTTTGACTATGGAAGGGTAACTCAAGTCCTGGGGTTCACTTCGTGCCTCTGCATGGCAAGACTCTAGATCAGCCGCTGCCAATGGAAATAGAACGCATGCCACGTGTGTAATTTTCATTTTGCCAGTAGCCCCATTTTTAAAAGGTGAAAAGGAACAGATGAAATGAGTTTTAAGCATATATTTTATTTAACCAAACATATCCAAAATATTAGCATTTAGACATGAAATCAATATAAAATATTAATGAGATCATTTACATAGTTTTCACACTCACTGACATTTGGCTGTATATTTCACCTGAGAACACATCTCCATTCAAAATAGCCCCATTTCAGGTGCTTGGTAGCCATGTGCGATGGCAGGGAGCATCCTGAACAGCACTCGTCTGACTTGGGTTCCATACCAAGGACTGCAGCTTCCAGCTCGTCCCTGATTTTAGTTGGTCCCTGTGGCTTGCTTTGTGCCTGGATCAGGGAAAAGCTCAGCTTGCCCTGATCTTTTATATGGATCCCTGTCCCCATTCAATCGTGTAGCTTTATGCAGACCCTGCCAAGATTGTCAAATCCAAAAATCAAAATCATCTGCTGACAGGGCAAGTAACGTTGTGTAATAATGATTTATGCAAAGAAAGGAGAAGGCAGCCTCCCGTTTTCTGTCGGACGAAAAAGATGGTAGAGACGCTGTCAGCTGCAATTTGGCCCACCCTGCCCTCTTGCTCCTGAGCAACTTTTAGCACCTGGCCTTTCGCTGTGCCTCAGCCGGGCTTTCCGATGGTGATTTTGGAAACAAATCCCAGTAGAATCAAAACAAAGGTGCCTCATTTGGTGGGTTTTGTGCTGCCAAAGTGAATCTTGCTGAAAATTGATAGGTGAAAGTGGATTCCTTTATATTGAAGTCTTTAAAAGTTGCAGATTTTAATTTTGTTGTGGTGGGTTTGCACCCATAGCTGCACGCTAAGCATACCGAAGGAAGGTCATTACATGGGGTCATTCATGGCCACACTGTAGACTGTTCACTTTGGGGAGTATAAGACTAATTTTACTATATGTAGACTGATTTGGAATTGATTTTTCTTCTCTCTGTCACTGCTACATAATCCTATCAGTTTCTAATTATTTCACATGTATGAGATTTGTCAGTTTCATAATATGGTTCAATTACCGAAAGACAAAGTAATTTACATTCTACTATGGTTACCTCCCCTCCCCACCCAAGCATAACACAGTGCTGAGGATTTGATGCCAGTAATGCTTGTCCACTTGACCTGATTCCAAGTTGCCCGACAATTTACCTCTGAAAAAAGCTGTAGTCGTTCTTCTGATATACTGACAAATTGCTATTACTTCTTCCTCCCCTTCCTTGAATGGCTCCATTTAGAGAGTTGATGTGCTGTGATTAAAGCAACTAATAATGAGTTGCTATATCATAGTCAGCTGGTGAAAAACGCAGTCACCTAGCTGATTTGTCTACTTGACTTTTAAACTGTTGACTGCTCTTCTGAATTGACTGAAAAAACTGGTATTTTGGCATTCTCTCTAAGGTTTCAGTCTCTTCAATCTGTCCGGCATTTTGTTGAATGTCTACTATGTGCTAATCCTGCACAATGGTTTTGAAGATCTTGGTTTGCAAGTTCAGTAGTCAATACTAGGGACATGTTAGAGCACTGTTTCATATATTTTGAAATATTTTATTTATGCATCCAAGCACTGGGGTACAGGCCAGAGGTGGGGGGGAGAGGATTCACCAGAGACAGAGTGAGGAGCAGAACAGGCAGATTGACTGAAATCCACTGCTGAGGGGACCAGCAGGCGAGACAGGAGAAGTCTGTTGCACTATGTGGGTCCCCTCCCTGGCCAGGGATCAAACTCATGCTGCAGTGGCTACAATAGCTTCATAGTGCCACCAAGGAGACCCCTGCATTGGACTTTTATGTGTAGTTCCAGGGTTGCCCTCATAGGATGATGGGGTCCTGTTTGCATGATGTTGGAGTTATCAGTATGAATAGAACAGTTAAAATCCAGGCTAGCTACAGCTTTTTCCCAAACATTTCACTGTTTGGTTGATGTTCTCATCAATACCTCTTTCAAGCAAGCTCCTTAGTTGATAAAAATCACCTAGATAAATATAATTCATGGCTAGTTTAATCACTGGAATCACTGGAACAGTCTCACTTTTGAAATCTATTTCTCTAACTTTCTCCTATAATTTTTCATTTTATACCACTCAGACTGACATGGATAGAAGGCTAAGTAAAGCAATAAAGCAGATTAAAATACAAGACTAAATGAAAGCTACTCAGTCTGCAGAGGCGGCCCTGAAGAAGTTTTTCATAACAAGAAAGTCCTGCAGCTTCTAGTGTTTGAACATGCATTTTATGTTCTGGTTGTGATTCAAATTACCCTAATATGTTGACAGGCAAAGGAAAAGTATTACCCCATAAAAATTCCCTTTAAAAAACGGAAGCTATCCAATTTGCTTGTCTAAAAGACAGTGTTGCCAGGCATTCCCACCTCCTTGGAAATTAGTTCCAGCAGGTGAATAATTACATTCCTACCTTGGGCTGGGAAAGGTTCTTTACTAGGTGCTGGGAGTCATCAGCCTCATAATCTTGGAATTTATGTAAAATAACATCCCCGTGAGCTTTACAAACCAAATGAGCACATTTAAAACATAATTGAAGTTCTGCTTTGTTGAAAGAAACAAATGAGACTGGACATTTTTATTTTAAATAATACCTCTTCCACACGTGTAAACGGACTGCCCTCTTCTGTATGCCAATGTCAAGGTCGAGGACCTGCTGACATTTAAAAAATAACTTATGTCCAATGGAGGACTTTTAAAGTGGGGTTTTATTTCCGCTCTTCTTTTGTAAAACCACTAAACACGGCAAATAAAATAGCAATGTCGTTATTGATGCAGTTATAATCACAGGTGCAATGCTGAGGTCTATTAGCTAAGATTTAAGTTAAGAAAAATTAGGTCACAACCTGTCGGGATGGCTTCCTGCTGCTTTCTGAAAGGCAGCACCTAGAGTCTGTTCTTAGAGTTTAATGTGCCTATGTTTGCGCCTGGGTTCTTGTTAAAATGCACATCTGAACCTGAGGCTGTGAGATGCCCTGAGATGGGGATTTCTCGCAAGTTCCCTGGTAATGCTGATGCTGCTGGTCCACAGCCCACACTTCGAGTAGCAAAGTCACAGACGTGTAGGCCACATTTGTGTTTGCAGGAATGCATTCTGTTGTTGGGTCCCAGGGGAAATTCCCCTGCTCCATCTAGTTAACAGTGGCTAGACGGATGTTGGTGAATGAAAGAAAGGAGAAGGGAGGGCCTCCCTGATGGCGCAGTGGGTTAAGCAACGCACTATGAAGCAAACTGCAGCCACTGCAGCACGAGTTCGATCCCTGCAGCCAGCCAGGGAGGGACCCACATGGCACGGCAGACCTCTCCTGCTGTGCCTGCTGCTCCCCTCAGCAGTGTACTACTGTTGATCTGCCTGTTCTGCTCCCTGCTCTCTGTGGTGAATCCTCTCACCCCCCCACACCTCTGGCCTGTACCC
>JAGFMF010012119.1:1202918-1225375 GCA_019455555.1 Galemys pyrenaicus
GCTTGTATGCATAAATAAATAAATCTTTAAAAAAAATTATAAGTCATAAGGCCTCCCTGTTGGTGCAAGGGGTTAGGTCACAGTACTCTGAAGCTATCTGAAGCCACTGCAGCACGAGTTCAATCCCTGGCCAGGGAGGGGGACCCACACGGCGCAGCAGATCTCTCCTGCTTCGCCTGCTGCTCCCCTCAGCAGTGTGTTTCAATCTGCCTCTTCTGCTCCCTGCTCCGTCTCTGGTGACTCCTCTCCCCACCCCCCTCCACCTCTGGTCTGTGCCCCAGGTCTTGTATGCACAAATGAATCTTTAAAAACATAAATCCGCCAGGGGTTCATTACCACTACCTACCCAGTGAGGCCCACACCCCCAGGTCGACATTCAAGTCCTTCGTGTTCAGACCCCAGCCTAACTTCCAGTCTTACCTCTGACTTTTCCTGGCCAGGCAATCTCTGTGCGCTAGTCCAGTTGTTCGAAATTTTTGTTTTTATCCATGGGACACATCTTCCCTTAAATAAGATCTTGTACAAACCCTCATATAGAAAACAGACTAAGAGGCGCTGTGCTAGAAACTGAGGCAGGTGCCTTGAGACCCCTCCCATTTGACCTCCCCCCTGCCCTACCGTATACCTTTCAAACAGCCCGGTAGACAGCAAATTGAAAATCATACTCTAGCCAATCTGAAACACTCTATTCCCTACAAAGCTGAGCATCCCATGCCCACCACCTTAATGTCTCTCGAGAGCATTTACGCAGGTCCACAACCTACCCACACTCCAGGCCCAGCCAGATGTCATCTTCCCCATGGAGATGTCCCTAGTCCCATCAGACATGACTCCTCCTCTGGACTTGGGTCATGCACCTTCTGTACCCTTATTTCCTTGTTCTCTGTCTACTGGAGATTGCTTTTTAAGTTGCTTATCTTACAAGTCTGTAGGGTCCCTTGAAAGAAGCATCAGTCAGAGCTTGCTGAATGGAAACTTCATCTTTGTAGCCCCCATGGTCCTCCTACAGCTTCTCGCACCCAGTAGGTGCTCAACACAGATTTGTTTATTAGATGAACAAACGAATGAATGAGTTTTTGTTGGCTACGTGAATGAATGAGTGAATGAGGTTCTACGTCGTATAGAACAAAACCAGGTTATTTTTTTAAAGATTTATTTTTTTATTCATATAAGAACTGGGGTACAGGCCAGAAGTGCAGGGGTGGGGTGAGAGGATCCACCAGAGACAAAATGGGGAACAGAACAGGCAGATTTGACTGAAACACTGCTGAGGGGAGCAGCGGGCACAGCAGGAGAGGTCTGCCGCACCATGTGGGTCCCCTCCCTGGCCAGGGGCAGGGATTGAACGCGTGCTGCAGTGGCTGCAGTTTGCTTCATAGTGCGTTGCTTAACCCACTGCGCCACCAGGGCAGGCCCCAAAACCAGATTTTTTAATGGAGCTAAAATCGAGCTTGTTGTTTGTTTCTTTCTCCTTTGGTCATAAAAACAGACAATGAATCCAGTCCCCTGCGGCTCCTAACAGCTTCACTGAGATGCCAGATAACGTTACTGAATTTATGATTGGCTTAACGAAAAGCTTGTAGCAAAATTATCCTAGTGAGGAAACGATCCTTTGGGGGACTTCAATTTCAACTGGTAAGGCAACATTAGCTTTAACTGAAAGAAAACATCTCATGTGTAGGCCTCACACAGCTGGTGAGTGCGCCAGAAGGAGCTTGTCCCGGGGCTCCCTGCAGCAGACGCAAATAGGAAGAAACTCACCATGGCAAACTGAAGAGAGGGAAGCATGCAGTGTGACCTTACAAAAGTCTCCCTCTGGGGGCCCCATTTCTCATTTCGTGAGTATGTAGATGGAGTCTCATTTCGATGGTCTCCAAGTCTCTCTCCTGGCCAAGTCAGCTCTGGCTCTCCTGAATGTGAGCAGGTGAGCGGTTTCCACTGGACAGTGTGAGTTAGCTCCTCCACATGAGCGCCTGGCATTCACCCTTCCCTTTCTTGAGGACCTTCTAGAAACCCTGCTGCGTAGGAGCGACAAGGCCAGCTTTGTGCTTTCCCTTGCCAATGACCCCTGTGGGATACGTTCCCACAGCAAGACAGGTGAATGGAGATGTGTCCAGGGAAGACCACCATGCTCATCAGCCATTCTCGTGGCTGGATCAGCCCGCTTGCCCCCAGCCATCCCAGAGGTGAAGAAGAATGAGGCTGCTGGTCACAGTCTCAGCCATGGCCCACCACAGGGCGGTCATGAACACACACTACAGCGCGAGGGACCTGCTGTGGGCTGAAGGCTTGTGTGGCCCCAAACTTCATGAAGCCCTAACCCCCAACATGGTGACATGGTGTCTTCATTTTCCCTGAGGAGAAGAGGAAGAGTCTTCTGTCTTGTTCACTGTTACTGAGCTTTCCCAACTCTTCCTTCCATCCTTGGCTGACTTGTAGCTCAGCACACACAAAGCTAGTGCCTTTGTGGCCAATGACTCCTAGCTACACACTTAAGGTTCGTTCATGAAACTGTTACAAGACTCTTTGAAGCTCTCTGTATATCTTTCTCATTCACCTCCCACCCAGATCAGCCAGTCTGTTCAGTGAACGCAGAGGGAGAAGTCATCGAGTGGACTTTATTTTCATTCATAGAGTGCGTACACTATGCCAAGTGCTATTCTCAAAGCTTACGTGTGTCATCTCATGCGATTCTCAATCCAACCCAGTAGTTATGGTCTATTATCCTTCCCACTTTGAAAATTACAAAAAAACACAAATGTGAGAAAGTTCGCTATGTGAAAACACGCAGTCTGTAGCGAGCTAGGCCCCTGGTGGCAGTTTTGGGTTGAAAGCATCTTGCCCTGGTCATCCTGTAGCTGTGTCCCTCCCACAGGGCAAGGGAGCTGCAGGGTCAAGGAGAAGTGTCCACTGTGACCAGGCTGCCCTCCACTCTGCTGTGCACTCAACTCAGGGCGCCAGGGGCCTCCGATTTCCCTGCCGAAAGGACTCCAAACTCACTTCTTGTGGCAAGGGGGATGCTTCCTGGTGTCCATCTCCTCGAGAGCAAACGAGCTGCCGGTATGACCACCCCGAGGCCTGAGGAGTGACTGAGGGGTGGCTGTTTGCACGTCTGGGGGCAATTCGGGAGGTGCGGGCTGAGGCGTCTATTCGCATCTGCACAGCCCCTGTGGCGAGAGCTGGCACCCACCTTAGCAAGAGGAGACACGGGCTGGGAGCCAGGGACTGACTCCACGTGGACATGTTCCCCCCAGAATCCCAAGGAGTACAAAAATTTTAAGTTCCACCCCAGTCTTTCAGGTTGTCATAAAGTTGCGTTTGTTGTGCTGAGTGGCTAAAACATACTTTATATTGGCCACTTTGCTAGTAAGTCCCAGCTAATTCTTGTCTCAGCTGCTCAAATTTTATTTTTTTAAAAGATTTTACTTATTTATGCATACAAGCACTGGAGTGCAGGCCAGAATCACGGGAGGTGAGAGGAGTCACCAGAGACAGAGCAGGGAGCAGAAGAGGCAGATGGACCGAAGTACACTGCCGAGGGGAGCAGCGGGCGAGGCAGGAGAGGTCTGTTGCGCCAGGTGGGTCCCCCCCCTGGCCGGCAGCAGGGATCGAACTCGTGCTTCGGTGGCTGCAGTTTGCTTCAGAGTGTGTTGCTTATCCCACTGCGCCACCAGGGAGGGCCGCAGCTGCTCAAATTTTAGAGGCAGGCTTGCACCCAGATGTAACTGGACCCATTGTGCTCTTGTTTCAGGGATTAGCTCAAATGTTGCCTCCTCAGGAATTCATCCCAAAGGGCAGGAACCACAGCTGCTTTTGCTCTCTCCTTCATTTCTGCCAGTGTCCCCCACCCAACCTACCTGTCCAGTCACAATTGGCCAGCACCATCTGTCTCCCAGGAGACTGTGAACTAAGAACTAAAACTCTCCCCTCGACCTGCCCCTTGAAGCCCAGTAGTGTCTCCCCCAAATATATATCTGGGGTGTCTATTGAAAGAAAAAATGAAAAGGAAGAAGATAAAAGCACTATGTGAAGCAATCTGGAAATTTCTTGACACAACAATGAACTGACCAGAGCTGCTTCTCTTTCTTTTCCCTTTTTAAGGGGAAATGCCCAAGACAAAAAAGGAGAGACAAGTATCCTGAATTTCCTTGTGTCCTCCAGCTGATAAACTCATAACCAATCTTCTTTCATCTGCACCTTCACTCTCTCCACCCCGATCTTGGCTTATTTTGAAGCAAGCCACGAACATACCATTTCAGCGAGAAATGCAAGAGTTCGTTTATCAAGAGTTTGGTCTCACCATGCCCAACTGAGCCGCCACTGGAAACTGGCATGACTAGAATTAATTTGGGCACCTGTGGACATTTAGGGACCCGGGTCTCCTGCAGACTGGCAGCCTGTGTGTGCCCCAGGAAGGCCATCTCTTCTTCCCACCATGAGCTTCAGTGGCAAGGAGCTGGCCAGCCTGGGGACCATGGCAGTGGCTCCGCACTGAGCTGGCCATCTTTCTGTGCTCACTGCAAAACCCCATACTTTGTGATTTTCAGCACCTTTGTGCACATCCATGCTGACTTGTCTTAATTCTGTCAAAGCCTTCTCCCTCTCCCCTGGAGCTGTCTGGGAATTCTGGTTCATTGTTGCTGGCAGTTTTTTACTTCCTTTGTGCTTAACTTGTTGAAATACGAAAGGAGTTGGACAGTGCCAGACAATATGGCCCCCGTCACGCCACATTTTACATTGAAATCATCTTTAAGGGCTTTGCTCCTTGACACAGATGGCCTCCATATCCTAGGAGATGGTCTTTTGGCACGAAAATGAAAAAGCTGTACCCCCTGTGAACCAAGAAACTTGGCGAGTTTATTCTGGCTCAAGTCAAACGGAGACCTCATTGTCCCACAGCCTCTGTGTCTCCTCCATAGGGAACGTCTGTGATTCTTGTTAAACACATACATAAGTCTGCACTCCCCTTCCTACCTAGTGGTTAGGGCCTATCGCACTAAGGCCCCTCCCCTCTCCTGAAGCAGAAAGAGGGCTCCCCCTTGAATTCTGCTGTAGACGGGAGGGTCCGCCTGAGTCTGGGCCCTGCTCCCGCAGAGCCAGCTTCAGAAAGCCTGAGCTGCTGCCTCCTGCCTGCACCGGTGCCTCCTGTCACAGCCCGCTGCTGCTTCTCCCGCTCTCACCGGGTTAGCTATGTGATTGCTACCTCTTAGGAGCCTCACCTTTTTCTTCAGTGACCTTTCTGGCTTCTTCAGTAATTAATACCTCTCTTACGGCAGGAGAAGTAGGCAAATCTATAATCACCCTTTCAGTCTCTCTCCTGACTTGCTTTATACTTCACTGACTCTGGCTGGGACCACACATCACCCTCCTCATTCTATTTCTCTCCGTGTGAGTCCCAGTAACCCTTTGCTTTCCATCTCTTTATTTCAGATTTTCCATTCGCTGGACCAAAGGGACATCAGACAGAATCTCCCTGGAAAGCTTTCTTTTTCCACTAACTTTCCCATACTTGTCCACCATAGCACATGCCTAAATTGTAATGTGTGCAGTGAATTCAGAATTGCATTTTTAAATATTGTGGTATTTCTTAATTGAGGAAACATTAGCTTGATACACTGTATATGATTTAGGGGTATAAGTTCATACCTCCTCAATGTCTGTCCCTGCCCTACCCTCACCACCAAGGCACCCACAGTCCTCCCCCATACTCCATTGGGACCCCTCCCCACTTTGTTCCCATTCACATCCTCCCCCTTCAGTAGCCTTAACTCCACAGTCATGATTGTAGGGCTCCTTTGGGTTTAGTTTTGTCAGTTCCTTTGTCTTTTTCTTCTATAGTCCACATGTGAGTGAAATCATGCAGAATAGTCTTTTCCTTCTGATTTAATTAGCATCATCCCCTCCAGTTCCAACCATTTTGTCACAAATGCAAGATTTTGTCTTTTTTATGATCGAGTAGTATTCTAGCAGGCCGCATCTTCTAATCCACTCATCTGACTTGGGCGCTTAATGTCTCTAGAGTAAATAGTGCTACAATGAACGTAGGCATGCGTAGAGCCCTTCAAGTTAGTGTTTTTAATGGTTAGTCCCTTCCTCCCTCCTTATGCTTCAGGAGGGTAAGGTTGGCATCTGGGCCATCATAGATCCTCAATAAATATTCACTGCAAAGGGAATAAAATGAATGCATTTGAGTCCTTTTTTTTTTTGCATTTTTTTATTCTTTTAAAATTTGACCTCCTCTTACTGTCTTCTAGTTTTATTTATTATTACAAATCAAACCAAGTGTTCCTTGGGAAAAACTCTTCTTTCATATCATAATTCCATATACTTCAAGGTCGACCCTTCTTTTTTGCTGTTGATTTTCAGCTATTATGTTTGTCAAGAAATTACTTATTAAAGCCACAGTTTTAGGGAACCAATGGCCTCTTGTTTTCATGGGGATTTTTTCCATCAGACTTTAGTGGTAACATCAGTTGATCAGCTATGTAAATTCATCAATCAATGTTAACTAGTTTTTAATAGTCTCTATAACTTTCTAGGTTCTACTACTTGGTACCAGGAAGCATCTAATTGTAGGCATATTCATGTGTATATGTGTGAGTTTCATTTAAGACTTAGGGAAAATATGAGAAAATCCAAGGAGTTGTATGAACCTGAGAATAAACAATATATGAATTTCTCTCTTGCTTCTTGGATTGTTTTAAGAAATTAGGTTGAAACTTCCAAGATAAAGAAATATCAAAAGGAGCAATTCTGGTGACCTCAGAAGCCTCTCTTTGAAAGGCTTCTGATAAAGACCATTACATTCAAACATAATCACACATGAACTAAAGTCCTAGCTTGCTAATCACCAAGTGGGAATTGAAAAATTGTTATTATTTTTATGAGTCTATTTCCTCATCTGTAAAACAAACTTGTTTAGATTATACATACTAAATGTGTAGAACTGACAAAGATTCATATGTAGAATCTACAACGACCCCCCCTAAAGTTAATTAAAAACTAACCTCCCCTCCCAAAAAATAAATGGGCAAAGTATGTGATGCAACAATTTACAGAAAAGGAAATCTGAATGATGAATGAAGACACGAAATAGTATTAACTCTCCTTAGTTACTACAGAAATACAAATTAAGTTCCTAAAAGATAGAATATTGCACATGACTCATCCAATTGGCAAAAATATTAGTCTGGCAGTGTGAAAACTGGCATGGGCATAGAGAAATAGGCCCTTTTACACTTTACCAGAGGGATTGTCTATATGAAGACTTTTATAATGATATCTAGTAACAGATGTCCATACCCAAGGACCCAGCGATCCCCATTCCTGATATCTACAAAAAGACATCAATAAGCATGTCCACTACAACATTGTAACGGTGAAGCTCTGGAGACATAATAGCAAGGAATTGGAGACACAATGTCTACCAACAGGAGGAGTGCAGAATAAACAGAGGTGTAGTTACTCACACCACAGAATACCATATAGCTGTGGATAGGAACAGACAGAAACTACAGGCCACAACATGGATGCATCTCAAGCATAATCCTGACCAAAAATCTACCAGCAATATGAGGCACATAGTATCAAGGCATCTCCATGAAGTGTGCAGACAGGACAAACAGTATTCTATATTACCTAAGGATTCACACAACGTTATACAGATCACATAATTTCTAAGGCAGCTGGACTTTCTCACAGGGTGGCTCAGAGCTCCCAAGGGCTCAAAAATAAACACAGTCAGATATTAAGTCCCAGCACAGACACAGTGTCATTTCTGCTGCATTTTAGTCATTAAACACGATCCCAACCCCAGCCCAGATGCAGGGGAAGAGGACTATATACCGCTGAGAATTGTCCAGTGCCTTATTCAACCGGAGTCTCAGGAGGCTGGAGATGGGCCCTCTACTCCAGTCATCTGGGTCAGCAAGGAAGAGAGACTGCAGGCAGCACTAAGCAGAGACTTCACCCATCAGCACATCACCTGTCAGCCACAGGCTTTCCCCTCCATCCCAGATCATCTTTAAACTCCCCTCGACTAGAAACTCTCACTTCCACATGTGCGTGTGGTGTGATTTCTTTAGGTCTTGGGCACTGTTCTGGAAACTCCAGCATGAACAGCACTGGTTCACATCCATGAGGAGTTCACAGAGCAACTAACAAAGGGGGGCTAGAGCCTATCTTCCCAGCTGACATGAAGTGACCTCACAAGCCAAATCAAAAGCTGGGAGACAGCCACGCTAGATGACGGCCACAATAGCCACTTGACCTAACAGGCTGAGCCCTCGGTCACAAAAGGTCACTGATTAGTCTAACAAGGCATCGTTCTTGTAAGGGCATGAAGCTGTTACCAGTCTGTGGCTTACTGTTTAGAGCCACATTTTTTAGCTTCTGAAACTATAACTACCTCTGCCCTGTAGTACTAAACCTAGTACTGTCTGACTTTTCATAATGCTTACCACGCAAACTTTTATTTTTTTGGTTGAATTAAATTACCCAGTAATTTTTAGTGTTTAGGAACTGCTATTTGTACATGTGATACTTAGAAGAACACGCGCTACTATAAAAGATCATACCCAGTATACCTCGAGACACAGACACTCCCACACACATATTTTTATCCCATTTTCCATAACCTTGATACAGCTATACATCTCTTTACTTTTACATATATGTGTGTGTGTGTGTGTATAATAGCTATTAGTCCTAGATTATTTTAGCTTTTAGCCCATTGCATTTTTTAAAGTTCCCGAACACACTTCAAGGAGCAAATAGGCACCACTTATACTCTGCAGCTAATCACTTTTAATTCTTCCAGCAGTCATTTTGATAATATCAGACATAATGAAATCACTTATCATTAATGTGGGTCTAATTCCCCCTATGCAAAATAGTCCATTTTAATTCAGGTTTAGAATCCCTGCCAGAGCTCTCAAGACTGTTCTTTCTATAGGGTCATTATTGAAGGAAGTTTATTTTTATGATAATAAATTCTTATACGAATAGACCTCAGGCGATAATGCAGAATCCCAGCCAGTCTTTCTCAACAGTTGTCATGAGCGGTCAGCACTACCCTGTGTTACATCAGTCAATAAGAAGCTGGCAGTTTCTGAGCTACCCCAAATGCACGGACAGGGGCTTCTGGGGGTGACTCCCAAATTCCTGATAACCTGTCATTGCAATAAGGATTTAGATGAAATGAACACTTATTAAAGCACATATGAAGAAACCGAGGGCAAAAGTGTTATTACCGCTAATGTAAATAAAGATGGGTGCACTTTTTTCTTGAGAGGCATGATTTTTCTTCATGGACTATGTGGCATCATTAGGGCCCTTTGTGTGGTTTTAATCCGCAGTTTGGATACTCAGGAGTGTTTCACTATTTTCACTCTTTAAAGTGACACGAGCTTGGTTAATGGAAGAAAGATGAACCCCTGAGGATCTTCAACTAAAAGCATTACTTACAGGAGAAATCAGTCTTCCATTTGGGTTGGAGAAAATCAGCTGAAGAGAGGTGCTGAGTGGCCAGGAAATAGAAAGGAGCTTGAAGAAAGGAAAATGGGAAGGGAATGAGTCAAAGCCATCTCCATGGCCTTGACCATTCTTCTTCACAATGGGGCCCTTTCTCTTCTCCAAGCTCCTCCTTTCACACACGGAGCCTGACAACCTAAAATTGCAGGAAGAAGAGTGGTGGTACCAGTAATAGCTAAAGGAAAGAAAGTTCGGGGCCAGCCCCCAAATTAGCCAGGTACTCTGTCTGTCAGCATAAGACTTGGAAAATAAGGGCACCCAATGGGATGACAAATAGCTTTGTCTCCAAGGAACTAAAGGAGAAAAAGGACCCTGTCCAGCTCCCTGTGGCTGTGTGTTTTATTCATGCCCTTTTCCCGCCTTGGTCATCTCCATCCTTACAAATGGATTCATGCTGCACCGCTCATCATTCACGTTAGAATCCTCGAAACAAACGCATAGCAAAGATTCAGCCCGAACTCTCTTGACAGTTTGTATCGTTGTTGTTTAACTCGACCAGATCTGCGATTCATTAACTACTTGCCATGTTTTGATATGTGCATCAGGAATTGATCAATAGCTGGCAAAATTTAATAAAAAGGGCTCATTTCTGGAGAAATGAGCTCGTTGCCATGCCAACTATCGATCTTCCCAGATGGAGGCTCCGCAGTCAGTCACAAAATGGGCTCTGTCAGACAGGCCCTGCTGTCCGTCCATAGGAAATCACTGGATCTCCAGCCTCGACTGAGCGCCTGTAAGTGACCTGAGGTTCACAGTGGAGAGAACTGGACTGCCTGTGTTCACCGTAAAGGCTCTCCCTCACAGCCACGTGGGATACATCTATTCCACTGAGCGCCTGAGGCTCCCGTCATGGTGCTGGCATGGAAGGCAACGTCAGAGATGGGCAGCACTGCTCTCTGCTGTGCAATGCTTCCCCTTGTCAAGCCATGGGGAGAGAATGCAGTGCTTCATCTATTACCGCTGCACTTTCATGAAGTGTAAATGCAAAGAAATCTGTTTACTCTGTGTCACTTCCGAGGTGTGAAAAAGATTAATAGTGTCTTTATCAAAGAGAGATCTGGGTCTATATTATGTTGTAGACCATAAAGGCCAAGAGAAGGGGGGTGAAGGAAGGGAAAGAGAGTAATCAAAGGACTCTTTGAACTTTTTGAAACTCTGAAAATGCCTTTAAAGTTAAGAAGTCATCAGAATATTTGAAAATGTCACAGATTCTAATTTGAGGAATTCCATTTGCATGTATAGGAACTCAGACATTTAAATATAGAAATTATACCTCACTCTATTACCACAAAGGTGTGATGTGCTCCTAATAGTCAACAAATTCTTATCTGAGCACCCACAATGCAGAAGGCAAAGGTCATGAATGGGACCACCATGCATGGAAGGTGACTTTGGATTCATACTGCCTGAGGTGTTGAGAACAAGGTGAAGGCTCCTGTTTAAGCCTTGTCCAGCAATCTTCAAGTGTCAAGCACATGATAAAGCAAAAGGAAAATGTAGTGAATAGAAGAAAATATTTGAAAATCAGGAGCCCTGCTGATGGCCTAGGGGTTAAGGCTCAGCACTATCAATTATCACTGCCACGGTCTGAGTTAGATCCCTGGCCAGGGAGGTGACCCACATGGTGCAGCACACCTCTCCTGTCTCACCTGCTGCTCCCCTCAGCAGTGGATTTCAGTCGATCTGCCTGTTCTGCTCCCCGCTGTGGTGAATTCTCTTACCCCCCATACCTCTGGTCTACAGCCCAGTTCTTAGATGCCTAAATAAGTAATTAAAATCTTACAAAATATATTTGAAAATCATATATCTGATAAAGCATTAATATCCAGAATATATAAAGAAATCCTACAACTCAACAACAAAAAGTAAACGATCCAATTAAAAAATGGGCAAAGGACTGAACAGATGTATTTCCATAGTAGCTATATAAATAGCCAATAAGCACTAAAAAGATGCTCAGCATCACTACTAATCAGAGAAATGCAAGTTAAAACTACAATAAGATACAGCTGCACACCTATTATGATAACTATAATAATAAATAGGAAAAGAAAACATGTTGGCCAGGATATGCAGAAATGAGAACACTGGTGTGTTCTTTGTGGGAATGTTAAATGGCGCAGATACTATAGAAAAGTTTGGTAGTTTCTCCAAAAATTAAACATTGACCTACCACGAGACCCAACAATTTTACTCTAAAGAAGTGAAAGCAGGGCCTCCCTGGTGGCGCAGTGGGTTAAGCAACGCACTATGAAGCAAACCTCAGCCACTGCAGCACGAGTTTGATCCCTGCAGCCGGCCAGCGGGGGGGACCCACATGGTGCAGCAGGCCTCTCCTGCTGTGCCCACTGCTCCCTTCAGCAGTGTACTACTGTTGATCTGCCTGTTCTGCTCCCCACTCTCTGTGGTGATCCTCTCACCCCTCACACCTCTGGCCTGTACCCCAGTGCTTGTGTGCATAAATAAATAAATCTTTTAAAAAAAAGTGAAAGCAGAGACTCGAGTAGGTATTTGTACATAGCAGCATTATTCACAATAGGCAAAAGTTGGAGAGAGCCCGTGTCCATCGGCGAGATAAACAAAATGTGATGTACACACACAATGGAATACTATTGTCATAAAGGAAGAACACTTGCTACACTGTCATCACATGGATGAAACTTGAAACATTATAGCAAGTAATAAAAGCCAAAGACAAAAGAATAATTATTGTATTATTTCACTTCAATGAGGTCCTTAGAGTCATCAAATTCATGGAAACAGAAAATTGAATAGACCAAGTGGTGGGGAGGGAAAATAGGGACTTATGTGTTAATGGTACAGAATTCCAGACTTTAGGATGATGAAAAAGTGCTAAAGATGGATTGTGATGATGATTATACAATATGAATGTACTTAATGCCATTAAATTGTACACTCAAAATTGTCAAAATGGTAAGTATTATGCATACTTTCCTACAATAAAAAGAAAAACGAGATTTCCTGATTTAAAACAAAACAGAACCAGATTCATCTGCTATGATTCCCTTTTCTAATTAATACCCTCAGCAAAGACATATTTCCCCACTTTCATTCCAGCATCCCATGGTGTTATAATTGTTTCCTTCTCCATCTCCCCCACTGCTGTGAGCATCTTGAGGGTAGAAGCTGGCTTTTCTTTATGATAACAACTTGGATGGGAATGTGGGCTTTGGATGCAAATAAGTTTTAGAGTCCAAGTCCAAATCTGCCACCACCTAGCCAGGGAGACTTAGAAAGTTCTTGAATCTCTCTCTGCTACTGAGTTTTCTCACATATTAACTGGCATCATTTTAAATGAGATGATACAGGTAAAGTGCCTATAATCAGAAGCATTCAAAATACCTTAGTTATAATAATATTAACCTTATTAAGAAGAACTAAATTATTTTAATGTGAAAATTCATAAATTTAATAAATGTAATGATTTAGATTATATTTACCATACCCAACACTTAACACGGGCTTAACACATAACTGGATAGTGGCTGGTAAATTGCAGGAAGTGCACATTTATGCACTTTAATTCCCAATTGTAATTGACTCTTTCCTTGTTTGTCTCTACATTAGATTAGTAGTTCCTCAGGTCCTAAAACAGTATCATATTTTTCTATGGACTGCATGTTGTACAGTAGTTGATGCCTGGTAAAAAATCAGTGCATGTTTATTCAATGAAAAAAATGTATTAATAGGGGACTGGTGGCATTGGGAAACTAATTGAGAGAACACCAAATGGAAGGACAAATGAGGAAGGAGATAAGGACTGCTTGGGTGAACATTCCATCTAGCTGGAGGTTTTACTAGAGCTCCTCTTAAGACTTGGGAGGTCTTGTGATTATTTTTAATGAGGAATGGCATTTCTTTGTTCTTCCTAATTAGGATGTAGCAATGCGGAAAGTTGCATTGTATTTGCCTGTTTACTTATTAACTTCCTTCCTCTAAACTGTGAACACCTGGAGACAAAAGACTGCCTTCCATTCACCTTTGTGCCCCAACATCTGGAGCAGTGCCTGACACCTACTAGTAGGTGTTCATAATGCATGAAAGAACTGGAACCGAATTGGATCAGGTGCTCTCTGTCTTGCTGTATTAAAAAATTCTTACATTGGGCCTCCCTGGTGGCACAATGGGTTAAGCAACTCACTGTGAAGTAAACCTCAGCCACTGTAGTACGAGTTCGATCCCTGCTACCGGCCCCATGTGGTGTGGCAGACCTCTCCTGTCTTGCCCCTGATTCTCCTCAGCAGTGTATTTAAGTGGATCTGCCTGTTCCGCTCCCCACTCTGTCCCTGGTGGATCCTCTCACCTCACGCTACTCTGGCTTGTACCCCAGCTCTTGTATGCATAAATAAATAAATCTTTTTTAAAAATTCTTACATCATAGAGGGACAGTCCTGGCATAGCACTTGGCAGAGAGCAGGCATTCAATGAGCTTTCTTGAAGGAAGGGAGAAAGGGAAGGAGGGAGGGAAAATGTTGGACCTGTCTTTCCCTGAGAAGAGGGACGCAGTAGAACATTCCTTACTCAACATTAAGTGTGCTTAAATGATCTCCTGCTCATCTTGAGCTTATACAAGCAAACATGAGCCCATTCCTTTTTTCAGGCCCTTGGAGGAAGGAGTAAGGGATGGTAACAAAGTGAGGGGGTCCAACAGGGAAAATGAGGAAAGCTCAAGCGTTTTCCATCTAAGGACATTAAAATAATTGGCAGAGAAGGAAAGAGAGGGAAATAATAAGGGGGCCTCTCTGGTGGTCTAGGGGTTAAGTCTCAGAGTCATCACTGCTGTAGCCTGAGTTGGATCCCCAGCCAGGGAGGGGACCCACATGGGGCAGCAGACCTCTCCTGACTCACCCGCTGCTCCCCACTCTGTCTCTGGTGAATCCTCTCACCCCCCTGGCCTACACCCCAGCTCTTCTACACATAAGTAAATCTTTTTAAAAATGAAAAAATAATAAGGACTGTAGGAGAAAGAAAACTCATGGATGTCTGCACCTGCAATCTGGAGGGAAAGAATTAATAGAGCATCCCTTTGCTTCAGTAGGATTATATTGTCTTATGCAATGCTACTCCCTCCTCCAGTCCCCAGTCCCCTGCTGCTGTAAGCCTGGAGGAAAATGCTCTTGAGCTTACTGGCTGGTTCCCGCCCTCTTGCTCTCTCCCTGTATTTGGTTTGGGGAGTCTAGGCTAAAAACAGCCCCGTGACCCAGCTCCGTTTTGCATGACTGTCCTGCCTTCTGAGTGCTACGCTGAAATCTCCTGACTTCTAAAATATCATTACGAGATTACCCGGAGTGGCTGCTGGTCCTAGAACTTGCTTTCCCGTAGAGAACGATGAGTCACTCCATCCTGGATGGGCATTAGTGATGGTTCTTCACCAGCAAATGCGCTCCTGCGAAGTTTCGCCAGGGACAGCTGTGGCCAGCCGCACTGAGAGTCAGCTAGAACCTGCTGCTCCTGTCCAGAGCCCGCAGGCGGTGCCCATGGCGGCTCGTGTGGTATCCCTTCTCCATGGCCGAGCCAGCCTCCACCCACAGTGCACTCATGGGGACCCAGAATATAGCGCTCCAGTGACGGGGAAAGTTCCAGCACAAACTGTGGAGGCTGCTGCCAAATTCCTTCACTGTACAGGAACTCAGCTACAATAAATAGTGCTTGAAATCCAGCCGTCAGCGCGACTTCCTGCCATATGGAGTTTGTGTGCCTGTGTGATGGTGTGTCTTATAACACAAGTTGACCTGCATCATTTGGGGCCCTGCCTTGTTTCCTTTCTAAGCATGAATGTCTCAAAAGAGCTGTCACTTTGAAGGGGTCCTTCCATTTTAAAATATTTGGTAGTATTATAAATACTAGGCACCAAATATTTAGTAGCAAAGGTACTGTTAAGATACAGAGTGGGAAGTCTCCATTTTCACAAGGAAGAGGACGTAAGTAGCTCTCATTACAAAATGCAAACTAGGCTTCAATCTCTCTAATACGCCAACAATGAGACAGTGGTGCTAAAACCTTCAGGTGATTTCCAGAGGATGTTACAAATGGCGTAGCTTCCTGCTTCGCAGCGCAGCCTCACCTTGTCTGCAGACGCCCCTTTCCAATTCCCTTTGCACTTGTCCAGGAAAGGCAGTTGGGCACTTCCTCCACACCCAGGCCTACCCCAGGCACACAGTCTTTTGGGACTGAGCTGTTGCCCTCTGCTAAGATCTCCCACGTTTATGCAGTTGTGCTTTGCTGTCATCGAGCGCCTGAGAATGAAGACTGCTGCAAAAGTAACTTATGCCATGGGAGTGAGGCACGCAGGGCTGCATCTTGAGGCTACGGTGAGGACAGGGACACAAGGTTGCTCCTTCCTTGAGGCTAAGGAGGAAGAGCGCCCAGGAGCTGTGATCTGCTGTGATTCACGGGGCTGGGCGGAGTGCCCGCCAGGTACGTGAAAGCATGCATTCATTTATTTTCAGATACACAAGCAAGCTAATATAATAGCACAACCCAAATTACACCTCTCCTTCAATTTGTGTATCTATTCTGTGCTGTTTCTTTAAGATGGGGTTGAATAGACGTAGACCCCAAAGCAGAATCACTTAAATAAAAGCGTCCCCTATGTTTTGGTTCCTTCTTTTACATGTCTGAGGAGAGTTCTCTCATAGGTACACAGGATTTTTTTTAATTTATAATATTCACTCAGCACTAACTAGGTGCCAGGTACTGTATTAATCTTTAATCATCAACATGTTTTTTACAAGTAGGGAAACTGAGGCTCAGGGAATTTAACTCGCCAAGCAACAAAGCTAGTAAGTAGCAGAGCTAAGAAAGTCTCCCCTCTGAGGAGCATATAAGACTTCATCTTTTATATAAATATTGAGTTAACACCATCACAAATTAGCATTTCTCCTAATACTCAGGGAGGGCATCCCAGATTGGAACTTGAAATGCATCTTACCTGAGGAAATGCATTCTGGGTAGTATTCAGGTGTGGTGGAAATGAGGTAGAAAATAGGCAGGAAATTCAATCACAGAGAAAAAGTCAAATCAGAAATCACGGAACAAGGGGAAAAATCGCTTCTCATCCCTATATCTGAAACAGAATCATTTTTTATAAATTTGAAAGATAAGCCTAGGTGTCAATGATTGTAAATCTCCCTCTGGAAGTTTAGGGAAGACTGTTGCCTCTCTCAGGCAGGCAGGAAGAAACTGTTAACAGCAAAGTACACTTTTCCAAATTTATATTTAAAGCACCCATCTGAGCATTCAGCATGTAAACCCATGGTCTCTAAATTCACGTGGCCAAGCCACATAATTCAACTTGGTAGCTAGGGCAAAGCCATGGTATTTTTAGAGCTTTTTCTTCTAACCACGTTGTTTCTTCTTCTCAGCAAATCCAAAGCAGAAGAAAACACAAGTGTGGCTTCTATTCCCTTCTCCTCCAGGGAAGCTGCCTATCTAAGTGTGCTATTGCCAGCTCAACAGAAATGGGAGCGAGCTACAATCACCTAATGCCAAAACAATTTAGAATTCTCTTTCCTTTCTTTGCACACATATCCAGACTTTTCAACACAAAGAAATGTAACAGCTATTAAAATACAACTGAAAGGAGGCTGTGACTCAAATGAGGATTGCTTGAAGTTAGGGGGTTACTGATTCCAGAATGAGCTATTTGAAGTGCGTATTACAGAGCTTACGTGTTACAAACCAATCCAAACGTAAGAAGCACTCTGGAATCCTTTTCTTCATTGAGAAATTTTTTCCCTGACTCATTGCTGGTGTGGTGGGAGGTTATCCTTAGTTAGGCCACTGATTCTCATGGTCGATACCGGCAGTTATGTGGGTGGGCGCTTGGGGACCCAGAGTTACTTAGCATACAGCTCAGAAGCTAAAATGCACATGACCCTGTCAGAGATGTCAGTTGGCTAAGGTTGCCAATCTGGTCACTCTGGGATGGCTCTGGAAGGTCTGGGAGATGATGTGCCCCTCCCTTAGAGAGGATGGAGAGAAGATCCCACCTGATTTTTCACCAGTGGACTCCCTGGGGAACCAACACCACACCTGCAATGAGGCTCACCAGGGTGGAGCCAAAGCGCAGGAGTCCAGAGGCACAAGGTGCTGTCCACTATACAGGTGCAGTTACCATATCCTGCAACTATGCTTCGCAGACGGAGCTGGAACCTGGGATGATCATGGCCAGGGCTCCTCCTGGGCTACAGTAACCTGCTTCTATTTTCCTCCATTAGGCTGCACCTCCTCTGGATCTGGATTCTTGAAATAATGGATGATGGAGATTTCTCATCTCTTTTCTAGGAGAAATCCTCTGCTCAGAAATAATCCGAAGAGCCTAGAAGTGCCATATGTGCCTCCCCCTCCATTCTGCCCCACTTGGCTGTTCCCGCAATGCTATCCAACTAGATCTGAACTTTTTGCACAAGGATATGGCTGTAGATTCTTAAAAATGGAAGGGCTTGTACAGATTTTCCAGTCTGGCTGTCTCAGATTTACACACAAGATCAACAGAAGCCCAGAGCAGTTAAGTACATGTCTAAGCTCATGTGGCGTATCTAGGGCACCACACTGAGGGCCCAGTGTTGCCCTCACTTCACTATCCTTTTGTCTTAAGTTGACATTTCCAGGATTGCTGCTGGCAGAAGCCAGGTGCACCTTCTCTAGTCACCATGAGGCTTACTCTCCTTCCCCTGAAGACATGCTGCATGGAAATGAAGTCCAGAAGGGGAGTCTGTCCTTTGGTCCACACACCTCCTTAGGACAGGGCCTCTGGCTGCCTGGGCCTTGATAGGCTACTGGATCAGGGAAGACAAACTTATATCAGTGGTGGGGGGAGCATCTTCATCCTGGCTTAGTTGGGGTACCTCCAGGTGGGAATGGAGTTGCTCCTTAGGAATCTGAGGGACAAAAGCATTTGTCAAGGGCTGTACAAAGGCAGGTGGGATGAGGTGCTATAATCACAGATTCATGTTTGAAAGGGATTTTAAAAGTAACTTCATCTACCTTTCTCCAAGTCCCCACAGGTATGGTGAAGCCCGTGGTCCTTCTAGCCCTGTTGCCTGCTTTGCACATCACAGAGGAAATCTATCAGAGATTGTTTTACTCATGCCAGTAGCTACCACTGAGTGGCCACTCTTTTTTTTTTTTTTAAAGACTTATTTATTTATGCATACAAGCACTGGGGCACAGGCCAGAGATGGGGGGGTGAGATGATTCACCACAGAGAGCGGAGAGCAGAACAGGCAGATCAATGGAAGCACACTGCTGAGGGGAGCAGTGGGCACAGCAGCAGAGGTCTGCCATGCCATGTGGGTCCCCTCCCTGGCCGGCAGCAGGGATCGAACTCATGCTGCAGTGGCTGCGGTTTGCTTTGTAGTGCGTTGCTTAACCCACTGCACCACCAGGGAGGCCCTGAGTGGCCACTCTTATGTGTCACTCACGCTACTTCATGTAGCTCACCTGAAAATCCTAAAATTAGGCACCGTTATTAACCTCCTTTCACAGATATAGAAACTAAGGCTCGGACTTCTTACATCACTTGTCCCAGGACCAGAAGCTAGTTAGTGGCGAGATGTAGAGGTTCAAACCTTCCTAAAGCTGTTTGACCCAAGCTATGCACTGACCGGAGGAGTTCTGAGGAAGCAAGAGAATGATGTGTGCGTGAGTGAATGATGTGTGGTGCATGACAGAGACGGAGAGATGTGTTCCTTCTGTGGGTGGACACTTCATAATTTCAGCATCCCCAGAGGGCGGAGCCGTTAAGACTCCGGAAGGACTGGGGCATTGTGCAGTGGGGCAGCACAGGCCGCTGTCCCTCATGCCAGCTAGAGGAAGAGCAGAAGCCACCACGGACACCAGCACCCCTAGTCCTGCGACAGGCCACCCCAGACCGTCCCCAAGCCATGCGCCAGAGGAAGCAGCCAGAGAGGTGAATCAGGTGGGGTGACGTCCTCAAGGGCCAGGACCCTCCAGCAGCAGTCTAGCCTGCCTGCCACATTTTGCACCTCGGGCCCGGCAGTTGCTAAGGCCAGATGTGGAGGGTGATTGTGTCCTCCACCCAAACCCTCTACTGCGATACCAGCGCTTCTCTTCCAGGCTCAGGAGGAAAAGTAGAGGTTAAGGGTCACCGACACCCATTAAGAGGGGAGGCTTTGGGCCTCCCTGGTGGCGCAGTGGGTTAAGCAACGCACTGTGAAGCAAACTGCAGCCACTGCAGCACGAGTTTGATTCCTGCTGCTGGCCAGGGAGGGGACCCACATGGCGCAGCAGCCCTCTCCTGCTGTGCCCGCTGCTCCCTCAGCAGTGTACTTCAGTCCATCTGCCTGTTCTGATCCCTACTCTGTCTCTGGTGAATCCTCTCACCGCCCTGGACTCTGGCCTGTACCCCAGCTCTTGTATGCATAAAAAAGTAATTTTTTTAAGTTTTTTTTTTTTTTTTAAAGAGGGGAGGCGTCTTAGCCGGATCCAGCTTGGTGAAGGAGGCACCTGCAAGATTGAAAACATCTGTAAGTAAGTCACTGCAGCGGTGGGCCTCAGTTTCCTTATATGCAAAATGAGGGGTAATGGTATCAAAAGGGGGGAGTTGGACTAGATTTCTTGAGACAATTTACATTCAGCACTTGATATTTAATAGTCTCTATATCAATCACTGTTCTCCCTTGCGCGCATGCTCCGAACACCCTGTCTTTTGAAGTCATTTTCTAAATGACTGGAACGTCCAAGGCGAAGTGAGGAAGCTGAGAAGTGGCCACTTTGATCTGGCAGGAAGCAGATGTTAATGGAGGACAACGAGTTGACATGGATGGAAATCTTTAAAAAATAATAATAATAACGCTCGAAGAGCAGAAGGGCCGGCGGGTGCGCGCGAAGCCAAGAGGGCTGAGCGGAGCCCGACCCGACCGTGCTGAGCCGAGGCAGGGGGATGCTGGGAAAGGAGACGCGGCTGCGAAGCCGGGGCGCCCGCAATGGCAGAACTGCTGGGAAGAACGGGGTCCCAGGCGCAGCGGGCTAGGGGGCGCGCCCTGCCAGGCTGGGTTCGCGGTAGTCTTTGCCAATCGCTGTCTCTGGCATGTGGGGCAGAAGTGGTCCCACTGAGGAAATGGTCACGCGGTGCGAAAAAGAAGCTACTGGTGTCTGGTGTCTTCGAGCAGCTGGGTTCTAACGAGCAGCCAGCCATCTCTGGGGGCACTGCGGGCTGTGTCTGCAAATTCTGGGAGGAGCGGGCTGGGCCCCAGCTGGATTAGGCCTGGCTTCTTAGCGGGGAGCTTGGATCGCCTTCTCTTCATGAGCTCTGATCGCGTAAAGGCCCCTGTTTTGAACGGTGACCCTTGTGTTACCCAGAGAGGGACTGCACCAGCCCTTCGGGCCCCAGGCCTGGGAAGGCTGGCCAGAGACCTCGCCCCACTGCTCCTTGGGGGTGGGGGGGATCTCTGGCCTTGGGAATGGCCACGCAGCAAACCGAAGGTCGAGCCTGGCACACTCCAGACTGCAGCCACCTCTCTCTGCTACTGTGTAAAATCTGCCGGCAGGCAGGGTTCTGGGAACAGAGGAGATGGTTGAAGAACAAGTCAGCTTAGAGGACAGATGGGCTCAAAGGAAGTTTTAGAAGACATGGTGAGAAGGGGTAAGTGGGACAGACAGCAGTTCATCCATTTTCCCAGCAAACATATGGTGAGCCGCATCTAGGCAACAAACTAGGAGCTGGGGGTGAAGGTGGAGGGGTGTGTCTAGAAGGCCCTTCTTTCTACAGCCGGGAAAATTGAGGCCTGGACTGGGACCTGGCTTGGCCCAAGTCGGTGAATTTGTAAGAGACCAACTGAGTCTGGAAGGCAGCTCCTGCTTTGGGGTTGGGAGGCCTGCCTCCCATCCCTGACACAGCCTCGGTCAGGAACTCGTCCAAATAAGGGGGAGCAGAGACCACCTGCTTATGCGGGCATCGGTAAATCTTCCCAATTCCCAGGCTGGCAGCTTCCCAATTCCCAATTCCCAGGGTGGCATTGCTGGGCCACCGCTCCTCGGGCTTGGCCTGCGACCACAGCGGGCTGCACAGCGGCGGCGCCAGCGGGCTCTGCGAGCCGGGGAGAGCGCGGCTGCTGGAGGTAAAAGCTGACAGGCTGGTAGCTTCCGCTGGGGCAGGGGCCCGGTAGGTGCCTTCGGGGCTTCCTGGCTTGGCGGGGACGGTCGGCTAGGAAGGGTCGGGCACGCACGCTGTGGAAGGGCGCCTAGGAGGGCTGCGCGCTAAGGACTCAGCCCCAGCGCGGTGGGCGGGCATGGGGGCTGGTCAGACCCCGGACTGCTTCTCACATTCTAGCTCTTCCCCCGAGTTCCTAGGCCACAGGCTTTGCGGAGGCCCGCGGCTTGGCGCCGGCGTGCTCATCCTCCGACGCAGCCCGCGACAGCCGTCGAGTTCACACTTGAACCGCTTCACGCCTGCAAATTGAAACCTACCCGCTCACCCCAGCTGGCGAGAGGCACCATCAACCCAGCCGACAGCGTGCTGGCAGGAGGCAGCGAGCAGTCCCGGCATGTAAGGAACCGGGGTTTTGGGGAAATGCACATACATTCGTGCCAGGAAGCCACCTCACTCCTACTGCACCCAGTTTTTCAGAAGTATGCATGTGATCTGCCCAGAGTCCAAGCGCGCTCCCAGCCCCCATGGACTTGCTAAAGTGAGGCAGGGGACAGCCCTGGCGCCGCACCAGGGGGTTCACAACTTGCAGAGCTCCTGGGAGGCTGTGGCAAAATCCCCATCGCGTCTTTAAACACTCTGAAGGGGAGCACCTCCTGGTGAGAGAAGGCTCTCCGGCAGGTTCCTGCGGCCTCCTGGGGCGCACAAGGCAGCTGGGGGGGGGGGAGTCAACCTTCTTCTTCTGCCCAGAGGTGTAGGGGAAGGAATTCTAATTCCAAAGAAGCTGCCAACC